>JASVER010000017.1:13649077-13851170 GCA_030449065.1 Oceanodroma leucorhoa
AAAAAAAAAAAGGGTTCTCAATCTCTTTTGGAGTGTCCAATTTAGATCTTTGAGTCCATCTCCCTATTTTGCCAGAGGCTTTTAGAGAATTGAGGTCCCTTATATTCCAAATAACACTGAAATTGTACCGAGATTGTACCTAGAGTACCTGGAGCTGTATTGCTGGATGTTCCTGGTATCTGCCTGCCACCCAGAGAGGAACTACCCTTCGCCTTTGTTTCTCAAGGTTTTATTGTAGGGTTTGTAGGGTTTTATTGGCAAATTTTTTTGTCTTTGGATTTGTCAATATTTGACAATTGTAGTGATGAACCTCCTATGTCTTTGCAAGTCATATTCACACTATAATTCTATCCATTTCAGCACGTACTGGTTAATGTGGCCTAGTGTACTGTTTGGTTTCAGACGATGTAAATGCTTAAGGTGAAATATATGTCTTCTTGTGTGCATGAAGTGAATATATTGCTTATTTGGCTGGTAAATTCTCAAGCAGAACTGTACATCAAAAGAAAAGGATTTTTTCTGGTTTTACAGCTTCACTGTTTAGTTGTTTCGCTAATGTTCAATAATGATTATGTTTTGGTTTTCCATATGATGTACTTTCTAACATGCATTAGGRGAAAAGAAGCAGTTGGATATGGACAAATAGGATTCTTTCTCCAGGGTTGTATTTGCACTATGCTTTTAATCTTAAAACGGGCAAAATTAGTGTGTAATGAAAAACATATTCTGAGTAGTATTTTGGTATGAAAAAAGTGCTGTATTTATTCTGTTAGATCCCACTCGTCATTCATCTTACATGAAGTAACTGACCTTTTTATAGAGAACTTTGATTTCATTCTTTAAAATATGTTCTTACTCAGTTCTAAATTACGGTCTTCATGCGGGAATCACTTSGTGAAACTTATAGCCTGTGTGATGCATGAGCTCGAATAGACCGTAATGGTCTCTTCCGGCTCCAAAATCTATGAATCTTTGAAAATCTCATCTAATTTAATAAGTGGAAAAGTACCATGAGCATTTCACTTGGCTTCACTGCTGCCATGGGGATAAGTAAGAACAAACCAGATACATTGGGTAGGACCAGTGTAAGGATTTCTGTTTCCAGCAGTGGTTGAAGGCAGTTACTTTGAGAAGACTTGTTATCCTATTTCTGACTTGTGCTCAAAATATTTCTACTCATTTCTACTCTGGGCAGAGCACGCAGCTGGGGAGACCCTACTTGTTGGGGTGATTTTGGGATGCACCAAAGCCATTCTCGGGTTTGTCATGGTTAGCGACGTAAGAGAGGACTGTACAAATGTGGTTGTTCCTTTTGCATTCGGTCAGACTCTCCCAAGCCCGATGGTCTGAAGGAAGGCATTTCTAACTGTCCTTCCCTCTCTTGAAATCAACCTTTCACATGAAGAGAGGAACCCCAAAATAAGCTGTGCGTCTTCGTCACCCTGCTGCACCTGTGAGAAAAGGGCTGGCTTTCTTAGTTTATTATTGTTTCTTTGGTGAAATGGTATTTTTAAGTACTGTGAACAAAACTATTTAATGCTGAAGGAAATTCGATTCACAGAATTGACCTATGAAGCAATGGTCAAGTGATCTACTAATGATGCTTTTTAACATGACCTTCATGATATAGACATTTTTGTCCTTTACTGATACCTTCCTAAATGTGAAAAAGAGCACTATTTCCATTTTTATGCACCCAGATCAATCCCGCCCAAAATATCTAAATTATGCATTTCCTTTTCCATAGGGAGTGTATAACTACCATATATTTCCTAAAAGACTAAGTTCCTGTATTATAGTTCCTTAACAGGTCTGCTAATGAAAATAATTTCTCCAAATTTATCTCTGTGTGGTCATTCAGTATTTGCTTCAGCACTGCATGACCGATAATAGATATATTTAAACCGACTGGCAATTAAAGAGAAGGTGCTTTGGTTATAATTTATCCAAGGAAATCAGCAGAACAGCCAACACATTTGTGAGAAATTCTTTGCTTATTTTATAGCAGTTAATTTTCCTTCCTACCCCATTTTACTCCTTCCCCTCCCTTATTTAACACAAAGCGTGTTTTACCTGGAAAAGCAGCAATTGTCTCTGTTCAGGATGCAGCTCTAAGGTCAAAGGTGCCTATAAAACACAAATGGTGTAGACAGCATATCACATTTGCCTGCTGTAATTACTCTCCCTCCTAACCCTCTGTGTCCACTGGATTAATCAGYGCCACCTCATGCTGAACAGCCAGGGATGATTTTGACAGAGGGAGGCAAAATGGAACGTGAAATGACAAAAGAAAAAAGATTTAAACCTTATGCCTTGCTCCTGCAGGTTCATATCACTTACCCACTCCAAAGAGCAAACAGTCATCATCCCACCYTCATTGCCTTGGCGTCGTACCCTAGTCTGAAACAGCTTTGTGTGTCAACGTATGGTTATAACCTGAAAAAAGCCTCCTAGAAAATTTAAGGGGGGGGGGGGAAAGAAACTTGACCTTTTTGAGATGGTTCCTCCCGATGTCTGGAGAAAACAAATGATCTGTGGTGACGCTCTGCGCGTGCACTGCCGGGGTCGTGCTGGATGCCTCCAGCGCTGCCGTAGGCAGGGAAGGGGAGCAGTGCTGTAGGTGCGGCGGCAGGCACCGCCGCCTGGGACCCGCTCCAGGGGTTGGAATTTCGGGTTGGAATTTCGGGTTGGAAGCGCTTTTGAAGCAAATCTGGTTTTCTCCGCTGTGGATACCCTGGTTCGCAGCGCGAAGTGCCCGGGCTGCACAAATAAATTTTGTGGTCCAGCTGCAAATGGCCGTTCAGCCCACCTAGTCCAAACCCAAATAAAATGAAGAAATCCCGACCCTGGACTGGGAGGGGAGCAGCTGGCAGGMGCGCAGCAGCACCTTGGTCCTCCGGCTCTGCTCCTCCTGCTCCGCGGTGTAACACGGGCGCTTAAACCCGGCGCAGGCTGGGAACACACAACCCTTTTCTCTGTGGCAATTCACAAGGTCAGGCGTAAGCGTGATTGAAATGCTTTGATTAATCTGAATTTTCCCTTTTGGGATTACAAATGCAGTGTTTGCCTTTTCTTTTTTTCTTTCTTTTTTTGGACTATGCCAGTTACCCTGACCCTACGCGTCTCCAAATTTTTGCACAAATCTGGTTAAAATCACTTAGCTGGAGCCTGACCTTTAAAGAACTACAGTTTTTGGAGTCATGACCAACTAACACACATAATCTCCAGTAGAAATAAAGTCAGGTGAAGCCAAGTRAATTTTTTAACCAAAGGCTTTAAAAAGAATCCAAAAATTAAAATTAAATTTTAATTTGTTATTCATTCCCATAGTTTAATTATGCAGTGTTCCTCCAGCAATAAATGTTTTAGTCTAGAGTGATTGTTAATTTATGAATGTATTCTGTATTGATTTTTGAGCAAAGCTATTTAAGCAACATCACCTTTCTTTCAGCATTTTATCTTTAGCAGGCTTAGGGTATTTGAATTTCTTATCTCCCAGTTCTGGTTCAAGGATTTATTAGAGCAAAGGCCAAACATAATTACATTTAAATATGAAATAAGCCTAATAATTGCAAGCAGATTTCTATAATACAACAGATGAAATGGTACCATTACAGTGCATAAGGTTTCTGTAAGGAAGAGGTGTCAGGCTTTTCAGAATGTTTTCACTTTTGTTTTTTACATCAAATTGATATTAGTGCACTATACCAGAAATGTGGGGGGTTTGGGTAAAGCAGTCCGGGTTCCATCAGTTTTAACTGATGGAAGAGCAAAATGCTTTGGAAGTTACTTGTTTTGGTTTTTTGGTCTTTTTTTTTTTTTTTTTTTTTAATAAATGATAATATTTAGGGTTGTGGGGCAGGAATTCCATCCTTCATAGCTAAATGTGCGCCACGGGCTCGCTTACTCAGATATAGCCATGAAAAGACTTCTCCGACAACCTGGGCMATACTTGCTAGTTCTTGGCTGTAAGATTTCCTTGGCCTGAAGCTACTGCACTGTCCAGACTGTATTTAGTTCAGCTTAAAGTGGCTTCTCTCCACTGTTTTTACAGTGTAAAATATAAAGTGATAAACTKAACACCGCTAATTCCAGGAAGCAATCTAGATTGTAAAGGGGTAAAGGCTCTTTTTGGGACGACAATTGTGTTTCTCAGCTTGGGAGGCAGAGCAGAGAAAGGCAGATGTCAGATGGGGGAGGGAAGGGGAGAGCTTACAGAATTCAATGGTCAGGTGGGATTTTTAAAAAAAATATTAAATTTTGGTCAGGCCAACAGCATTTTATAAGGCTCTGTAAGCTCTCCCTTCACCCTCAAACAACCCTGTATTGAGGGGGATGACAGAAAGAAGACAGGAAAGAAAGATGCCTGGCATTGAAGAAACAGAACAAACAATAATGGAATAATTGTGTGGGTTTTTTCTTGTTTCTGCAACCCTGAAAAGAATAATGGTTTGTGAAGTTGACAAAACAAAGTGAAACAAGCCTGCCAAAAAGGCAGAGGATGTGTTTCGTTTARCATCAGTTCATTCCAAGAGATGCCCAAAAAACCTGACTTATGGGAGAAGGGTTCACTACAATATCTGCAGAAAATTAAATTCATGCAGAGGTGATTTTCTATGACAGYGTGACCTTGGTAACCAAAGAAAAACAATCCACCTCAATTTTATATTATTTTCCAAATGTAGACAAAAKATCATACCCGGCTGGTATTTCACATTAATATAAAGGCAGTCCTTCCCTGCAGGGAGCAAAACCTCTGAGCCCTACAGCTACGGGCGTTTCTGGGCATACCTTAACGTAGCTATATCCTTCTTGGGCTGGTCCGAAGTTTGCATCACACGCTGTGGTTTTTGATATTATAGTTCCCCGAATCAGCATTGCTATTTGTTTTGTTATATTTAACAGCTTGTGTAGAAAATAGCTCAGTTTGATTACAGTGCAGCGATAAACAGGGTAAGTAATTAACTCAAGGCACATTTCCTAGACCATTTATTAGCTGCAGCTATCCCTCATCTCAAAAAAAAAAAAAAAAAAAGGCAAATTTTGTTTCCCAGATCAGCTGGGGCACTTTCCAAAGCAGGGAGACCCGCACTTCCAGGGACGAGTTCAAGCTTTCCAAAGCCAAGGGACCGCGATGCTGGGACTGTGCTATTTTGCCCCTGTGGCTTTGCCACATTCGGGGCAACTCCTCTTCCAGGTCCCAGCAGGATCTGGTAGCTCGGAATTAGCGTTAGAGTGCTTCTGGTCTGGACCCAGTTTAACTGGGGACATCTCACAGATGTCTTGCCTTAGGAATTGTGCCTTTTGCAAGCTGGGACCTGCGCGGGYTCCCATCCCACACGCTCTGCGGCGATGGGTCGGTGGAGGGTGGGCTAACCGGGGGSACCGGAGAGACCCAGGGGGTCCTAACTTGTCTTAAAAGGAAATGACATTCCATTGTGGCTTCATCAGATCATGTATTTATCAGAAATCAGTGTTGTAAATTAAGTTCATCCCGATGCGTGACCGCAGCCGGTAATACAGAGTGGTGGCATTTTTGAGTGAAACTTATTGCCTCCATAATAAAAATACAGGACGAAGTCAGAGATAATGAATAAACCAGCTTATATTGTTAGAAGATACACCAAAGACCAGGCCTGACTGTGACTGTAACAACGAGTGTTTTCTATGTGATTATTATACACATGTAGTGTGCYGGTTTKGGCTGGGGTRGAGTTAATTTTCTTCACAGTAGCTAGTTTTGGCTATGTTTTGGATCTGTGCTGGGAACAGYGKTGATAACMCYGGGATGKTTTTGTCACTGCTGAGCAGTGCTGACACRGAGCCAAGGCCTYTTCTGCTCCTCACCCCACCCCASCAGCGAGCAGGCTGGGGGGGCACAAGGMGTTGGGAGGGGACACGGCCGGGACAGCTGACCCCAACTGACCMAWGGGRTATCCCAYACCATATGRCGTCATGCTCAGCRYATAARGCTGRGGGAAGAAGAAGGAAGGGGGGACGTTCGAGTGATGGCGTTTGTCTTCCCAAGTCACCGTTACGTGACGGAGCCCTGCTGTCCTGGGGATGGCTGAACCCTGCCTGCYGGTGGGGAGCCGTGAAGGAATTCCTCCTTTTGCTTTGCTKGYGTGCRCGGCTTTTGCTTTCCCTGTTAAACTGTCTTTGTCTCAGYCCACGRGTTTTCTCACTTTTCTGATTCTCTCCTCCATCCCYGCGYGGGGGAGTGAGCGAGCGGCTGGGTGGGGCTTGGTTGCCAACTGGGTTTAAACCATGACACGTAGAAACATTAAAYTTAGGAAAAATAGGAAACTGTTCTGCATTAAGAGGAAAATATTCCCCGTGTGTTTGGAGTGTCATCTGCCCCTTGGTACCCGTGTGCCAAGGGCCACTCGGGAAGCAGGTGGATAACGGCCAGTTCATACCAGCTTTGGAGATGGCCTGTTATCTACAATGACCTCTCCTGCCTTTATTTAGTATTTTTGGTACTTGTKCTTTCCATAGCAACTTGAGATTTATGAAGACTTGCATCAAAGTCAATGGCTYTGAAGTATCAAAGGTTGAAATGAAGAGGGTTTTGTAGACAGATGGCAAGAGTTGCTTCATTTTATAGAATGGGAATAATTCCAAGGAAAAATGTGAAAAATCCAGCAGTCTTTTCAGTTTCTTACTGTGATCACCCTCCTCCTTGTTATAGTATATATTTTTATGTTATAAACCAAACAAATCTACCTGGCTGTAAAGTTTTATGTAGTCAAACTGTTTCACAGTGAGAACAATCATAGTATGATCTTAAATGGGACAAGCGAGATAAGTCTAATTGCTCATTTGAGAGGACTCTTTTATAGATTTCTTGAAAAAGAAGAAATAAAACCTCCAGGTATGGCACAGAGAACAAAGTTTCATAATGCAGAAAAAAAAATCATTTGTTGCAATATTTATTTTGCCATCCAGCATATAAATAGTACATGAATGAGGGAGAGCGCTACATGCCTTTTAACCACGTGATCCAGAAAACACYGCTTTTGTTGGTTTTTGGGTTTTGCAATTCCCAAAGCTGTTACATCATTTATTACTGTGTTTTTACTAGTCACACCTGGTTAGCGCGGTTTTTGTCAGCTACGTTGTGTGATGCGTCATGGAAATTGGTTACGGCTGGGGAAATGTTAAATAAATACAGACAAATACTGTTAATGGCCGTGTTTCAGAGTCTGTGGAATTGGATACTCCACTTGCTCCCTTCCCAAAACAAGAGGGGGCCGTGCGGAGGTGTTCCCGTGGCAGCTCRTCTGGAGGCACGTGGAGGCAAGCAAGGAGGGCGAGCAGGGGGGACCGCACTGTCCCCAGCACCCTTGGGAGGCACCCGGAGGTGGGGGCTGGGCTTTTCTGGAGGGTGATGAATGGAAATGTGTCTTGCCTGGAGACTGGCGATGCTGCAGGAGCTCAGGGCTGGAGGATGCGGTATCCTGCTGTATCAGCTACAGTAGTAAAAAAATACCCAAACCCACACAAAACCCAAAAACAAACTCAAAAAGACCCCAAAACAACCCAAACTAGAAAGAATGTTTTAAGTAAATACCTAAGAATCTAAAACACACGTGGTGTGGTTTAGGGAAGGCCAGGTTTCTGTAGGTATTTATATGCGCACATAAACCTTGCAGAAAAAAAACCTGTTCACTTACAAATAGAAGATTCCTGTAGTTAGATTTTTTTTTTTTAATCGTGATCCTGATTTGCCTTCAAAAATGAGCTCCTCTGCTGGCGCAGCTTTACGCCTTTCTCTTCTCCCACCCCACAGTTCCAGGGTCTTCCACCACGTTGGTTTCTCCTCCCTCCGTACCACAAGTCTGTCACCTGTAGTGCGGCAGGTTCGTTTTGGCAGCGCTCCTTCCCCGACGCGGTTGCACRGCTGGGGAGGTCTCTGGGGAACCCCCCTGAGATCTCCCCTCCGAGCGATGGACACCCACCGCGCCACTGGCCCCAGCACCCCCCTCCGTGCCGATACACAGCCCAGCAGCACCCACTTTGTTCGTTGCTGCAAAAGGTAGATGCTCTGAACTTGACGATAATTGATCAAAAGCCAGCATTAACCTTAGCAATTTACTTTGTTCTGCTTTCCTAGGCAATTACATTTTAAACAAATACATTTTTCTCAATGTCGACCCTCCTATTYGACTGTTGGAAGAAGCATTGCTGCAAATAAAACTATACTGAGAACATAATGAAGCTGGCTTAAAATTCATTTAAAATTCAGATCATAAAAGGTCACCTATTGAGCAAGCTAATCCTTTTTTTTCGCATRCCTCAATGAAAAAGTGTATTTTTCTGCTATGTAATTCATATCTAACCTAACCTGAAACCAGTGTTTTRAAAGAATGTATTTGGAATTTTTCATCATTATCCCAGAGCAGTTGAATATGTTCAAATGTGAAGTATCATCTAAAGAAGCCAGATTTCCCCACCCTCCACACACCTGCAATGATGCTTGAGCACACCAGCCTTCCCATCAAGTCCTAGGTGTAACTTATTTTCAATAGTAGTCTGGACCTGAACCATTACTCGTGCTATAGCGCATGTCCCACTGCAAGTCAGGCTGCGCGATCTATCGCAGGGGTGACAATCCACATAGATAAAATGGGTGGAGATGCTGGAAGTGGCTTCCAGGTGACAAAGACCCCTGCCCGGCGCGGGGACTGTGATGGGGTTGCCAGCCCTCACAAGGTGCTCACACCCTTTTCCTCCCTTTTCCTTTGGGGGAACAGACGTGTGTGTATCTCTGGTTCGGAGAGTTGTTCTTTACAGCTCTGTGGTTATCCACGGCTTTTGAGAACATACCTTTCCTTTGAACTTGGATGTGGTTCTTCTCAGGTAAAACTAATTACAGAATTTAATATGGCAGGGAGCTATTCAGAGACCAGCTTTAGCTGTATGGCAAAYCGACTTGGGCGCATCCCTCCCACAACAGCCCTTATTTGAAAACTCAGCTCTTTTTTTGCTAGTTTTGCTGAAAGTTCACCAAACACAGACTCTGCAGTTAAGGCGTCCATGTCTTGCTGCTGAGGAGTCACGGCTAAATCAGTGTCTGTGGTTAAACGCAGATAAATCAGGAGCGAGCGAGGCTGTCCCACAACCACTGCGGTTTTCCTCTGCATTGGGAGGGTGGACACCCACAGCTGCCCTCTTCAGGTAACAGCGATCTCTGGAAATAATCCTGGACAARGGTCCCCAGGTGGAAAAAACACATTTTATGCTCCCAAAAGGCAGGAGCACCCACGGTGCCAGGAAGGCATGGAGCTACGGACTGGGGTTTGTGAAGCTCCGGGCGGAGACTTGCACATCCCCGCTCCTTGCTTTTTGGGCTTGGACTCAGGGTAAGATCTGTGCTCGGAAAMCTGCAAATTCTTGATCTGAAAGACTGTAAAAAGACCATGGACTTGTGGATTAACGCACTTTGTTTTCCTCTCAGCAACACGACTGAAGATAACACCCCAGTTCTCCCATAAAGCTTTCTGCCATTTTTCAACTGGAGTTTAATATTAGATCAACATGACTTTTTTTATATAAAGAGTGGATGCTGCTCCTAACACTTTTTCATTGTTTTTCATTAACTGTGTATGCAAATTCAGGTTGTTTCTAGGTCAGTAGGAACCTTAGGCTTTCCACTATGTGCTGTTTGGAGAGCCAAGCGCACACACCTCGGGGGTCAGCACGATTCTGCAATTTACACTTCTGCACAACACAGTGATAGATAAAACCCTCCAACAACTTCATTAGCATTAATATGAAATACTGTGTCTAACACAGTTATTTCCTTTTTTTTTTTTTTTTAATCCAAAAACAAACCTGATACATCTCCCTTGAAGCTTCAAATCAATAACCTAAAGTAATTGCTTCTCATAAATGGGTTTCTGGACTAATACTGATACTTCAACATGTGACGACTCTTCTCTTGCTAAATAAAATAATGCTAATGTTATAGTAAAAACAATTACAAGCAGGGTGTAAGCTTCTGTGATTTCCTTTTTAATGTAGAAGACTAGGGATTGGGGCTTGTAKGTTCTGTTTCAGATGATATAAATTATATGCATAACAATGGAAAAGTTTCATTTCTCTTTTTTACTTGAATTTAACTCTTCACTGAAGATGCACAGTAATGTTTGCCTTGCCTGTGAGCTGAAACATTTGCGTAATGGTTACAAATTGCTTTGAAATTCAGCGTTAAAAGCTTTGATCATGCCACTTCATAATTACTGGTTGCCTCTAAAATGTGTAACAGTGAGCACTGCTGGTGGTGAGTCTTCAGGAGTTTCTCCCTCCTTGCTTGTTCAGCTATGAGTGAATTTAAGAGTCCTGTGATTTATATRCTATATATATATATATATAAGTCACAGGATTTTTATAGATGTATATATATGTATATATATTAAAGATATATATATATACACATATAAAAACATTTTTCTCCTTTTAGTCTTGGGCTGATGTGAAATACTGACAGAATAACAAATGAATTCTGATGGAGGCTGGGGCTGGCGTTAGTTTCCCTCCCTCACCTTTGCAGTCACAGGGGGTGGGAGCACAGAGCTGTCCCTTGGGGTCCCCCCCCCCCCCGCTCCTGCCCGACCCGCGTCCCCGAGCGCTGGTGCAGCCCGAGGCGATAGCAGCASCGGCAGAGCGGATCTATGAACATTTCTGTTAATGTTCCCCGTGTTATTTTAATGCAGCCAGTCTTGCAGGTTGGTCAGCCGCTGAGCCGTGAGRCCTGGCTGGGCTGATGCGACGTTTCCCTTCGTCTGGCGGTAACAATACTGGCTTGGAGGCGGTTTTGGGTGGGAAATCCTTCTTCCTGAGTGCAGACCCCAACTCAGCTAGTTCCTAGCGGATCCCTGAGGAGATCCAAAAGTATTTATCTGTGGTGAAATACCTTATCGTTAGCCRGTACCCAGTACAGCTTGCTTGTGTGATGCACTTACTCAGGGTGGTCGGCAGTGGTATCCTCACGCRCTGATCCCTTCTGTGAGTAGTTTCCAGAAGGAGCAAGGGACCGAAGCACCCCTCTTTGCTTGCAGCAACCAAGAACAAATTCTGTGTGCCAGTTGCTTCTCGACTCATGTGCTATGTTTTGGTACTTCACTGAATTCCACTTCAATGAAAGTTTAATCAAAGTATTTTTCMGTTAAAGGGAAGCAGGTAATTATAACACGGAAAATATTTTTTGTATTCTAGGCAGACATTTTTCTGATTATCAGTGTTCCTTTTTTTTTGGTTTGCATTTTTAATGGACCTTGTTTTAGTTAATTATTTATGTTGGGTGCCATGTATTTTTAGGTTAGGAAATTAATCTTCATGTTTTGTTGTCAAAATTCATTATTTCAAAGTGACATCAACAAGGCTGCATCCAGAATTTGACCTTGCTGATTAACTAAAGTTTGAGAAATATTTTTTGTTTGCTTTTGGGATTTTTTGTTCACCTTTCCAACACCTAGGATTTATRTGTCTACTGAAGTTCATTAAGCTACCCACTATATGGAAATGAACAGAAATATTTTAGCTTTTCAATATTGCAGCGATAATGAAGAAGAACCCTTTGTTTTCAGTGAGTGAAGCTACTCATAAATGCTGAGATATACGTTTTCTAAAGTATCAATTCAATAACTTTTCTCATTTGTCACTACAACATGAAACAGGTGAGTTTTGTCTGTATACCTGAAACAAGAGCTTCCCCTAAGCAAGGATTTTATGGCTTCAGTTTTTATACAGCATGTCTAGACCCTGTTTGCTAGACTGTCTCTTCTAAGGTACTTTTATACACTGGATAAAAAGTCCCTAAGACCCAAGAGAAGGGTCCTAAACCTATTCTCTTTTCTCCGAGATGTGGGTTTGTAGTTAGCAGTAAGGGATCACTTTAACCTGGTTCTGGCACTGGTAGGGAGTGGATGCCCATGAAAACAAGGTAGATATAGTCATAGGACCTTTTTCCAGCACAGAAAATTTTCCTTGCTAAAAGAGTCTGTGACTGAGTTGCTCAGGTTGGTGTCACTGAAAAATAGTTATCATTGAACRTAGTTTTCTGTATACAGGGAGCGTTTCTGCAGAGATCTGATGAGGAGTTTCGTCGTCACCAGCTGGGATGAGTGACGTCCCTGTAGGTACTTAGTTATGGTCTTGGGTCCTCCAGAATAAACTTAAGGTGTGCTCTTAATCTCCTGTCCAAAGCAGAGCCCAGGCACTGCTCCTCACCATTCCTGAGATCCTCTCCTGAAAGCTGAGACCTGGTGCAGCAGTTGCCTCCCCYGGGCAGGTTCCTCTGGTCTTTGCTGTTTGCTCTGTCACGGTCTCTTTATACCTCCACGGCACGTGACGACTAAAGCAAATGGGCTTGGGCTTCGTAGAGGGATTTTAGGACAAGTACTCCTTAGGTGGCATAAAGAAATACAGACGTAAGGAGAATGTAAAACCTTCCTTTGCTATTTCTTGTCTCGTTTTTTTTAGCATGCTTGAACATTTGCTGCTCTTTGGTTGGAGTTTCCATGGCAGGAGGCCTTACCTCCCTGCCTCGCRTGCTTTTAATGCAAGATGGGGCGATGTGGCAAAGGAACAAACATCGGAAAGTTTCAAAGCAGATACCCTTTTGTGACTCTTAATTTATTTTCCTTATAGATGGAAGAAGAACTAATTTGTAAATAGATGTGTGCCAGCTGTAAAAACAGTACAAAATAAAATCTCCCACTCTCACACAGGCTTTGCTCCAGAGATGTACATRCTCACATAATTAATATTACGGCACATTATATTTTCTTTTAAGCTCTGCCTAAATACTCAGGAATCAGGATTCATTTTTCTGGGTAGCCTGTGAAGTACAATGCGATGTGTTAATGATCTGACCCGTCGGGTAATTTAATTATCTATCAAGTCCATTCCTCTGTACAGCTAATTGACCATCTCAGCGGTCTGCATGCAGGCAGCTTTGGCAGATTTATCTCCATGTCACTACCTGAGATCCTCTCCATTATGTCCTATATATTCTGGGTCTCTAATCCATCCCGGGAGCCCAAATCCGTCTGACAAGACCTGGGAGCGCAGGGAAAGGTGAGGTGGGACAAACGCCTGTAAATTCAAATGCTGCTCTGCAGACACGATGTGCTTTCTCCTCCAGAGAGGCTGCAGGTCATAAATCCGGAGCCTGCCCTATTTTAAAAGTTGTAAGGGACAAACTGCTATCWGTGTCATTTGTAAAATACCACCCTACCCACCCTACCTTTCATGAATAACCGTTACTGGGGTTTGTAACAGTCAGAACGAAGAGGAGCGAGCTAAATAGTGTGTTTTTAATTTGGGTGGCTCTCTGAACCATGAAAACTGCTTCATTTGGTAACACGTTTGTAGTCTTTGTCAGCTGAAATTATGTACCTTACTGTCTTTTAAAAACCTTATTCAGTCAGTAAACAYTAAGCTTGCAGCACTCCAGCCTTATGTCATCGCCAGTTGCACAGTGTTGTCGTTAATCTTGAAAAATATAGTTTGACTCCTTTAACCTMAGCAAGAAAGCTGCTTCAGCATCASATGCCTTCAGAAGGCATTAGAGTATATCACGCCCAACACATTAACACCACAGAGATACTTGCATTACATAGGCAATTGCATTCATTAGTCCCCTAACARAGGTGATGTACCCTGTCTTATACTAAATATCCTATATTAGCACAYACATGTACATGATATATGTGATTAAGTATTTATTTCACTGATACCCAAGTCTGTTGCAGAGGCTAACACAACTCTTAGCTGGGCTCACTGCTTCCTGCCTGGAAAGAGAAAGACAGAAAGAGGGTAAGAATGGTTAGACACTGTGCTTATTTTCCACTAATAGACATTTTTTAYGGTAAGAAATAGTTTATAGCAAAATGTTTCGGTGTTGACACCCTGTCTTCAGAAGCAGGGGTATACTGCATTTGATATATCCATGCTGCACGTGTAATTATCACATGGCATTTATGTGTATATTGTGGCACGTGTGTATATTGTTTCTGGACTATCATTAGTAGGCTGCTGAATATTAAAACTGCATTTGCCCTTTTTGATTTTCACGTTTTAAAACATCATTATGTAAACATCTGACGATGCAACAACGATCAGATATTTCTGAAAGGTGCAGCTGGAACCTTCTAAGTTGGATAATGTCTGTAGGATAAGTCTGCACGATTATCTTTTTAATGAACTGTATATTCAGAGCACAGTCATTTAAAAAATTAGAGCTGAAATGAATATTCTTCATAACTGTGTCCCACTGTTAAGAGACATTTGCTTTGATCCTCATTTTAATTTGGTGGTGCATCATCAAGTGTTACTTGTACGCCCTGCCATGTCCCAACCTCAGGATTGTTTTCATTTCCTTGATCTAAATTGGAATTGCTTTGAACTGTACTTCCCAGGTAGGATATTACAGAAAGCCTTGTACACCTCTTGCTCAGTGGTCTGGTTTGTGCTGCAGTAATTTAAACGTGTCATGTTCTATGCCAGGTTCTTTTCCTGGAGAAATCCCATTAAATTAGTGCAGTTCGGGGTGCGTTCAGTGTGGTTCCTTTCACGGTCCGTGGAAGAGCAGTGAGCCTGGCGCTCCAGGAACCTTCCTCCATAGCAGCTTTTCTTGAATCTATTGGTGAGAATCGGATTTAATGCATATAACCCTCAGTTCGTTAATAAACCTGTGTAATGATTCAATTCAACATTAAGCCACTTCAATGCCTTTTTATTAGGTGTTGCAGCACGTTCAATGTTTCCTCTTAGAACTCTGGCATTTTGGGGTTTTTTTTCTTAACCGCCTTAAGACAATTTTAATACGCATACTCTAATACACATGCTCTATACCATCAAGTGTATTACGAATTTTAAAAGTAGCTGACAATCAACAAAAATGCTCTCTTTACACCCCTCTTTTCATTCTCTTTTTAGCTAAGCAACCCTCAGGATTTATTTTGAAGTTTGCTATAGATTTTGTTGTAGGACTGATCTGCTGTTAAAGAATACAAATGCTGACCATGTTCTGATCAGGGTAGCATGATAATTCACATGCTGCATTGGTTTAACAAATGTGAAAATGCTTAATTATTCTACTGGTGGAAAAATAAAATAGCTAACATTATAGGTCTGCATTTTGAATGACCTAAATTTTTTCCCCACTTTTAAAAAATTTATTCCAGCAGAGAGTTTTGAAAAAAAATTATGCATAAAGACATTGAAAATGAAGATGAGGTTTGTTGCTTTGATATGAATTTCTCCAAACACTTTTATTTTCAGAAAAAAAAGTATTATTAGTCTAAATAAAAAGAATAGTTTTGTAAAACTGATGTTTCTTTTGAAATCTCATGTTATTGACTGTTTTTCCATTTAATCTCTTTCTGAGATTAAGTTTTTAATCATTAAAAGAGGATGTGGTTTTGCATTGACTGTATCTCGGACTGGGTTACATCTGGCCAAGGCAGGGAAGGGACCCCGGGAGCCTCCCGCCCCACCGGCCCCAAGCAGGGTCACCCCCGCAGCCAGACCTCCGGGGGGTCATCAAAGCCCCTCTGAGAGCCTCTCCCACCGCTCCGCTGCCCTGCTGCTAGGGACGAATTTAGCAGATAAAATATGATATACAAATCAAATGGACCTCTGGTCTTTATTTTGTTAGGTAACTGGAATAATATTGTGCACTAGATTAAACAGAGCCCTTGATTGGTTCCTAACGCTTTGAGGAAAATTTACAAGTAAAGAAGATGTGTTCAGAAAGATAAATTTATATTTTATTCTCTTGATTTTTGTCACAGTTTCAAATTCCTGTATTAAAAAATCTGCTTATTTAAAAGTGTATTATGTAACCTCAGGGATGAAAGCTGAGTTTGCAGGATGCTGCAATTAAGCCTGCATTGTAAATAGTTGCACAAAAGAGCTTGTGGAAACACCGGAATGTTGGATGCTTTCAGACCTGAATAAGCCCTTAATTCATCAAAAATATGGAAAGATATTCCACAGGTGGTATAAATTTTATGTGTTCTTGATATGACTTCATTAAAAAAGATAAAAAAAATTTGAATCATTAAGTTTTTAGCAGCAGTCCTGAGAGACCCTTTTACCAAAGAAATTCTTTCATGACAGATTAGTGGTTCTGATTGAGATGGTTTATATCCAGCACATGACAGTTTAAGAGCCTTTTTTTAGTTTGAAAAGCTTTTAGGRTGTTAGAAAATGGTGGTACTTCAATAACGTTAAGCCAAATTGCCCTTCCTTCAAATAAGCATCTATATTGTCTTGATTACCGCTACAGAGACTTGCCAACATAATGTTTCTCTTTACTGACTTTATGGGGTTCACTTTTTCTCTCTTTATATATATAAAGTTCTTGGCAAGATAGTTCTAAAGGTCACTGCAGTACCACATTAGTTATTGCTAAATCAAATCTTAGTTTTGTTATTGGTTAGGTTAGGCACCGTCTTTTTATTGTTCTACCACTTGCTGTATTTTTAGGAGATTACTTATATGAAATAGAGATGTGTTGAACTCCTTATTCACAGACTCTTACATAATGACATGTATTTTCCAGAGGGAAAGTAATATCCTCTGATTACCATCTTGTGCCTGGGATGGGGGAAGGGGAAAGAAATCAGCTAAAAATGCTAGGCAAAATTCCAAGATGATTTCAAATTCTCTTTAATGCTCAAAGCCTTTTAGAAATCTTTAGAAACTTCTGATGAACATCCATTTCGTCATTAAATCTATGCCTGTATTACAAATGAAGAGCTTTTAACCCTCCTTAAGTAAATGGATTACTTAAGACCTTCTTTATAAAATGTAGTTGTGTGCTTCTGCCTAGTATACTCCTGCAAAGACGCAGTAYGTAACTCAAGCAGGATAATACAAGCTCATGTCCCTTTCCTGTAACGTAGGAATTCACCTAGTGAATATATCTTTATCTGCAGCAGTGTATTTAGGGTTTTTTTTGGCTTTACCAGTGGCTGCCTGAGTGATTTGGGTAACTCTGACTGTGTCTTCCAGCATTCTTCAAATAGCTTGTCGTGGTTTAASCCCAGCYGGCAACCAAGCCCCACCCAGCCGCTCGCTCACTCTCCCCCAGCGGGACGGGRGAGAGAATCGGAAGGGTAAAAGTGAGAAAACYCGTGGGYTGAGAYAAAGACAGTTTAAYAGGGAAAGCAAAAGCCRCGCACACAAGCAAAGCAAAAGGAGGAATTCCTTCACGGCTCCCCACCGGCAGGCAGGGTTCAGCCATCCCCAGGACAGCAGGGCTCCGTCACGTAACGGTGACTTGGGGAGACAAACGYCRTCACTCGAACGTCCCCCCTTCCTTCTTCTWCCCCCAGCTTTATGTGCTGAGCATGACGTCACATGGWATGGGATACCCCATTGGTCGGTTGGGGTCCTGGCTGTGCTCCCTACCAGCCTCTTGTGCACCTGGAAAAGCATGGGAAGCTGAAAAGTCTTTGACTACTGTAAATACTACTTAGCAACAACTAAAACGTCAGTGTGTTATCAACATTATTTTCATACTAAATCCAAAACACAGCGCTATGCCAGCTACTAGGAAGAAAATTAATTCCATCCCAGATGAAAGCAGGACATAGCTTCAATAGGTTTTATTCCTAATGTGCTGTTACATCCAYGCATTTAAAAGAGAATGTATTCTATATATTAATTATCCTAGAGTTTTATGCTGCTTTCCAGTATGTGCTTCTCCAAAAAACAGCTCATTAGGAGCTGGCCGGGAGCCAGAGGGGAGAAGTGAGCCCGCGGTGGTGTGAACACAGACAGCAGCGGTTGCATCCTCCGTCCTCTTCAGCCTCTCTGTTATCTTTGCATTTGCCTTCAGATCAGGTAAAATACAAGTACTTTTTCACATAAAATGCAATGCAAAACTCATTGCCAAAAAATTCTCTGGAGGCCTAAAGTAAGAGTTAGAGTAATGAAGGATGTGTTTATCTGTGGTTATTGAGCACGATAGCCTCAACTCAGGATTGCTGGGACCTATGGTGTCTCTCACAGCCRAGGACCCCTCCGCGTGGGTTTTGTTTCTTCTTTCCCTAAGYATCTGCTGCTGTGCCACGGGCCACCCCTGAGGAAAGGTTGCTGGGTTTGACGGACCTTGGCTGAGTGAGGATATCATCAGAGTAATCTAATGAGAATACCTGGGCCATTCTGAAGTGGTCTGTCCCTGGGATCTGGGGGGAGGTTCGATATCATGTCCTCCAAGCACACATAGATATATTTTCTCCTCCTCCAGAAAACATCTCAGACATGTAAAGTAATTAATGGAAGTTCTAAGCACTATCTGTGCAACACACGCTTGTGTCATACAACTTTGCCATCTTGGAAATCATTATCTTTATTACAGAAAGAGTTTAAGRGAAAGCTTAATAGAGCTTGAGACTGTGCTCTTGGCCACAGCAACACACGCTTCCCTGACTACCCACCAGAAGTCAGCCAGGGGTGGATGAGAGGCAGTCAAACAACACTTCTCGTCTCTTAGCAGCTGCCTGAGAGTGAAACGTGGTAGAGGAAAGCTGCTGGCCCACCTGAGTGTGCGGGCAGGTTGGCTCCTCGAAGCCAAGACTGACGTTGCACGCCGGGTCGCAGCTTAATTCATCTGTTTCTTTACTCTTGTCAGACGTTGTGCCGCTTGTCCTCCTTAGCACTGAGCACTGGGGTACGTTCAGATATCTACTGTGTGCCTGCGAGTGTGTTGAAGTGCTGCTGTGTACTCGCTAAGTGACCCTGCGGACATAGCCTTTCCTATTAACCCACCTTTTAGAAATCTGCATGCATTTAAGGCTTAGCAGATTTTGACTGTGAACTTCTGTAGGCAATTTGAGGGACTTMTAATAAATGTAAATGTGTACCGTAGCAGTCCTGCCTTGCTCTCAGATTGCTTCCTTGAAGCAAAAAAACTTTTATTTTTATTTATGCTATCATCAGTTTACTTGGGAAAGAGATACGAGACCAAAAAAACAAAGCAGAAAAATAATACTGAGTGTGTTCTGTGGGAGACGAAATCCCTTCTGACTGAATGTGTACTAAGATAATCAGATAAGCAAAATGATTTCAACATCCCATTCTCAATGTAAGAAGCATTCAGTCCAATTTGCCCTGATTGTATAGCAATGCATTACTAATAGGACTTAATATAAGCCTTCTAAATCCAGAGCACATTGTTAGAAAAACAGATTTCAGGCACTGCATTTGTAGGCAAAATTCCCCTTGATGTAAGGGAGTTAGAGGAGATAATTTGGTGCCACTTGGTTCTGTAGTCAGTATTTCACTTGATTACAAATTTTGTCCAAAGCCCATCAAATTCAATGAGCTCCTCACTGTGAATTTAGAAGCATATTGTCCAAGGCGTTTTGTTAAAGCAAAAACCACATAATGACTGATGCAGTTCAGCTCATTTCAGAAAAGCAACATTAAGAAGGAGATGAAAAACTGCAAAACTCTTAACTTCTTCACAGATGTTTCTAAGAAGTCTTAATACACTAGACAGAAATACGCTTGCTTATTCGCAACAGTTTGCACATCGTTTGCTGTGTTTAAAATCTGCCAAATTAAGAAAGATGTGCCTATTAAGACTCCCCATGTGCCTGCGCTGTCTTTGCATTTATATATATAGGGAGTTGGGCATTTGAGTTCATACCTAATTGCCATGCTAATTGATAGAGGGATATTTGAAGCAAATTTTTGTGTTGTGTGCAACAAAGAATAAACAACTTGAAGAGATAATTAGATCAAATTTTGATGATTGATCAAATCAAGAAAATCCTGTAGATCTTGACAGCTGATACTATACAAGAGGCTGTGATGAAGTGTGCTTCAGAGAAGTGAGCAATCACGGCCATCATGCTGTTTTCTGTAGTAGYAGAAGTTCACAGAAATGAGAATATACGAAAAGGAAACACCAAAACTTTACATTTCCGGTCTTTGCGGTGACGGCCAGTGTTTCTGACGGGCGTTAGGTTACGGTCACMGGAGGTTCATGAGGTCTTGCTCCGCTGAGGGACACAGCCGGGGGGACTTTGCTGCAGGAGCTCGGTGCCATCTGCTGTGACAAGTCAGCTCTTGGCCCTGTATGGTTGAAACCACGAAGCTCTGTAAGAAAAGTGAGAAGTTTCTTTTGTGTTTCCTAGTGACACGCCTAAAATTATCCTTTACTTTGTTTATTTCAGAAGATACAGGTCTGTATGTAAAGCTTTTTAAAGTTTTTAAAACAAACAAACTTTGAAATCTCAGCCTCTGCCCCGGAACATCACTTGTGACCAACCCTGCACTGCCGCTGCCTGTTCCTCTCAGGTTGAGTAGARCAGCTACAAAGGGAAAACCGGCACGGGAAGGCACAGCTTCGGCTGGGCTTCTGGGCTTCTCATGCCATCTCACCTGCGCACTGGGCACKGAGACATTGCAGGCACAATACCTCTTCTTGGGTACTTTGGCTCTGTGGGTTTCTTTTTTCTTTTTCTTTTTTTTCTAGTATATAATTGTGAAAGCCAAAACGTGACGGAGCCGGTAGCTTTTATGAGGGCCGCCAGCTTGAGCTCCTGCATGCAAATAAATGTTTGGCCTTCAGAAGACGTGCTATGTTTTGTTATTTATACATGCCCCTTTTGGGACAGAGGGCATGTGTAAGAGAGGATTTATTCTTGTTCTGAGTCTGGGGTTGAGGGGGATCTTGAGCGAAGGCTGCCCGCGGAGCTGGGCGCTGGGCTGGAGCTCTGCAGGGCTGGTGACCGGCATCGCCTCTGCCGMCGGCTGCCCTGCAGTCCACGGCTCCCCTCCCTCGGTGGAGGGGCAGMAACGCTGCAAGCGGATACGTCCCCAAATGAGGTATTTCAGCCCATTATCTTCTAACATAAAGGGAGATAAAGTAACGGTAGCTTTGAAAGCCACCAGGGTCCTTGACCCTCAAGTCATCTCTTTTCCTCGCACCTCCATTTCCACACAACCTGCTGTGATCTCGCGGCTGAATTCCCGTACGTGCACACGCAGAAGTGTTTGCCGTTCTGTACATTATTCATCAAAATGGAAATRAGATTATCCTTGACATTTCGCGAGTGCCAGGATCAGGGCAGTGCGTGGCTGTTGGCTTTGTGAACTCAAAGGTTAGCTCTGATTTCCTGACAGCCGAGAGGAGACGCATTTTCTGCTAGGCACAAAGAGCAGATGTCTATTACTGCAAATCTGTTTTTCTTGGAGGTTTTTTTTTTTCTTCTACTTGCACATTATATATTTGAATGAGCATGAAGCAAATGCTTTTTATTCTCATGTTGTTCAAAAGACTGATCCGGCTAGTTTTGTAGAGCAGTGCAGGGTTTTATTAGACTGTTCAGGGTGAATTTTCTTGATTATATCACATTGCCAAAAGTGAAGGGAAAGATGCGCCTAAAGATAACGAATACTGAGACAATATAAACATGAACTTCTCTAAGCAGTTTGCTTGCAGCTATTATATTAAAGTATTATAATATATCTGAGAGTAATTTAGATTGGTGGTCAAGGCTGGATAAATGTTTGTGAGAGGATTTGATGAAAAGATTTTTTTCAAGGTCACTACCTTTTTTTGAATGAATAAGAGTAGCAMCCAACAGCACCAGCAGAATAACTTGACTAGCTAACAGTTATAGGCTACAGCGCATGCAGCTAAAACTCTGGAGAGAGCAAATCTCACTTTCTGAGCCAAATACCACATCTTATTTAGCAATATGTTATTTCWCCGGGGTTGGCATGTGGTGGGTTTGGTGTTTTAATTTTTTGAACTTGAAGTTTACTCGCGYCTTAAGACTTGAATTTAGAAATATTGGTAGAAAACAAACCAACTTACTTGCTGCCATCCCATAGATGTGTATGGCTATATAGCCTAATCCCTCATATTAACCTTTCCTCTTTAAACATGAAGAGTTTGAGTCTCAGGGGAATAAATCAATGTGTAGAAAGTATCCTAAATGCTCCTTTTCTTAGCTGTGGTCAGACAGTTGCAAATCTGTTTGGTTTTGTATGTTAGCTTAGYAAGCGTGCAGTACTTGCTCTGGAGGAGCTATTCTATGATGATTTGTTTGGAAATGGTGATTTGGGAAAGCAGAAAAATCATGTGAATTTTGGCAYGCAATCTGTGTCATTTTCATAGGTGTTTGAAATGCCCTGGCTTTAAAGATGTGTCATACTATGATGTGATGCATAAAACAAATACARGAATGAAAGGGATGCATTTCACCGATTTTAACTATTCTGGATCAGAGAACAGTGGGACCAAGAAGTGAAGAAGAGGTTATTTAGTAAAATTAAATTCAACTGAAAAAAGTTCGCACTGGCATGAAACAAAATGGTAGAGTATTCAATTTCTCACTTATTTAAAAAAATAATTATGCACTGATAGTGAAGTGCATTAAACATAACAGAACCCAAACTATTTAAAGCTGTATGAAGTAATGGAACTCGCATAAYGCATTAGTYGAAGTAAATAGGACTTACTGCAGTCCCTTGTGGGCACGGGTAGGAGAAGTGCCTTCCATACTATTGTGTCTGAACTCTCCAAGAAGAGTGCGTTATACCCTGCAAACCACTTTATCTTTGGTCTTTYCTCTGAGGAATTAGGCAATATATTTAGATGCCAAGTCCGCTGGCATAGAGGAAGAGCCTTCCTTATAGTTTTATTTAAAAGGAGTGTTGRAAAGCCACAGCACTGCATCAAACATATTATAGCTAGAAGAACCGACAATCTCAGTGGATTACCAATYGACTGTTAGTTCCCGCGCTTCGCCTAACACAGCCCGACGTTTCTGTATTGTTTGGTATGTTAGCCCTGCACCCTCGTACTTCTAATCACACGTGATTCGGGGGTTCTCGTCATACGACTGACTTGTTCTGCTACAGGACAAGGGGAGGAAGGTCTTCTAAATCCCTCACCCTCTGGCCTCACAGCACAGCTGGGCATTTGGCCACGGTAACAGTTGCCGCTATAGGTGGGATATTGCTTTCCCCAGCTGCATTACAAATTCCCCCGGTTTTGTTATTTTCTACGGTTATTGCACAGCGGTATGGCCTTTCCCTCTAAACACGGCATGTAATACGTCTGGAGTAAAGCTTTGCAAGTAGGAAGCCTCTGATATTGCACTCAGATCTGCCCGAGAGTGTTACTGACCCCAGTACCGCCCGGTGAGATTGTGCATCCCTTCACCCCTCGCATTCCCTCCCGGAGCCGGCGGGAGCGCGGCCGTGCCCGTTTTGCGCCGCGGTGCCCTGCCGGTGCCCGGTTCTGGGCAGGGGAGTGGGAGCATCAGCTGAGCAGCCTAAAACGTCGCCTGCTGATGCARTCTGATCTCTTGCAATTTTTACAGTCTTCATTTGGCTCTGAATTCCAGTAAACAGAGCTGGAGGCACACTCAGTGACGCRTAAAAGCAGGGTCCTTATCAAGGAACGAATGTTGGTCTAGCTGGCAGTAAGGAATTTTGRTTCCAATTAATAGCAACGAATGAGGCACTTGGGACAGACAGATGTTCAGGCCGGAGGTGAAGGGATGAGTCCACTGGTGCCGTCCCCCATCAGTGTCACAGATCCTGTGAAATGGGAGGAGACCTTTTGCAGTGGCTTTGCTGGCTTTGGGGAAGGCCCTCAGGAGAATAGACCATCTCTAGAAATGTTCTCCATTGATGTATCTCGATCTGGGGTTGTCAGAGACCTCAGAAAGACCTGGCAAGAAGTGCCATGAAATACAGAACTTAAAAAATTATTTTGATTCAACTCCATAATAACTTTTTAGTATGTCTCAGCTCCTGCATTTGCAAATGAGATTGGCTTTGGAAGAACAAAATCTAAGCATATATTGTAAAAAAGGCAGGGAAAAGAAGTTTCGTATGTAAGATTTTTTGCATTTATGCCTGTAAGTTTTATGATGCAGTCTTCTCGTAAAAGCATTCTTTCAATGATATGTTGCGTCTGTGGAAACAATATTGGTTTTAACTTCAATCGTATATTCAACATGTCAGAAAGGGAGCATCTATATTCATAACCTACAGAACTGAGTCTTAAATTTTATTGCTTGCTTTTCAATAGGCCCTTTTAACYGTGTGAATTCCTTTTCTCTTCCTGTTTTACTAGAAATCCATGCAAGTTTAGCAGTGTCATCACTTGATGTGGTCACATTTAATTCTAACTTTAATTTGCAACCTAATCTAGTTGACAGAAGTACATCAGGCTACCAGTGGTTTGTGTCAGTTCTTTTATTCAGCCGAAGGTGCTGATGATCTAGACAGGTTTTGATAATCCAGGAAACCAACTTCTTACCTTGGTTTAATGTTTAAAAAAAGAAAAAAGTTCTGATAACCTTCCTGTGATTAAATATGATTACAGARGTGATGGTCAATGCACTCAGTGCAAGTGTGTGTGTATTCCAGTGTAGGTTTGTTGGGAGGGAGGGAAGACTGAGAGGCAGCGGCGATGGCTGAAGAGCTTCCCAACCTCCCTGTTCTCATYGCACCATCATTTTCTGACCATGCATATCGAGCATGGTTTAAACTATTAAGCGTATATGTGTTAAACCTTGATATTGCATGTGCATAAGAAGGTTGGACTGAGGCTGAAGCAATTCCTGATTTKCACAGCTTGACCTTGCCACATTTGTAACGTTATATTGAAGTAATTTCTTTTTCAAGGATAGACAGTATAAATACACCTACACAATGTCGTTGTTGGTTAAATTCTGTATTCGGTTATATACACTATGTCATATAATACAATATAGCTGAGCTGAAATTTGGAGGAAAGGTGGTTTTTTTTAATTTTCTATTGGTGAATCAGAAGAAAATTAACAGATTTAAAGAACAGACTAGTCCTCCAAAATACTTACAAATACTTTATCTCTTCACRTAAAAAATATGTAAATACTACTTTTTCATGCCAGCAATTCTAAACGATACATCTGTTTGCGTGTGGGTTAAGTGTGTAGRTTCATATACTTACTTTAGACTATGTTATGGGAACAAAGTGCTAGGGAACAGTTGGTCCCATGAAAATTTCAGTATACTTATTTAACCTCTGCCACAGATCTGTCGAATTAATCGGGTTACAAAAGCCACAACCCAAAACTCTATTTCTCAAATAATTTTTTAATTCATAAAGTTCTTAATTGCATAGTTATTTTGTGCTAATATTCATGGCATTGGTGTAATTGAAGCAGTAATAAGTTTCTTTTTCTGTTTTTTTTTCTAGAGCAGCACAGGGTGGGAACATGAGTTGTAGGCTGGTTTTTGAACAAAGTGATTTGATCACATTGTGTAGTGTGATCAGTGTACAGTATACTCAGCAAAAAATAGATAGGTATCCTGTGGTGATAACCTAGTCCTGACTCTTTAAACAAAATGATACAYTTTTAAATAAATAACACATCCATTGATTAATAATGGATGTCGATGTCACAACTTCCTAAATTATCTTTCCCATGACTTGAACCACATTTCTTCCTCGTGCTCCTTGCTTTGTCCTTCCAGGATTGTTAGTCCCTCTCTGCCTTTTTCCTTTGACTCTTCTGTTGATAGTGTTTGAACTGATGAAGCCACAGCCAAAGTTAAAAGACAGGCTTTTGCATCATCAAATAAAATTCCAAAGAGGTTCCCAGAGTAGAAGTYGAGATTCAGGATTATATTAATTAAAACCTGAAATAAATGGTTATTGCAATATGTCCTAATTGCTTTGAATTCTGGGGCAAAAAGCTTTCATTTCCTTGAAATGTGGTTACATAGATGGGTTTAGAAAACTCAGGATGCTTAATAAGGAATGGGAAGAGGTTCTTCAGTTTTAGTCTGTCAGGGTAAGGAAACGTTTCCAAAGCATCTTATTCTACAGAATTTGTGGGACGTTGACCGGACAGACATCTCGGCTGGCTGCCAAACTTTATTCCGGTCAGTTTTCTGTCCTGTGCTACCACACTGTGTGTTAGAGCCAAAGTACAATGACACTTTAAGTAATTTCACACCTTTAAAGATAAGAAATGCATCAGCGACACCTGGAAGACATCCATCCTGAGGATGGGGACGGCTTGGGTAGACTGCAAAATAAACTGTCTTGGGGAAAAAGAGGAATCGAAATTCCTACTTTCCTAATTTCCCTTATTGTTCGTGAAACACCGATGCAGTAGAAAACAATTGCTCCTCTGGGTGGCTGTTGGCACCTAAATAACAGTCCTTGTTCGTAACGGCTGGATCCTTGCTAGCAACATTAACAAGGTTTTGAGTCTTCTAGCACTCTTCCTATGCTTGACTCCTAAAAGGCAGTGGAAAAAGCTCTTTTTTTTTTTTTCCCCAGAGCAAAGATATTTCCCAATATCTTGTTATTAGTATCATGGTAATGCAGGTGTGCCAGGAAAGTAGCTAAATAGCCCAGGGACTTGTGTTTAAGAGGCAGTACCTCYGACAACACACCTCAAGCTTCCACTCTGCAATTGTGAATACTTCAAAAGTTAGGTKGGTAATAATATTTAGCTGTTGAATACCAAGATAAAAAACATGAAGTGATTTTAAATTGACCTCTCAAAGAGAGTTTTAAGTGGSAAAAAATTCTCCAGCATCAAGAAATCTGGCATTAGTTTTCCGGTGCTGTGCTCTACCATAAATGTTGTGTTTCAAAGATGTTTGGTTTGGACATCAGTCACAAAGATTGTTTTGTACTTTATACAGAATACAGATTTGCTGATAAGTGAGGAACACTTCCATTTCACCTATTTTTTTTTCTGGAATTTATGGGAAAATACAAGAAATGCACGAGGACTGATTTGTGTGCAAAAGTTATGTGCTAATCCATTTTGGATGGCAAGTTCTAACACCGCTTTGTGTAAACACTGTGGGATGCACCCACTGAGACATGCAAGGGTGTGGACTGTGCCTTGAAAGTTTGTCCTTGTATGTCTTTGAAAATCTGATTCACACTGAGAGCAAKATTTACAAACTTTTCAGTGTGGAAGAAAATTTAACTTTGCAGTAATTTATTGGTTGTTCCATAAACTTTTTATTGTGCATACATTTAAAATAYGTAGGATAACGCACAAAATATCTTTTGCACATTAAGAAGGTGGGTGATTTTCTTGATGCTTCAAGCAGATGCTGTACCCATGAGCAGCCTGAGCAGGAATCTGCCCTTGAGTAACCTCAGAACAAGCCACTGCTGTGCTGCGAGGGGTGTGCAATGGACATGGGGGAGAGCTCTTCTCTTCCTGCTTGGCTTCATTTCTGCCATAGGGTGACACAGGATTTGCTGGRAAGAACAAGCCAAATTCCTCCCGGATTTGCATAGAAAAGTCCTAGCAGTAGATTTGGGGCAGCTGTAGCCAATTCTGAACTGATGCTACCGGTGAAGAGGCAGGGTGAATCCAGCTGGGGGTTTCCAGGAGAGGCAGAGGCTGGAGCTTAGATAGCTGGGCTGGAAAGCCTGTACTCTGACCAAGGTTTTAAGGGCAGAAGTGAATTGAAAGAAAGCAAATAGGTTCATGGTTTTCAACACATTAATTTTCAGCGTTCATATACTTCATCTGTGCCACACAGACGCCAGAGATTTAAAATAATTGTGGAACGGATGCCCAGAAGCAGAAGGTACGTCATGTTTAGTTCCTTTAGTGGGACTGAATCATTATTCTCTTTTAATGTACTTTCCTGTTACATCAAATGTAAATGGACATGAAAGGTACAATTTCCCTGGAGACTGAAATGATGCTTTTKTCAGGTTTGGCCCCGCATCATGTCATCCTGTCTCCTTCTCTGCCTGATTTTGTCATGTATCTGTCTGAGCTTTCCATTGATAGTTACATAATTGCCTGAAGCTCTACTAATTAATAATTAGCATTCACTTTTCTCTTCTGCTTCTTGAACCAGTTTTATTTTTGTGGGCTCTGGCAGAGCTGCTGCCTGTAAGGGTGCTGAGCTGGGTTTCTCGTAGAGCAGAACTGTCACCATTCATTAAATGATGCTCCGTTGGGCCATCTTCAGAATGAACTTGGTGCCTTGGCCTCTCTGTCCAATGGATCCCACTGAAAGACACCTTCCCTCTCCCTTCCCTCTCCCTTCCCTCTCCCTTCCCTCTCCTTTCCCTCTCCCCTCCCTTCCCTCTCCTCTCCCTTGCCTTCCCTCTCCCTTCCCTCTCCCTTCCCTTCTTTGCAATAATGACCAAACAGAGGCCCTGTGAGATCGTTTTTCTAACGAGGATGAAGCGTGTGACCTGGGATATCGCTTTGATTTCCTTAGTAAGGTCAAGCACAGTTATTCAAAACGTTATTTAAGTACCTGGTTTTATTGGCTTGTTCAAGTGTAACCTCAAAGAATTTTGTGCCATTGAAGTCTGTTGTAATAAAATATATTTTAAAAAGTAGTTATGATTATATTTTCAAAGCRAAGGGAGTGAATATCAAGGGTCTACAGTGAGATAAATTCTAAATCTCTGCTGAAACTGCTTCAGGGYAGATTTTTTGCACATAATTTGTGTTGAATTGAGGCTATTTTTATTTTCGACCCGAGGGAGATTCTGTTAAGAATGCTAATGAAATATTAAAATAATATAAGCTAAATGATATTCTCTTTCCCAAATAGTTCTGCTGGTGAATCTCTGCTGTAATAGCTTTGCTAAATAAAGAAGCACTAATCCTAAACTGCGGGTCTGCATTACAACTACGAAAGGATGTTATTTATTTGTTTACTTATAGGGTTTTTATTTACTGTTACCTAAGATGCCACTAATTATAGTTGTCTAGAAAAGTGTACTTTTTCATAACTCTAGACTCACTTCAGTTATAAAATTTGTATTATGATTTCTTAGTGAAGGTTCAGAGAGTCCATTGTCACTGAACTAAACTGAAAATCCTTGTAATGACAAAGCTTCTCTGACACTAAGGCTATGCAATCCTATTTAATTCCCCACCTCGGGATTTATTCTGCTCTGTCAACGGAGTAGCTGATGCCTTTAGTCACTCAGCAGCAAGTTATGTCAGGAGCGTTGTGAAAATAAGACCAAGAAGTGCATCTGCTTTTGTGAGAGTTGACTGAGTTTGGAAGGAAGACTTCCAGAAGTTCAATTTCTKGGTGTAGTTAAGCCTCTCTCGATGTTAATTGTGGCCAAGAGGGAGAGTCCTCCTCTGTYGACAGCTGCAGCATCCATTTCTTGCCTTGCAACAGTGCTACAATTTGTCTGACGACCCAAGGATCTAATTCAAGGAGAGGAGCTAAACTGGCAAAAAAATATCTGCTGGTTTTGGAGGGCAATTTTTTCTGAACCAGGTGCTGGTGGGATCAGACAAGCACCAGTGCTGGTGGCCTCCGGCTGGGTTGGCTCAGCTGCACTGCAAAGCCAYTCCTTAAGGAACGTCTAAGCCATGGCTCAGGGCATTGAGTCATGAGTATTTTGTTTTCAGGAAATGACCTGAAGAGATACCCTGCTCCTGAAAGTGTGCTTTTTAACATCTGAGAGCAAGCTGTGAGGGGCAAACTGTTCACAGCCTCTGGAGGTGGCCTTGTCAGAAGTTCTCACTGCTGTCATTGCACTTACCTCAGTCTTCCATGGCCTTGAGATGCATAACACAGTAATTCCGTCTCTGGAAAGGGGGACTGGTTTTTTTCTGTGCTATGAAGTGTTCCATTTTACAGCAGGAACAACTGTAAAAGATGTAGTGGGAAAAATGGTCTCGATGCTCAGCTTGTGCAGTCTGTAAAATTCATCAAACGTCATGTGAACTACTCATATGGAAAATACATTATAAGTTTTATTTATATATACATAAATATATATACGTGTCATTATCACCATTATATATTATATAAAAAGTGTATTAAAATGTGTTTCAGAAGCCTGTCAGAAATTCAGCACTTTCCATTTTTCTGACACATACTGGATGTCTGTCTCCAAYTTTTTTGAAGTTAGTTATCTGCAGCCTTTCTCTGCTCTTGAATTGTTTCCTCTTTAAGAAGGATGTTTCAGTTAAGGCATGGAGGAGTGATTTTGGGAACATAGGTAGTCATTTCTGCAGGTGGGGGAAAAATATGCTTTAAAGATTTTTTTTTTTTGTTCACCAGGATTATGTTTCTTTTTCTGGAGAATTGGTCATTTCAGTCTTTTGGCTAAAACAAAACTGCTTTATCTTTTATTTAGGAGATGTTTAGAAGGTATCGTGAGAAGGAACAACCGCGGCAGCAGAATACCTGCTCTGCAGCGTGTGACTTTTGTTTTGTGGTCTTGCACTGTTGGCTGCAGGTCGCAGCCACCACAACCTTCCCAGCAGGGGGAAGGGGTGGTCAATGTCCGAATTTCCCAAGGGCAACAGCTGCAATTTACTGATATTGAATTTTGGAGAGAGCTAAAACAGGTAACTTTGGTTACTGAAACCATATTCTTCCTGGTCCACCATCGCATGCATGCAGAACTGTGRAACAAAAGGTAGGGCAGGCTGCCRTGGGCTTGGCAAATGTTCMAGTGGCTCCAAACTCAGGGTCGTAATCTTCAGAGGAACTTGTGCTATATTATTAACACACTGCTATTATTAATCTACCTAGCAGAAAGTGATATATGAATATTTTTCCATTTTCCATATAAGAATCAAAGCACAGAATATTGAAAATTATTTTTGCCATTTTATTTTCAATTATATATTATTAAATACTATTAAAACTCCCATAACTTTTATAATTTATAACAACTTTTTTTTTGTTGTTTTCAATCCTTAGAAAAAATACCCCCAGGTAGGCAACAATTTGTAATGCTTTTTCTTTTTTTCCAGCTATTTCTGAATTTTTCATAAAATGCATTCTAGCTTCAGATACTTGTTCTCGCATTGTGTAGTGTTTTAAAAATATTGAAGCCATTTATGTTAAAGGTATCCATCMAAGTTTTTGCCTGCAAGAAATTTGGATATGGCTAGTACTTTTGTGTTTCACKCCACGTACAAATAAGATGTCAGTGTCAGCAGAAAATACCTATTTAGTACAGTAAAACACCTTCCGCTTTCCAGCGTTTCTGTAAGGCTTGTCTGTTTGCAGTGGCGACGTACGGGGGTCTGTAGGTACAAGGAAGGCAGACGGAGTGAGTGTTGGATCCCTGTTCATCCATGTGGAAGTCATTGAAGTTAATATTTTCAAAGAAGAAAAATAATATTTCTTGTGATGTGCACTTTTAGGGTCCAGGTAAGTTTGTGGTTTGTCCCTTGTTGTTCTGGCTACGCCCAGAGCCCCGTCTGTGGCAAATGCTGATGGAGAACCCATCTCTGCTGTTGTGGCTATGCCGTACTCTGATCCTCTGGCTCTCCCACGCCACGGCTTCTGGCTCAGGGCTGACACGAAAGGCCAATGTCTGCAGCTAATAACCGGTGGAGGGAGAGGCACAGGGAACAGGGAGCTGGGAGCTGGCTCCTGGGGCCGTGTCACTCTCCCAGCTTGTTTTTCCCCCATGCCGTGGGAGCCTCCACTTTTGGTGGTTCCGTGAGTCGGTGTCCCATCAGCTACGGCAGAATACAGACTTGGAAAGAAGCCTCTTCTCCTCACTTCTGCTCATGTTTCCAAGAGTTTTCTTCAATGCTTCCTATGGGATGAGTGTGGAACAATAAAGGAGACTGCTGTACAGAGGKGAAAATAACAGTTGCACTGACAGAAATGATTTTTTTGATGGTTTACTGGCAGCATGAAAAGCAGAAGACAATGTTGTGTCCCCCAACCAAAGGCCAAAAGCTTTTCACAAACATGTAGTGTGTTGGACGCCTGCTCTATTTGAAATACCAGTATGGGCCACATGGCAGAGTCAGGTCCTGCCGGTGTAAACAGGACAGGTAGAAATAGTAGAAATAGTAGAAAATGAAACTTTTCTGTACGTCTTTTGTCTTCCAATGGAGAAGCCATACACAAGGTGCCAGGGTAAGCAAGAACTTGCTACTTTTCTTTTCCATTTCTAGTTTTTTTTTCACATAGTTTCTTGTTTTCTCAGATCTTTCCCATMTATTCTGACTCTCTCCATTCCTTTCCTCCAAATACTTTGCATTTAATGCCAACAAAAGTTGAAGTACCTTTTGCCTTTAATAGGAATAGGAACAATCCTCTTGTTTCCTTTTCTGTACCTCTGTCWCTCTGCTTTCTGCTCTTCATTAATTCACATCCACAGTTTTAGTRTAAGAATTGGAGACGGCCAAGCTGGAATGGGACTGGCTTTAAGTTCAGAGGCAATCAGATCCAGTCTGGCTCAGTCTCACACTGCTGATGATTTAGTTCTCTTCACAGTCTTGGTGCCCTCCACAATCTGTGTTTATCCATTATCCATCTTTTACAACTAAATGGCTCAGACCTTTGCACTGCACTGGAAACTCACTTAAAGCCCTTACAGATGGTGTTAATCAYGGGCAGCATCCTTCTGGCAGTCCCATATGCTGCTTATGGGTTTGCACACCCACCACAACTTTTTRGTGGTTGTTCAAATGGTATGGCTTGTCTTTATTTTTATATGCATTAGATGTGTGCACCCAATCACTCCCAGTTGAGAGCAGTAACTTTTAATTGAGCTGTGATTAGCTCCTAAACTACCTGAATTTGATGGCAGATATATATTGCACCTTTTGTTAATTAGGAAATTGATTGCTTGGTTGTGCATCCCTGGTGGTAAATATGATAACCTTTAACATGGCAGTGGATCGACAGTTCAGGGGTTTGATTTCTTTGTTTTAAAGCAATCAGACCTGAGTATACCTTCTCCCCTCTCCCTCCCCMAAAAAAAAGAAGAAAAAAAGGGAAAAAAAAAAAGTTTTGAGGAGATCTAGGAGTTTTACCCAGGCAGTGTTGCATTGTGTCCCTTCTGGGTGCTTCTGAGTGTGTATTCAGACTTGGGATACTGAGAATGAAAATATGAAGCAGAAATGATAACTTCTGCCTATAAACTTATTTTTTATCACCTTAGGGATGTCTCCACTTTATAATTTTTATCTTCTTTTTGCCTTCAGGAGAAGTTGACAGATGTATATGCCTTTAGAAACACCAGAATTTGATACCTACGGAGTAATTACCCTAGGCAGCCGTAAATGACCCCTCTACCAACCCCTCCCATATGTATTGGACTCGATGATCTTAGAGGTCTTTTCCAACCTTAATGATTCTATTTCCACTTAGTGAGTTGCATTGGTTTTGTTTTCAGTGAAACTGAACTCACTCCTCTGAAACGCAACACGCTGTCGTGACTTGAGTTGTACTGGAATATTTTATGTGCCTTTGTGTTAAGAGCAGATTAAGAAAGTAAAAGGAACTTGCTTGCCATTGAAGAGCCAATCACCCCGTGCCTTAATTAGCAGTCTCGGGTCAAATCCTTCCTGCACCAACKCTAATGTTTTCCCAGTACTTGACTGTAACCTATTTTGGGTGGCGTTCTGATAATGTCCTCTTATGTCGTGCATCAAAGCTCTGCAAGGCTGATGCCTTTTCAAATGATTGCCTAGTCTTTATATAAGGAAATGGTTAAATCATCACCAATCTCAGTACACATTCAGTACCGTGTTCGAGTTRCTTGGTTGATATACATTTCCATGTCTTTTGCCTAATTTTTCAGTGAAAAAATATATATAAAAGGTGATTATGCACATGGTTTAAATGCTTCCTTTCTCAGTGCAAAGTTTCTCAAGCTAAGACATCCCTAAATTAGTTTACCAGCAACTTGGTGACTTACCAAATAGTCATTGTCAGAAATGTCTCTATACAGAACTTACATCTAAACTTGTGCCCAACGGCAGACGGCTGTTGTTTTTTAGGTAAACTCAACTTACATAGCTCCTTTTTAAAAACCATGCTCATTCGGGTCCCTCGGGGAACTGGTACAGTGGGTTTGAGCRATGTGGAGGCACGGCTGGTTCTTCCTACTAAGCCTGTGCTTCTCACAGTGGCTTGAGGTCTCCAGTATTTCACACGTGAAATCCCTCAAAGACCTGCCCTCTTGAAAGAGCCGGCTGAATTTGAGGGCAAGGAGCACAGTAATACAAACTTGAATGACCTCTTTCCAGCGAATATGAACTTTCCAGTTCAAGTGGAAGTATGTTTCCACTGAGACTGGAAATGTTTTGTCCTTCTTTCTATAAATCACCCCTGAATTATGCAGCAGGATGTTCAGGAATCTCAACGCCTGAAACGRGTAAGAATGACAGGGACCAATTACTGCTAAACTATCAGCTATAAAAAACCTGTCTATATTCAGCTCTTTTACAGACCAAAGGCATTACTGTTTTACAGCAGGCCAAAACCTTTAATGTCCGTTACAGGGAAATGGTCCCAGTCTTATTCTTAGGTATATATAGTAATCCCATTAACCGCCTTGTGTGTGGATGGGAACATGCTAACCCAAAACAGCCCGGAAGATGCATACTGCTCGTCATTCCTTGGGAAAGACTGCTGCTCTGAGGAGTCACCTGAACGCCCCAAATCCCAACTTTTACCGCTATTTGTGTTCCACTGTAGGTATATATTTTATCATTTCTACTTCAGTTTGAGCATTAGAGTCACTTATGGGAAGACAAAGTTTCATTCAATAGGTATTGGTTTGGAAAAAATCCCAGATGGAGAGCTAAAGGTCTGACAAAGCAGAATAAAACCTGCCTCCTCTCTGCAGTCTTTTAAGGTAGGATGAGCTTCCTTCACTGAAATGGGCATATTAGAAACTTTTTACATGTTATAAATTTTTAAATCGTATTAGTTGCAAACAATTAAGTCGTAACACTTGAAATGGGCTGAGTAGTCTGCAAAATATATGAAATGTGAATTTATGTATGGGAAGTGATATCTGGTGGGATGCCTGCCAGGGGAGCCTGGGGTGAGCTGGAGTCCTGCAAAATTTACTGACGTGTTTGAGACCAAAGCAATTAATGAGTGTAGGACCTTTTCATGTAACTTTTCTCTCTTGCATCTGCTAGCATCGGTAGAGATGTCATCTACTTCTAGCAAAAGTATTCTACTGATATAGGGGAAATGGTCTATCTTTCAGAAAAATCATAGATAACCATCAGCAACATCTCTGTCATGTATCGGAACTACAGAGTCATCCACCACTGAAACAGTATATAACAAAATTTTTTTCTAACACAACCCAGTTTCTAGATGTTTCTTTAACTTTGTGCTCCCCAAGATCCGTTTCAGTGATCACTTATCGCTTACAAGTCTATAATAAGATACAATAATTCCTTGTCATTGGAGGCGTAGTTCTGATGATGAAAGGGTAGAAGACTTTGAAGTAAAATAAACACTGAAAATATGATTAGGAGGAAGATAAATGAGATCCCACAGGAGAGGAGAAATTGCTGTCACATTATATKTTTAACTCTTGAAGCCCTGTGTGTTGTGTGATCAGCAGCGAAGGAAAGATTTCACTTGAGGCTCAGGTTCGGGATAATGGGTCAAACTGGACCATTACAGATGCTGTTAGACTAAGAAGACTTTATGTTAGCTGGACATCGTCGTGGTTAGACATCACTAGTGGTTTGAGTCTGGGTTTGTCTTTGCACAGGTTTTGCAACACAGGATCTCGGTTCATGTGATACACAATCTGTTTTATATATAACTGCTAAGTCTCATTTAGTTGATGTTTTTTAAAATTACGTATTATTTGTTATAGTTAAGAGTAACTTTTCAGATCTGATGCCTTACGGATATTAAYGGTTTGTCTGTACTCAGGGCCATTCAAGGAGCACTGCAGTTTGAAATGGTTTCATACATATCTTCTCCAAAGACTTAGATGAGACTCAAAGCTCAAATAAATGTGCAGAAACAACATCAGCATTTTGAAACCTAACATAATTTAGAGCATACTGCATGATTGAATTACAACCTAATATCTCATAATTTTTCCCACTTGTCAGAAAAGGTCATGCAATGCTGTAAACAATCAATAGTTTTCATGTCTAAAACGAAGAAGTTCGAACAGTTTTTCATGAGCTGTGAAGGTTAAATGGGGCATTTGCCAAGATCTATTGAGAGTCATCCAGGCTTTACATATTTTATAGTATGCTTAGTGACATACTCATTACCATTACCATTAATGGCTTATGATTAATCAAAAGAATTTGGTTTAGATCCCGCACATGGAAATCATATAATTTATCTCATCTTCTGGGCATTATCCTGAAGAAACTGCTATATGAATGATCTTAATGTACRCTGGAGTTTATATGGTATGTTACGTGCAGCTATGCCAAACATTATAATCTGAGAAAGAAAAATACGCTATTTGTGTATAATATCACAGCACTTACATTTGCACAAATTGGTTAAGTAATTCTTGGTGTGTCTCTTATAAACCACCATTGTCACAGGCGTACAGCTGGCCACATGGAAAACACCACTATAGACTGAAACTTGGCAACGGGCTTGTCACGACTGGGGAACAAAGAAGATTTTGCCAATTTGGGGAGATACTGGTGTGGTTGTGCGCTTGTATAAACCCATATATATTTAGGCAATGCATGCTTACAAAGGCCCATAAGGAGACTTGGATGTTTCATATGGGAAACGGCAGATGGGGACCTTGCTTCTGCGGCAGCTGGTTCAAAATGGGTTGTACAGTAGGTCTTTAGAAGCAGCAATGAGTGTATCYGTGGTCTCACAGGAGGGAACAAAAAGCCATGCAAGGAAACGGTGGATGCATTTGGAGTACTCCACACCAGACCCTTTTGCCAAATTCAGGGCTTGGTGGGAATTGGGAAAGCAGAGCCATCTTTCACCGGGGAGAGTGCAAAGTCAAGGTGCAAGGAGAAAGGCTCTGACAGAGGCAGATGACAGACCTGCGAGCAGGCCACCCTGGACACCAACAACTCCTGCCTTTCTGAGAGGCACCGGCCTCCAGCATTTCCCAGGCTGGGATTTTGGCAGGGAAAAAGAGCCAGGAGCTGCTCTGCTCTGGGAGAGACGCCGTCAGGCAGCAGCTCAGCAGCTCCTGCCTCTCGGGGAGGAGATGGGTCTTGGTCATCCCACCGCACTGAGCGTGGGCTTTGCTGAGTGCCCAGAGGTGTGCTGGATACAGCCATTTCCCCCAAAATGTCAGTGTGGCGGTGCTTAGAAAGTGGAAAAATGACATATTGTCGTGTGCTGCTTCGTTCCAGAGTGGGCAGCAGTAGGAGAGGAGGCAGAGGAGAGGTACGTGAAAAGTCCTGCATCTCAGCTTTTAAGTAGAGCGGGTTTAGCCATTGCATTTAAGAAAGCTTTAAGATGCATTTCTGTCGACCCTGCCATTGCATTTAAGAAAGCTTTAAGATGCATTTCTGTCGACCCTGCCATTGCATTTAAGAAAGCTTTAAGATGCATTTCTGTCGACCCTGCAGCGCGGAGGTGCCTGGAGATGCCTGAGTCAACCCCGGCACTGGGGTCAGGACCGCGCTGCCGAAGCCGGTTACCCCCGCTGCCCCCCCCGTGCCACCACCTGCCTGTCAGCCACTTATCCAACCAGTTTTTGCTACTGAGAGGAGAAGTTAATGCCGGCTCTGGTGGCAGCAATAGCTGTTCCACAGCTCTGTACCTGCCTTTTAAAATAAGACTTAAAATACTGTCAGCAACCTAAATCTTAGACAGAGCACAGATGATAAAGGATTAGTAAATAAAGCAGGGCATCTGGGTCAGCTTATTGTCTAATCCTTGCTATCTCAATTTCACTCGCCGTAGATAGGGAAGCTAATCTCTGTTTACGGATCTCCTGGGGTCTTTGGGAGGATTAATCACTGAGTGTTCATAACCTATTTTTTAAGTGCTAAGTATTATGAGTGATTTGTGGGGACAGCACAAAGTATTAAACGTCATGGCAAAGCTGCAGAGTCTGATATGTTCACTCTCTGTTTTCTTCAGAAGGGTTCAAGAAATTAGATTGGATCGACTTTATTTTACTGCTTAGGATTCATGTGGTGACCAAGCAGCAGCGCAAAGTTATAGATAACCAAACCACTGATCTACTCTGGGTCTCCTGAACTGAAGTGGTGCACRTCTAGTTTCTGGTTTCCAGACCTGAAAACTCCTCCTGCCCTGTTGATAGCACAGGTCTCCATCCAGATCGGGCAGTTCCTACCTGCTTCTCTTAYATGCAGAGGTATGAAATTCCCAAGTGCCCTATAACAAGCTACCAGGGGCTAGTATTTCTCTATTTCCAAAGAAAGAAATAAATAATGGAGGAAATGCAAATCACTCAAAGCTTGTACAAACTCTCCCTGCCCGCTCCCCCCTCCAGTAAATAAGTTTGAGATGCTCGTTGAGCCTTAGAGATTGCAGAAAGCCCAGGGATGCGCCTGAGCCTGAGCTGTCGAGGAACATCAGCTCAATTCTGTTCTCTAATTGTCATTGCACAGGGATGGTCTTTATTCTTAAACGCCCAGGAATTAACTACTTAACAGCAGTTAATTTTAATATGAAAGGCTTTCATAATATAATATGTTCAAAGATTATAACCTTATGAGGACTTTGTAGTGTTACACAGGGATGGAGAGAAGTGGTTATGAAAAGTCTTCTTTTTAGGAAAAAGACACTTCCTCTTATTTTAAAGATAGCACTGAAGATGCAAAAGGAAAAGATGAACTGATCTTGACCTGGAGCATCAGTGTCAGTTTTCCGTGTTTGCTCCGCACACCAAGTTCACGGGACACCCCCGCCGGCGTGGGGTAGCTGGGCTATAAGGCACWGTACGTGCAGGCAGCGCTCTGCCGTAAATGAAATGGCACTGTGCTCCACGCTGCAATATTTCCCTAGTCTATTAATAGCARCCCTGTCTGACCACCCTGCAGCCTTCAATGCCTACATATTAYGTACGACACTTCAGGGGAAATCCAGAAACCAGTGGAGCCACAGCCATGGTGGGGCTGGGGTTTCATCCTTAGGGATTTGGGCTTTGCACGGTGCCTAATCAAACGACGGGTTGTCTTACCATGATGAAAAGAATACTGGTTTTTGCTTATAAATGAGATGAAAGGGGTTTTTTCATGAGAGGGAAGCAGTTTAGCAAGCAGAGAGAGGATGAGTGGGAGGGCAGAAAGTTCATGTATCAAAATCGGCGCTGTTCWGATGTGAGACAATGGTCTTAAACGAGTCTCACAAGTTGCTAAATTTGCTGATCCTATTTTTCAGTGAGGAAGAAATATTGATTAATAACATTGGGATTCATAAATAACCACTGAAGCTATGAAAGCTTGATACGGAGTTAAAAGGAAGAGTCCATGCAGGTAATAAGCCCATGCCATTTTAACTGCGTCGGGCACCAATGCAAACAGTCTTTGAACCGCTGTTAAAGTCGTGGCAACATCTCATTCCTTAAAACCGTGAGTAAYTGAGTTTTCTCATTACCCAGATTATTCACTGTGACAAAAAGCAGAGGTTTTTCTTTGCCAATGGGCCGAAGGCTGCTGTTTGATGTCCTTGTGGGCACAGGAGCTGTGCATGCCGGCAGGATGAGGAGCAGTCCCAGAGCACTTTCAGATGCATCTTGTAAATGAAGTCAGTGGAAACTTTCCCACATGCAGGCACTCTGACTTTGCTATGAGCTCAAAATACCGTGAATTTTGAGACTTGTATGTGGTTTGGGGTGGGTTTTTTTGTTATTCTTTGTTTGTTTGTTTGTTTKYTTTCTCTGCAAGTTTGCAGTGGCAAAAGAGGAGGCCAAGCAGGCATTAGGAGAAGTGAATGGCTTTATTGGACTACCTGCATATTGTAATGTTATTCTGATACCAAGGATGGCAGTGTAAATCTCAGAGAAAACAAATTCATTTCGGAAGGGTTATATATGTAGATTATTTGCATCCTAACCCCTGTGTGTGCCTCCCCTGCCCCAAAAAACAAACAGCTTTTTTGTACTACTGCAGTCTCTAAGGATGTTTGCAGAGATAAACATGYGCTGAAGTCCTTGTAGGATGGAGCCTTGAATGGGAAGCAAAACAAAACAGGCATATTGCCACCATCTTTCCTATTTAAAAAGAATAGGTATTAAATTCTCTCTGTTGAGTCAGAAATACCCTCCTGGACCAGGTCTTGGCTCCGCACTGTCTAGTTTGTCCTACTCAGGAGCAGGACACATTTCTGGGGGACTTTAAGGAGAAATCAGAGTGACGGTGCTTAGAAAAAAATGCAGAATCTTCCCTTGTGAAAATGCCTACCGCAACAGTTGTGAGCATTCTTTTCAGAGTAGACGCCTCGCCTCCTCTTCAGATAGGGGAAAAAAAATCCCCCGCCTCAAATCCCAAGCTGGTAGTGTGTCATATCGACCAACAAAAGCCCGAAAAAACAATGACAGAATTATTCCCAGCAGTAGCTCCACTATTGAAACAGGAGCTCCAAGGAGGCCCTTAGAGATTTTATTTTATTCTACTTTACGAGGCAGGGGATCAGGCAAGGCGATGAAGAATACCAGCTCAAAAGTCTCTAAAATAAATAAGGATTTACTCTCCCAATTTAAACTCTGGGCGGCTGGGTAGGGTTGGCCATAGAGTGGAAACCCAAAGTGGGGAACAACCTGTGAGTCCCAGGGAGCCTGTGAACGTGTCTTTGAAGTTCATTGCACCCCCTCGGGGACACGGGGTGTGCGCCAGCGCGATGGGGGTCCCCTGACCCCCAGTGAGGCAGGGCAAGGGCTGGACCTAAGGGCAGTAGTGCCATCGACTCCCGTCTTGGACATATCAGGCTACACTTTGCCGTTGTCCTTTACGGCACAGATTTGAGTGTCTTCTGTTACGATATACCACGTTATTTACAACAACTAGATATAAATATTTTTATGTAGCAGTAGTGTAAAGCTAGATGTAATGAGTTTATTTAGCAAGAACCTGTGCTCTGTGTCGGTAGTTTCACCATCCTCATCCTTTGTCCTGTTGTAAACTGCAACTCTGGGCAACTTTTGTATGCTGTTTAGCCAAAATCAAAGCCCTTGTTAGGTTATTTCTCTTAGGAGGAAGTGATGTTATGACTTGGTATTTCTTTGACAGAGTGCTGCTTSTTTATAAAATATTTTACCCTCTTAGGACAGAAGGAACAGGAGTTATTTTATGTGTTTGGAAATGTATGGCCAAYGAATGCAACTTGTGAAGGAAAGGTTCATGTTTGCCCCTTCAGATTGTCTCCAGTCTCCTTGCAGACAAGGTTTTTCCTTTTTTGTCCCTTGTTGCCAGCCTGCAGTCCATCAAATCCTGCCCTCCTGTTGCATTTGCTGAAAGAGCACCCAGCCCAGCATGGCCCAGGGGCTGCCCGGCCCCTGCCGATGAGCTCCCCGTTTGGAGTATCAGGCTTGGTTCCTTCCTCCAACACATCAGAAACGGGGAAAAAAAATTCACTTTATCCATTAAACTAAAAAGGAAAAAGCTCCGACAGTAATGTGTAGTTGATGGCAAACTTTGATACGTCCCAGTATAACAGTACTGTGATGAGATTCAGTTATGGATTCATTAAGTCCTTCCATCTTCTTTTTAAAAAGATCATTTTCCATTGGTGGGTGGCAGATCTTCCATGTCCTGTAATGTAATCCATCTTTTCCTAGCTCAGCTTCCAAGGCTGTCTCACTGCTGAAGGCTGATGTCTGGAAAGCGTTGTGCACATCATGATTGAATTGTCTGCTCTTACAGATATTGCTGTGAGTCAGGAAGGAATTTACTGTGAATGCAGTCCTTCTGGGAATGAGCTTTCAGTACCAGAAGTTAATTAACTAATGCAGTAGCTTAGTTTTTTGTAACAAATCTCTGGTGTTTCTGCCAAAACTGAGTCACACCTTCAGCTATGCAGACACGTGTGGCTACACTTAGCTCATCAAATCTGCGCTTAGTCACCTGAATCTGCCTTTTAGGGGTGTTCATTTCCCATGGCACAAGTGAAACGCAAGTAATAGATACTTAGCACCCCTGAAAACATAGGTTTTTATTCTTTCTAGGGAAGCCATATAWCTGTGTGAATTTAGAGGAATGATTGCTGGCATGTTTATTGAGAATATAGTTCTCTCAAGTACAGACTGGGTTAGATTTCTCCTCTTTCATCTAGACCTTGCCTGAGAAGCTCCCCAAAAAACTGTTGCTTGGCATTCAGTGTGTTACSATTTAAAAATGCTTCTGATTTCCAGAARCAATAAAATAAAATAAAAAAAGATACTAGCAGGAAGGGGCTATTGGACGCAGAGGAGGTCAGGTCTCTGAATGAGCCCATCGTGCTGTAGCTGGCGTCGGAGGCTCCCGGGCTGCAGAGGACTTCATGGCTTTGTACGCCGGGCTGGGCTGCTCAGCGCGGCCGGGATTGACTTTTCCAAGGAGGAGCGGGAGCGATAAACAAATAAAGACTCGGGTAACTCAGCTAGGACACTTTCAATCTCCTATTATTTTTCTACAGCAGAGCAGAGAGAGGTTTGCAATGGATGCTACATCTGATAAACGTAAAGGTGATTCCCCCAGACGAGCTTTGTGCCGAGCGGTGCCGCCGGTGCCAAGGCAGGGACGCACGGCCGAGCTGCCCGCYGCGGCTGCCCCGCGCAGGGTGCGGGGAGCCGCAGGCTCCTGCATAAATACCCTTGCTTTCCACCTGCCCGGGTGGAAAGCAAGGGTATTTATGGACTTCCAGCAGCAACTGCTTCTCTTTTAGTTGTAAAAAGTTGATCTCAAAATGTCATGATCATATATCATTCTTCTAGTAATGAATGCACAATAAGTACGTACAGTTTGCCGTTGCTGGGTTTATCGGTGCAGGACGCTGGTSCTGCTGAGGAGCTCGTGAGATCAGGCACTAACACCGTGTGACGGAGGAGTTCCTCGGTCTGCTGCTGGAGCGGCTGTTGGTGGTCGTCGAGGGGTGCTCGTATGAATCTGAAGTCAATCGCTAAAATACCCGACAGCTTCTGCCAACAGACTGCATGAAGAGACTCTTTAAAATGACCACTGGTGTAAAAGTGTGTCAGCAGTTGTTCCTGTGGAAATCTTTAGAAAATCTGTATGCTTACAGCTGCATCTTACAGAGGTCCCCATACATGGTGACATAATACAAGAAATGAAGAAATTTAACTTATTTTTAGCTGAGAARATGTGCTCCTGTAATTGGATTGGCGGGGTTTTCATTTGCACTTTTTTCTTTTGTCTCCTCTCTCCCATCATTAACAATATCCATGCTGCTGGCTTACCCCRGCAAATAATTTTTAGCTTTTATTATAACTGTGAGTTCACAAACACTTCTGAGCAGGTATATAGCTTACTGCATAGTTAATTCCCACATACAGCATGTGTTTACATGAACAATCCGAATCTTAACAACAATTAACCTTTTGAACAAYTTAAAATGAGAGTGAAAGGAACGAAGCACTTTGTTTTACACACTTAACCAAGGTTTTTAATCRCCAGCACTCGTGGAGCAGCACTCGAAAAGCCCTCTGCCTTGCTGACCGCTCACACGAATTTCTGGGAGAAAAAACACCGCAGCTGTGCTGAGTACTTGGTGAGTGTCGGACCTGGGAAGCGAGTCCCTCATCTAGTTTTATTTTATTTGCAAAGAGCCGTCCTGGCAGGGAGGGGCCAGCAGCCCCCTCTCCCTCCTGCCCTTGGCTGCTGCCCGCTGCCGGGGGTTTGCTGGCGGTGCTGCTCCCAGGCAGGGGCACGCGGCAAGGCCACGGGGTTTTTGGAGCCGTGCTGGGGCATCCTCCCCACGCCTGGGACCGAGCTCCCAGGCACTGCTRCGGGGACCGCTACGGTCTCTAGTGCCACCCGTTTTCATTAGAAAGAGAGTCCTCGTAGATGGTGCTACCTGTTTTTCCTAATTGCTACTCGTTACCAGGGATATGCGTTCTTCACCGCRCCACTCCGGGGAGTTTGCAATTGACTGCAATAAAATAAATAACCATTAAAGCCACAGTAAACATTTATTTCTTTGCTTTGCCTTCCACGAGGAGTAACCCAGGAGTCCTGAGAAAATGTCYGTGACCCTAACGTGAACAAAAGCAGAAAGTCCTGGTGAAGTGGGCACCTTGGGCTGGACGGGGGCGAAAATGCCTTCGCTTCACCCTTCCTGGCCTCCTTCCCCTCACACATGGAGAGACRCCTTTTCAAACCCGAATTTTATGAGGCCCCAGGACTGCGAAAGAGTAAGGTGAGGCTGGGTAAGAGGTTTGGGGACCCCCCCGAGGAAGCCCCTCCCTGYCCGACTGACTGAGATGGGCACCGGCGCGCGGCGTCCGCGCTGAGCGAGGAGCGATGCTCCGGAGGCACCGACCCACGCTCCCGGCGCAGGAGGGATTTTCGGCTCACAAATAGTCCTCGGCAGTGTTTTCCTTTCCTGCCTGTATTCCTCTGTGGGCCTCTCACATCCCTTATCAACTTTCTTTTGGTAACACTTATGTGAAAACTGATTAATCTAGATTCAATGAATACAATGTGGGAATTAATACAGTAATGAAAGGAACTTAGGTTCCGTTTTTATCTGTCAGTGTTAAGAACTTCAGGCATCCACAGCTTCCATCTGCAGAGTAACTCCAGTGTTTTCTGCTCAGGAAACCCACCATCGGCATTAGCCGGACACTTGCTATTCTTTTCAATGGTAGTGGTCAAAACAACTTGTGCGTCTGTTCTGCCAGTAAACTGAATTTCACCGAGGTAGAAAAAATAATAAGACAACATCATGAATGATATTTAGTACCATTAACGCTCTTAGGTTCTGATGTGTAAAATGTCACTTGTCTTAAATACATTTTTGCAGAAAATCGTGTTTTCTTGCCCTGGCTTTTAAGATGCAATSGATCTCTAATGTTTTCAGATGGCAGTTCTCTACTTGTGATTCAATGACTGATATTGCCGGTCTCATCCTCATGCCATGTTGCTGTTCCTCTCTCAGAGCCAGGAATAGATCCCACGGAAGGGACACCCTTCCTTGATCCTCCACAGAAATGGACCCTCCTCCTGCTTTTTTGTCCCAGAAGTTAGAATGCTAGCACRGACCACCTGTGGAAGTAGCAATTTCTGTCTAATAGCTTTGTTATAGACATGAAACTACGCAGTCTAATGAGCTGTACACTTTAATGATGTCCTGATAATGGTAGAATAGAAGAGATTTTTTTTTTTTTTTTTTTTAAACATACAAAAGGCTGTGAGTAATAAAGTGTGGAAGGATGAACTGTGTGGGTGGAGTATTGTGATCTCTTGAGTCAGGCAGCTGGGCTACTTAAAAAAAAACAGATATTTCCCATAGTGACATTCCCTGTGATTTAAGAAGCTCATTATACCCTCTCTTAATTTTAACCCACGTGGTTATAGTTAATACATATCTTAAATAACATCTGTCCCAGATGATCTGTGATAAGTTAGATCTAGTGGCACAAAGTAATTCTAAGCCTCCTAATGACATCCAGACGATAATAACCATTTTATTTATTGATTATATTACTCACCTAACTGTACACTGAATCAGAGAGAGAGAAGGAAAACACAGTCTGCATAGAGCTAACAGTGTGTGGATTCAAATAGGGTGCACTGAAAAACTGAGTTTAAAGCAAAATGCCTTATCTTGTTTAGTTCTGAGAAAAACACAAAGATTATTTTTTCTTCCTTTGCATTCTCACAGCTGAGTGCTGGGAACTGCTGACAGGCATTTGGATTACAACTCTTTTGCATAAGTAATATACATTTATATGAACAACAGCAAATTGTCCCCCAGGCCCCTGCTCCCGGTACCTTCAGGGCCACGGCCGTGGCCAGACACTCGGACAAGTTCTCACAGGGCTGTACGGAGCAGACRGCGTTTGCTGGTGTGGTTGTTCTGTTAATGATACTTCTAAAGTGGAACTCGGGGTTTTTTCTTCAGACATATATTCAGATCTTTGCTTTCRGGGGAGTTGGGTACTTCGGTGTTGTTTTTTCCCCTGTATTTCTTCCCTGTAAAAGGGCTGTGGCAGCCCCTTGCCATGATCGCCCCATCATGGGGACCCTGGGCAGCCAGGGAGCACACCAGACCCACCTCGCCTCATTCAAACATTTTGGCAAAAATTATAAATAAGATATTTTTTTCTGTTTTTTTTGATGCATGCAGATCTCCTAATAAGAAAAGAGCACAGAGGAGAGCGCGGTCCTACACCTCCGCAAGACACTGTGACACTTTGCAGTGGTCTTCATTGCTGTTAGAAAGGCACCATAAAACTCAAGTGAAAAGTAAGGATCAAACTACCAAATTATTCCGTGGGACTGAGGACATTCAAATTCATCACCTAAATTTCTAAATCTCATAAGAATTTATCAAATGTCAGTATAAATTACTATTATTATCACTATTTTTCTGTCAAACAGATYTGGTTTTCCTGAACCTGCAAACGCTTTCACCAAATTGCTTCAACCGGCAATTTTTGAGGGGCCGACATCCACAGAGCCTCTGCCGGCTCCGGAACAGCTCGGCCAGGCCGAGCCTTGGCGTGACGGGGGAAYGCAGAGCGGCGAGAGCCGGGGCTGCCATCTCCTCACCCCCCCCGRCAGCCCAAGGCCCCCCCACGCCTGCGGGGAGCTTCGGTCGCCCTGGCTCTCGCCTCTGTTACCCCAAATTGCCAGGAGGCCTCTGCCGTCGCGTAGGTGCGGGACTTTAATTTGGAGAAGTGGGAGGAGAAGCTGGAGAGATAAAAAGGGAATATYAGCAATGGGGCAAGCTTGCTCTGGGGCCCAGTGTGCAGCCCGGCCGGGGTACGGCCGGGCGGGTGTGCAAATAGAAGGGAAGAGGTTTGCGGGGTGCCCCCATTTCTGCTGCATACACAAACGCTAACGTGCACGTAGCAGAGTCCTGCCTAAATTCRTTGTGATTTGGGTTTGTTAGTAGCCCATGTAACTGGCCTTCAGACTGGGACCTTTTGCAGGAGCTGAGCTTTGGAGAGRAACGTTCCCCAGAAATGTTGCCCCGGAGGCCACAGGACCCCTTCYGAGCACTCGGACCAGGACAAGGCGATTCAAGCCCTCCTAATTCAGCCTTATATTAAGTAAATGATTTTCTGTAAGAGAGCTGAACTTGCTGAGRCAATGTTTTCTTGCTCTCTTTTTGTTGGTAGAGAAGGATCGTGTGCATGAGGACCTGCTGGGAGGGCAGAGGAGGGACAGAGAGGACCCGTAGAGCGCAGTAGGAGGGAAATACTTAACACAGATCTTTAACCTGGACCTTTATTCCCTCTCCAGTATCTCTTACGATGATTTATACAAGTGCAGTACAGCAGTGCCAGATCTGCATGAAAGCTTCTAGGATCAGAAAAAAAAAATAAATCCCATGTGCTTGTCACAAAGCACTTGTCATTTTTTAACTGTTTTAAAAAATATTTTATTTATGCAGCACCGTGTATTTTTTGCAGGTTTTACATAAATATTTATAAACCCCTGCATATCTTTGATGTGAAAGTAATTTCTCTTATGATTCTCGTTCAGGAAATTACAGCCTTCTCAGCAGACATTAGGGGRGCCCTTGCTCCTCACATCCCTTCTTCCCCCTGGCCTTGTGCAGAAGAATCATTTCTTTGGTCCCTTCTGAGGGTGACAAAGTGCAGGCACAGCCCAATTGCCGTTAGTGCTGAATGTTGTGTGAGGTCTCRTGAATTTTGAGCACGTCTTAACTTACTATTAGCATCTCAGAATCGCCACGTAATGCACCCAAAAGCCAGCCTTTGCTCAGGGGAGTGCCAGGGCTCGATGGCGGGGAGGCWGGGGGGCTGCTGCCGGGGCATCTCGCCGCCCGTGTCCCCACRGGACGGGCAGAGCCTCGGTGAGATGCCCCTGAATTTCATGGAGCGGCACCCYGCTCAGATTTGTCTCCCTGCAATTAGTCCCTCACCCTCACAGGTACTTGAATTTGTTGATCCACCTATTTACTTCACCTGGTAATTGTTTTAGGAATGACTTATATTGTGTGCTTGGCAAGGTTCATAGAGGTTTCCCTGGGAAACTGCAGATCTTCAGGGACTTGGCTACTTTATATTCACAGGGCTCATTCTTCAGAAATACCCAATATTGTAACTATTCTTTAAAAAAAGGAAGTATTCTTTCCTCGTCTGAGCTAGAAACACATTTCTCATGCAGAAAACATGTTTTATTTTACATTTTGGCAATTGCACTGTAAAGCAGAACAACAACATACCAGGGCTCACAGGGCTTGGGACTGTGGGCTGTCTTCTCAGCTCTCAGCGCSTGGAGCTTGCCTCTGCTGCGTCCACGGTGAGTTCCTCCCTTGAGCAGAAAAGGCAAAACACGGTGGCCTTGTGGGTCTATACTTGTATGAAGCTGAAGTATGGTTAATGCAGAATGTGCAGAATGTTTCCTCCTTGTTGACTGTAGGGAGGGACGGACTTCAAGGAAGCAGTGGGTGTTTGCACAAACTGAAAACCTCACCCCAAAATCCATCCAAAGCTGCTGCATGGGCTTCTKGGTACATGGTGATGTTTCTCATGATGATTCATGCAGATTGGAAATTGGCTTGGGGATTTAAGCTACATTATGGGTCTTGGAGACACTTGTGACCAAAGTACAGCAGATGCCACCAGGACCAAACACTGATGAGGTGTTGAAAGCAGCCCAGGGGTAAGTTGGGTTATATCTGCTGGTGGTCATACTTTGTGGGTCTGCTCAACACTCGTATTTCATTTTGACTTCAGTTATCGTGATGACATATGAATTTTTGGGAAGAAAGCTGTCTGTCCCCAGAGCAGCAGCATCCCTGTGGCTGCGAAACATCACAGTTTCTTTTAAAGGAGTTTCTGACAGCTCATCCCAGCTGAGGATCTGACCATGTGTGTGGTGCAAAATGTCCGCTCTTTTCCACCTAACACTGRTAACCAACTGGGCCAGGATTTGGCAATGAAAGGTTGGTGGTCCTCCCACCAYGGGCTGCTCAAGGACCCAAAGGTGGATAAATTTCCACTGGCACAAGCAGTGCTTGTAGTACAGCCTGTGCTTGAACAAGTGCTTTGTCCCAGGGCACTCCTTGCACACTTCATGTTTTCAGATAGCTTTAAAAACACATGATGAGTTTTCAAATTGGTGTTTAATTTTCTGGGAATAGACAYGCAATTTTCCTTTCCCGTCACTGTGATCTCCTGCAGATAGGGTTCCTTATGGTGTGCCCAGGGTGGGCTGATGCCTATAGCAGTGCTCATGCCCTGAGGGTTAATTACTTACTAATTCCCTAAATTGGCTTCTACTTTTTTTACAGATGACACAGTTGCTACTCAAAAMCAATTATCAATATGAGGTTAAGCTTATGAGTGTACCATTAACAAAAATTATCCTCTAAACTTCCTCTACCTACTGTATGAATTACAATATTTGAAAGAAATATGAAAAAAGGTGAGCAAGAGAGCACATAAAGTAATAGTCTAAAATTGCACTTTCTGAGGGTGTGTTTTTCAGTCTCAGCAACTTGGAGCAGGACGGGGTAGGATGTGGGACCGATCTCCCAAGCTGACATAAGCCTTGATTCAAAACCCRAAATGATTTTGAGGGTGGTTGGATCAGTCCCTCCATAGCTGTTCTCCTTTTTATGTTTTTCTGTCTCCTCTCTTTGTCACTATGAAGACGCAAATGGAAACAGTTTGTGGTCTTCATAGGTGGGAAAAACCAGTTGAAGGAACAAAATCCTAGCACTGAATTTGATGAGATTGCTCCATGTAGTAAATACACCCAAGTGTATTTTCTAACCATGATAAGGATGTGGATGTGATTGATTTTTATGTCATTTGGTTGTTTAGGACAGATAATATTCTCCAGCTTCCCATGGTTTAGCCAGGAAAGAGACGGTATGTCTGTGATCGTATTCAAACATACCCAGTCTTGGATGCCATCAAAACTTCCTTTGGAAAGTTAAATAAGAGATGAGGTCAAGAGTTTTGTTATGACCAATAGTTGAATTGAATTACTTGGTCACCATTGAGTGAATGATTTTTTTCACTTTACCCTTGACCAATGTCAGTGTTGTTCAGTTCAGATGTTTTTTCTCTATAAATCACTCTGCCTCAGTGTAGGGTAACCGATGCCATCAGCTGCTCTTGGGCTTTTGTTAATATTTGAGGCTGCACCAAGAAAGTGGAGAGAAATCCTCACTAGCAGCCTTTATTTTGGTCACTTCCATACTAATAAGAACAGTCTTAGCTACTGAGAATTAGCAAAATTCTGGTGTTCACATGTGGGCAACCAAGGGCTGCAGTCACTGAACAGCACCAAAAATGGTCTCCTGGGACCAGAGCCACCGTAAAGGTCTGGGTGTGGATTCTCGGCAGGTGGAAAAGGAGAGAGACCTTGAGCTTTCATGCTTCCCGACCCAAATTCAGATGCTAATAAGCAAGTTGCTGTAAATTGCTCGTCAGTAGGTCTTACTTTCTTTTTAGGCTCAGCTAGTTTTCTCTTGACATAATTACACCTAATATACTAATGGGTAAGTCATTGGGGATCTATGCTAGTATAATGAAAAGAGTTTAACCTGCAAGTTATCGTATAGATCTCTCTGATTTAGCTCACATCTCTGACTCTTTGGGATGCAAATTCTGTCTCTTTAGTCTCTTTCACATAATGATAGAATGGAAGTGGCTGCACATGAGGGATGTTACAAAATAGGCTTAATTTAAAGAGGATTCTTCATGCGTCCTGTGAAGGTTCATACATTGTGGATGGAGAAGGCAATCTGATTCACTGATGCTTCAGTGAGACAAGGGTATATGGCATCACGGCAGGAAGGAGCCCGGCCAAAGGTATGGGGATGGGGCTGCTATCTGCAGATAAAATCTATCATCCTAAGTAATGCAAACCAGTGTGAAAGGGGGAGGACAGAGCTGGTGCATCACACTCCAAGACCTTTGGTTTGTCACTGTCACAGATGTTATTTTAATTTGAATGTATTTTCCTCAAGAAAATGTAGGCAGTGATCAGGGTATTGAAATAGGAAAATCCATTGTGAAATGTCAAATAATGCATCATGTTTCTTTGTGAAGAACGGTCCAGGATTCTGTGACTGAGCCTGCCAGTTTAAGTCAGCCAAGAGCTGAGGCAGGGAGTACCTGATGGGCAATTTTTGTAAGTGGAGCTTTTGTCAAAACTGCAGAGCAAAGAGAAAAACATATTTTTAAGACTTCAGTTGCTGCATCTTAAGCTGATGCGTCCAGTCAGATTGGATCTCTCATGTCAAGTTACAATCTGACTCCAGATGTCACAACCCAGCACATCAGCCACAAATCTGCCAAGCTTGGTCTTCGTGTGAGAGTTGTTCAAAGACGAAGCTTGTGGGAAGAGCTTTTATTTTTGGATCCACTTCTCACAGAATGTTTCAGACCAGGTACTTCTTCTAAAACCTTTCCTAGATGAAAATCAGTGTGGTATGTATATACCTGCCTCATGCAAGGCTGTTTCAAGTGCAAGACTAATGTCTGATATCTCGCAGGTCTTGTTTGGCTCCAGCTGCCATTTCCTCCTCTGCCAACTATCAGGTGCCTGATCGCTGCCATGTCCCCCACGTGAGACCGAGTTTATGCTCGTGGGACACATTGGCTTGAAAAGATCTGCAGGTGTGAATATCAGGTTTTCTTTTTGAATAAAAGCATTTGGCATGTCCTCTCCAGACCATATCTTCAGTGTGAGCAAACCCACCGCTTTCAGTCCAGGGAGGCTGCTTATATCGCCTGAGGGCCTGTCCCAAAGCTCCTCTTGAAGCCAAGTTGCCTGCTATTTCTGTAAATAATGCACTTGGGCAAGTTTATGCCAGGGAAAAATGCTGATTTGGCAATCAAAGTGAGCCTTACTGGCAAAGTATTTATGTGCTGCTGCACACAACTGGAGGATATGTTGGCCTTGTCTCAACACAGAAATGTCTCCTCCTGACTGTACTGGAAAGTTTGTAGGGCAATTTAGGCTCAGTGGTTATCTGGGCTCTGCTTTGCAGTGGAAAAGCACATCTCTCGCCTTATGTTGTATTAGCTTTATGATGTGCATTCACATCACACTAAATAAAAAAAATTAGCTGTAATTGTACTTGAATGATGGAACAGGTTTGTGCTGCCGCTTGGATTTTGGTTCTTACAGATGCTGAAATAAAGATTCTATGCTAATTACATATACATATATTAGATAAATACCTGATAATTTATCTTTTTAGTTAAAAGGTAAGTAAACTAAAAGTTAGTATATAGTTGAATATTTAGCGGCTACCCCACTATTCAGTGGACATGAAGGTACAAATGGGAGAACCAAATTCTACATTTACACTTTCTAACAGAGATCTGTCTTGCAATGAAATCTCATGCTGGTTAAAAGTCTCCTCCTCATCTTTCTCCTTCCCTTACATCATTTAATGTCCTTTCGCTATGCTTGAGACTTATACGACAGGTCCCAAAACGGGCCCAGGAGGAGTTAGGGGGTCACTGTAGAAGGTTGCAGCCACAGAGAATGCCAAAGGCTGCACATCTGGTGCAGCCTGGTCCCTCACATCTGATTGATGCAACCTGGTTCATCTCACCTGGTTGAACAAAAAAGGTTAGTTTCATCCCTGGGAATCATGGGAAAAACACCATAGCAGTTATGCAGGATGCGTTTTCAGAGCGCTGCTGACTGTAGGTCTCTGCTGTCCCACTTCTGTCACCGAGAATCAGACCCTTCCAGAGGTGAAAATGTCTTTAAAACCCTCTTTCTCTTTACACTTTGTACTTGTGACTGTCCCCAGTGACAAGTCCGTAAYGCGTTCCCGTTATGTCGCCAGGCCGGAGATCAGAGCCCGGGTGGATAACAGAAAACATGTCCTYTTTCTCAGGCACCAGCATCTGCCCTAATAGCAAATATTAAGTTGGTTGAAAGTAACAGTTTTTACAGCCTATTTTCTACACAGTTAATTAACCTTCAGAACCAGAGGCTTATGTAGTTTGCTAGGCAGAAGCAGTCTTTTAGGACTATGATTTAATTAACATGACTAAAGGGAGGTGGTTGGCGGAGCGAGGTGTTTGCATAGGCATTGTCTGACCCGCTCTGGGCATGTGGAGTTTAACGTGAGTAAATAATTGTATTTGGCACCTGCTTAGCATTGCACTTCATCCCTTGTTTCTCCAGACCCGCTTCTAGGAATTAAAATCATCACGTTATGTTTTACAATATTTTTTATGTATTATTGATGSCACCTTATAAAATTAAATTGCATCACATTCATAGTAATGCAATTGAAAAGTTTCAGTCTATTAACGTTTTATTGCTGGAGGGGACAGTAGCTGGTTGTTTGAGCTACACAATATATCCCAAAGGGCACAAGAACTTGCTGAAAATATGGAAAATGTAGCTTTCAATAAACGTATTAAATTGTTACAACTTGTTCATGATAGTGGTTGACTTGCACTAGAATATTATTTTCTTTACCATTTTGGAGGCAGTGGTGCCTCCTGTGGTTTTCGCCGCGTGCTGCAGAGATACCACAACACGAGGACAACATTTATTTAAGCCTCARTGTTTCCCAATCAACAGCGTGGGATGTTTTCTTGAGAGAAAGACCCATTCTTACGCTGCCTCTCTATGTTAAAATATCCACAGGACAGGGAGGCTTAATCTTGAAGCTTCCTAGGAGTCCTTCCTAGCCAAATGCAGAAAACCGCATCCTTTTTACCACGGGCGCTGCTTCTTGTGATAAATTCCCCGCTTGTTTTTAGAGATTTGCCAGGCAGAAATCGCTCACGCGGCTTCCCCTTACCGTTCAGTTCGGGTACAGCGGCAGGGGTGCGGGCTGGCGCTGCTGCTTTAGGAACGCGTTCTCACCGCTGCCTTCTCCGCTCTCCTTGCAGGAATAAAACGCTCCCCAACCCTCCGCTTTTCCGGAATGGTGACCCCCAAATCTCCTACTGAAACCCCCGCTGAGGGCCAGCGGGAAGCTGGATGTGGGCTGAGTGRACTACATCTGCCTGGTGAGAGATGTTTCTCAAACGAGGTGAGGAGTCCGTGTAGCAAAAAACCTGCTCTCAGACAGGAAAAAGGGCYCTTCAATAGAGAATTGAGGCTCGAACCCAAATTTATTGCCAATGTAGCCACTCGCTTAGCTAGCGACATTGCTAGAACTGGCAAACTTGATAAACTAAAATTAAAACTCTTTGTTTTGAGCTAAATAGGATTTTTAAGTTAAAATGGGAAAAATAAATTTAAAATTAAGTAAATTCAGTTAAAATGGGAATTTTTCTCATCCGAAACTAGTGAAAAGCCACTGCAGAACATTAATTTCACTAAAAGGAGAATGGATTAATATTACAGTAATGTGTTACACGTATAAATGTGTATTTATACCAATTAAATAAGAAAGTTCTTGTGGAAGGGCAGTGTGTGAACACAGTGGAACACGGCAGAGAAGTGGATGGGGTAGTGGGTCAGCACTGCGCACACCTTTCATCCTCTTCTGTCTGTCACAAACTTTTCTGATTTCTGAATGAGTCAGAAGTCGAACTGTACAGCATAAAACCCAAACTGTGGGATAAAATAGCCAGTGACCTCGTATGACAAATACATGTGTTATTTCTTTTGCTGGAACAAATGCATCTTTAAAACTGTCAGGCAAATGGGGAAAGCTGCTGTTGCATAGATGAAGCAGTTTTTGAGGCCATTTTTGAGGCTCTGTTCTCTCTCAGTTTGCATTATAAAATACTGATGATCTCAAAGTACCCATTTCTGCTACTCCTAAGCACTGGTTGTTCCTCTTTCAGGACTGCAGTTATCTTGCTTAAAGGAAAATTTAGGTGTGCAATGGAAGCAGGGATTTTCACATCTTTAATAAATAAAATCATTTCTCAGCAAACTGCGGGCATGCCAAGCATTGATTTAGAGGGTGATTTTCTATTCACTCTTTGTTTTTTATCCTCTTTCCCAAACAAACAAAGCAACAGTGAGCCCCRGAGTAAAAATGCTGTGAGGAAGCAGAAATAAAGATTACTTACTTGAACTCAGCCTAAAGTTAAGCTTCTAAAGGCCTAGAGGAAAGTATAAATTACAAAGGAATCCCACTAGATTTTTGTATTCAAAGGAGAAAGTATTCCCTTTCTGGTGCCTGAAATCCAGTTTGCAATGTTGAATGAGCACCTGAAAGTTTTCGGATGAAATCACCCTCAAGTCTGTGCAGCGGCGGTTTTAGTCCTGGCCTCCAATTTGAGGGAAGGGAAACTTTCTTCGATGAAATTTCCTCATTCAAGTAAAATTGAATAATCACAATTTATGACATTGCCCAAATATGAAAATGCAGTTCCTTTTCTCCTTTTTTTTTTTTTTTTCTTTTCAGAAAAAACCAAACCCAATTTTCTTGGCTTTCTACTTTTTTATTCTGGGCTGCTGGTTGTGCCCACGAGTGCTCAGCAGAGATTTCCCTCACAGAAGAGGCCCCCCCACCCCACAGGCAAGGGGTCCCAGGCCATTTTCTCCTTGTCCCTTGCTGGGAGAGGGTTGGCACCGCTGTGTTTCCGCAGCACTAAGCACAGCGTGGCCCTGGGCTTCCCTGGAGCAACCCTAATGCAAATAATGCAAGTACCTCGTTAGGTACTTGGGCCGAGAGGAGCTGCCATACAGCTCTGCATCGCTGAGCTTCCACAGATAATATATTCCCACAAGGATCCTCGAACAGCGGAATAAATTAGAGCAGCCTTGAAGCTGTTATAATTCATGCTCAAGCTGCAGAGAGGACCCATTAGAGCTGGGAACAGTGAGTATCCCCAGTGCTCTCTGCCAAGGAGAGCCCAGCACCAGGACGTGTTCAGCAGACGCTTTCTGCTTTTCTGCTCTGGGTGAGTGTAGAAAAGGAGATATAAGGCTTTCTGGTTTGGGGTTTTTTCCCCTTTGTATGTAGCTGCCTCATTTTTTTTCGTGATGCAATTGCACTGGTTTAATTGAAGGCAACATGTAGCCCTTTTGCTGGTGCAAGTGTGTAGAAAGGTAAGAACCCACTTGGGTTTTTGTGCTCAAGTTTGCAGGATTAACAATGAAATGGAGGGAGGGGATTGTTTTATTTATTCTGGAGGAACTGGAAAATCTCTCACTGTAATCTTTCATCAGAGTGAAAAAGGTAAGAAGAAAAGGAAAAAGCAAAAATAAGAAGGGACCACATGTAGAAGATCATAGACCTTTACTTTGGTTAGTAATTTTAGAGACAAATAGGATGAGATATTAGTTCAAGCAAGCTTCACTCACAAATAATTAAATAAGTAATTCTAYTATAAATTTCTCACTTCATGTTTATGTGATGAAAGGTGCTCTTTATGTCTTTAGAAAGTTTAATGTCCATGTTTAGGAACACAAGAAAAATCTTTTAATATCAAAAATCAGTATCAGTTTGTCTTCCCGTTCCCACAAAACTCCCGTTAACTTCTGACTTCATTTTTCCAAAATTCAAACGGCTTGATGTTGTTATCAAAATAGATCCTGACAAAACACAGGAAGTGTTTTGGGTATTGCTCGAGTACAAGTTTCTTCTAAAGTCCTGAATACGACAATGACGTGCTTTAAATCTAGTAGAATTCAGTGGAGTTTGAGAATTAATTRCATTTGCAGCAAGAGACTTTGCTTTCCGTCACGGATGGCTCCAGAGCACTTTAACCACCAGCATGGGAAGGTTTACAGAAATGAGTGAGTTTCTTTACTCTGTCGTAAAACTATAAAGTTTTGAAAACAAATTCAGAAAAGCAGTTGTGAACAAAAATTCTGCTGCAAAGTGAATGAAAACTAACAAAACCCTTTCATTTATAGTTTTAATAACTAATATTTATTTAATTTACATGCTGGCRTTAGACTTTCAGAGCTCTCAATCCCTCTGGCAGCAGGAGTGGGGCAGTCTGGGGGTGGTGGGGATCTCCATCACGGCGGGGGGATGAGTTGGACAGAAATCTGGTGGAAATCCTGCCTTGGGCAAGGTCCCTCCGGCCGTGTGTTCCCGCACCTGCACCGGCAGCTCCCTGCTCTGCTCCACCGCCCGTTCTGGCCAGGGCTGCAGGAGGCACATCTGCAACCAACAAATCTTTCCGGGGTTTGTCGTCCGATTTGCCAATGACATAAAGATTCTCTCTTCAGCAAGAAAAATATTTATAAAGTTTGAAAGGATTAGCTAGGCATCTTTTAGCAATTCAGTAAGTATTTTATGATCAATTTTAGCTAACACCAGCATTTCTGCAGGCAATTGGTCTCCGGTTTTGACAGTACTTTTGCTGGATTTCACTGATGTGAATGGGAGCTGAAGGGTCTCACCACCTGAGGGGGATTAGATCGCTGAAAACAGCAATCAATTTCTGAAAACTACAACTTCTGATAAAATTCCCAAAGCATAAACAGCAATGTATTCAGCCGGTATAAATCAGGGAAGTTCCACTAGGTTTAGCAAAGCTAGCTTACATTACTGGAAGGTGTCATCTTTTTTTCAGATGCTTTTGAGAAAACAGCAAAAGGATTTTTTTTGTGTGCCTGTTTCTGAGCCTGTYGAATTACCAGCAAAATAGGTCAACCATGAAGAAAAATGCAAAATGATCCAGAAAGTCTCTCTAATTCATTCTGGTGAAAGCTAGGTCTTATCAACATCGTAATTAAACATGTTTCCAAACTCCCATCTAATGTAAATAGGCTTCACTTCTTACAGTTCAGGGGTGCCTGGGAAGACTCCTCATGTCGACTTTAAAAAAAAAAAATAAAATCACTGCTTGGTTGTATTTTAAGATGAAACTGTTGCTCCCCATAGCCTATAAGATGGTGCTAATGTTTAACTTGAGGGGGAGCTGGCAGTGGTTGCTCACTCCTAAAGCTTCAGCCTCTCATAGCTSAAAGTTTGGGACTGTATTATGCAGAGGTAAAATTTAATCAATTAACTAACACTAAATGCAGCRGTTTTAGTGACGTAAACATAAATATATATTACTACACCAGTGCCTGTGGTGTTGCCTCCCTATGCTATGGGTAAACCACCGCGTTTGGTCCTTATGCTTTCTCTTTTGGAGATTCCCGATTCGGTCCCCGGTGTTTTGGTCACGATGGCAGCCGTTGCCAACGACTACGGGGGATTTTTCRTCTGAATCAGGTACGAGATACCTAACGCTGCATCATGTGGGAGCAGATACACACTAGCCTGGGCATTTGTAGCTGCATCAAGATAGGCTTTTAAAATGTTCTGCTTTTTATTTCTCTACAAATACTTCATATTTCAGGTGGTATCAAAGATGTTCTTTTGGCTTTTTAATTTTTATGGCTTTTTGGATATTTGAATGGTGTGTGTGTTGCATTAGTAGTTCAGTTTCCTCTCCGAAGGAACAGTGTTTCAGCAACCTGCACGTACTGAAAAACTTAACTATTCCTTTTGTAGCTGTCAGAGTCTGCATGGTACACGGTGTCCAAACCAAAGAGCTGATTTCRCTTATGGAAGGCTCTTTAGGAAGTAATTCTGATGGGTTATTCAACAAAGTACTTTTTATTAGTGCAGGTGATGTTTCATCCTTTGCACAGTGAGTCTTTCTGAAAAGCAAAATATATGAACTGCCCAAGGTATAGTTTCTTTTAAGAGAAAAATAAAACTACAGCAACAAGAAAAAAATAAAAACAACAAAAAGGTTATATTGCAGCAGAAGCAATAGACACTGTTAGCTCATCCCAAGCATTTTTGTTCATGAGATAACACACAGTTCAACTTTYAAATCAAGTCTGCTCATACAATTTCACGGTGACTAAATAAGAGAGTCTTTTCCTACAGTGTGGAGAATTAAGAGTGGGTAAATGGCAGTCTGTCCCCTTCCAGAAAAAAGAGAAAAAATAATAAGAAGTGGATTGTTTTTCCAGTAAGGGGCAGATCTGTGGTTTTGTTTTGCGCTTCCTATTTTTAACCCAAGGGAAATAGCAGATGGTTTGAAACAGCAAGAGGAGGTTTGGCTCCGGTTTGAGTGCTCTCTCTGGTCGGGGAGTTTGGCAGGCTCCTTGGTCGTGTGCTCTGTCTGGGAAGACTCTTAAGAAATTCATTGGGAGGGGGGAAAAAAGSATATTTACCTCCACAGCACAGTTGGTAGCCTTGCGAGGGACGGCACTGATTTATGAGCACTGCCGTGCTGCGGAGGCAGGGGGGTGAGGCATGCCAGGGCCAGGGAGCTGAGGCTTCCCTTTCTCCTTAAATACTGTCTGGCTTTGCATTTGGATTGTTTTCTGTCAGAAATCGAAGAATAAGTGATTCTTGCAATGACAAGATCAATAAATGTAAAACATTGGTTTCCTTCCCAGCCTTGAACAGATACTTAGAGACTAACTTCAGTCGAGCTAGAGTGGGAAAACGTCTTTTCAAAGAGACAGACGATACTAAAGTATATTTCCTGAATGACAAAGCTTTTATGATAGCGGCGGTAACTGTTCAACCTAAGGGCTAGTTTGAATTTAACTCCTGTTTTTGATATACAGAAATAAATGCTTTGTGTGATGCAATATCGGGAATCCTGATTTTTACCTCCTGGCTTTCTGGCTTGTTTCTTGGCCAGTGGGAGTATCCAACGGCACTTCCCAGCTGAGGAAGAACACCTCAGCTCACTTCCCTACCACCACGTTTGGCAGATGAGAGGTTGTGTTCACCTTGCTCCTGCTACCAGTGCAATAATGTCCAAGAAACAGCTGATTTGATTTTTTGGGGGAATTATAGGGCTCCCTCCTACCGCTACGAACGCAGGCTCTGGATTCAGTGGCAGCCCAGGCTTCTCCTTGGTTCCTCCCCCTCCGCTACCGGCTGGTCTCCCAGCCCAGCCCCACCAGCCCCAGGCTCGCTTTCTTGGCTCGTCATCTCTTACGTTCGGATTCCCATCGGTTAAAAGCTCGTGAAGTCTCGCTTTGAAACTTTAACCTGATTGTCTTCAGGTTACAACATTGAGAGCTTAACCGCCCCTCGTTAACCAGCCTGCGCTAACGGGGGCAGGGGGGAGGCATCTGCCTTCCAGGCACGAGCGAAACCAACTGCTCTTAGATTAAGGTGATAGTTTTTCTCTTAGTGTGGTTTCAGAGAAGTCTTGGATTTCCCAGGCTTGGATTTTCTCTGATTGGGTGTCACATCTTCAAGGAAAAATATTTTTTCTTCCCTGTTAAACAAAAATACTTCAGATACTCAGATACTGCTGGTATTCAGGAGCAAACAGCTTGTCTGTATAGTAGATATAAGAATGTATCTTCCTCTGTTGCCTCAAATTCCCTTAAACATTAAGAAAAGGGATCGGAAAAGGATGCTTTGAGAGTATTTCCTGAATCCCTGGTATAAGAGTGAACATTGTTTGTGCCACATTCTTTTGTTTTTAGTAAGAATGAAAAATGGTTCACAAATCACGAAATAGCATGACGAAGTTGCAAGACTAGATATTAAAGCCRGAGTCACGCGGAGATCTACAGACATGTTTATTTCACATATCTAAGTAATTTCCCTTTCTAGAGCCATTTTTTAAAGAGGGGAAATTATTACGACACCTGATAACGGCACGGCTCGAGGCACAGAGCACCAACAGCCCACCCAAAGGGTTGTCCAGCTCTCAAGGCTGCTGGTACAAAAGGCTGTCGAACATTTCGGCGCTATGTTTTTCTGGGTAACACATGCTYTGTTTACACAGCTGTATCTAGGATTTGTTAAACTTTATGATAATGCTTCTTTAATTTTATTCTTCTGGACAGGTAGAATTTGTTCTCATGTTTTATGGAAACGTTTTTACCACTTCGGTATTATTACGCATTAAGATCAGTTATGTATTTTGATCCATGTGTGGTGCCTGTAATTAATTCTGCTGCAGAATTTGTGCTGTTTATCCAACGAGCATTTGAAATCTGAGGGCTGTGGATGTGGGCCTCAGTAGTAGCAATGATTTAATTTCTTATTCCAAGATGATGTCTTGATATGGTGGTGCTAAGTGCAGTAGAAGTACTTGTTACTGCGATTAAACCAGTGAAAAATAGTGGGGAAAAAAGGACACTAAAGTGTAATGGTGGGACCATTTTCCTGCTGATCTGAGATGAGAACATTCCTGTGCATGAGCTCTGCAGGTCTGTCTGACAAAATGAAGCATTTGTGGTCATTCCAGCTTCTGATTGTGCTCCTTATTTTGACTGTATTGTTGCCCATTTTTTGTACATCACCCTATTCATTCCTTCCCTTTTAAGTGAMTTTGTTACTATGGAGACAGGAAAATAGTTCATGAGAGGGGAACTTCACAGCGTGGATGGGGGATAGCAACAAATTGGTTTACAGAGTGCTTGGAAAATTATATGTCGGCTAGTGGATAAACAGGTATTTTACATAAGAGTTATATATTTGCAATATAATAGGATGCCTGTTTCATTTCTTCTTTCCGAGATTTATTAGTGCCTGAAGAAGAAAGGAACAAACAGCCTTAACTGAAGACTTTAGAGGATAACAGCATTAGAAATGGCCCTTCCAAATATTGCACTTTTTACAGAAAGTAATAGTTTATGCTTCTGTGAGATTTTATTGATATCAGTTGTGTTTATCCTAATGCTCGTAATACATTCATTTACTGGTGTACTTACTTGGAGAATGAGAAGTGTCCCTGAAATTGGAACAGTTTCATGCAGGATAAAAAAATGAACACAATAAACCCGTGCTTATCAGAGTACAGAGGAGTGGACAGGGGAGCATGAGGGATCTCATCAGAACCCAAATCTGCATTTTGAKTTCTGAGTCTGCTTCGGTACAGGGTTTCTGTGCATGGAAGTGATAAATGCAGAATCAGGCTCACAGAGTCAGGCATGCATTCTGCCATTATTAAACTGAATGCAAATTTTAATTACAGGAGCTAAAAGGGAGATATGATTATATTTCAAAAATGTTCTATATCTTTTAGTTCAAGGAAATGTGTTTATTCAAACCTTTGTTATTTCTTGTTGTTCCATAACTCAAAACTGCTTACTGTGTTTCATTCTTTGTCTTCTGCACTGGTAGGATTATCAATGTTATGTTGGTTTGATGATGGATAAAGAGGAGCAAGACTGAGGTGATGTATTTTGAATTGTTCTATATTTTACCAGTATTGATCTTGRGGTACGTGATGGCTGTACTCCATTTGACCTTTCCTTGTCAGGTTATTTTTAGGACAGATTCTTTATAGAATTGCTAAAGACAAGCTAACCTGAGATAGGCATTTTAGGATGTTTGACGTTTTACAGGTGTTAGCTCTTCTAATGTGAACTCTTTGAGCGGTAAAAGTTTTCTGGACGATCTCCAAATACCAGATTTCCAGTTTCAGCATAGCAGGCCAGTGTGTTTGCCGTGTGAGCTGTATGTGTACCAGCAAGYTGAACATGAGAAAATCATCCGTCCAGCACCGGACACCACCCGAATTCCCAGCACCCCCCCGGCACCGCTTTGCCTTGTACCAGCCGATGCCTTCCCACGCTGCGTCCCACGGGCTTCAGTCCCAAATAATGCCGTGGTTCAGGAGACAGCTCGCTCCTGAAGCTGYTCATAAATGCAGTATGGGCGAAAACAGCCTATTTTGGAAGGGAATGGGGAGGACAGCCAGGTGTATGTGAGCTGTAGGACTTACCAGAAGGCTCAAAGAGGAGACCACGGCCTGTTTAGTCACTAGTGTAGCCATGGCTTTATAGCTTGCTTCTTGTAAATGTTATTAAATATTTATTCACAAATATGTTCACGACACATTAATGTAATTATCAACACTCTTTTTGTCTAGTATCACTGTGAGACCYAGACTGTAATGCGGATGCTACCAACAAGCACTGTCCCTACCATAAACTCATTTTTCCTCCACCCTGAACAAGACCTCACTGCCCCAAGCCTTACACAGCCTTGGATGGGGATCTGCGGTTATATGAGAGTTTTCTGGCTTTCCCTGTTCTTGCTTCTCTGATACCTCAGGGGAAAGCAGTGGAAGAAAATAAATTYTCTTCTACAAAGACAAGCTGTTTTTCCTGCATCCTCAGAGCATTTCTGGGGCTGTTTCTGGGCAGGAGCCCTGCAGCATGGGCTGCAGCAGCCACCCCGGGAAGGGACAGCCGAGCAGCACACAAATAGGCAAACAAATCCTCAAAAGCAGCAGTAGGTCGTGACGAGCCCCRCAGATTCTCGCAGGAAAACCTCTGAGTGGCACCGGCTGTTTGGCAGKCTCATGCTCTTAAGTGTTAGAAAAAAACCCACCTAAAATAGTGACCACTTGTAAAAATGTTGGCCTGAAGACACACTGTGGCATGCATGAGGAGAATACTTGATCTCAAACATATATGTTTTTGATTAGCACAGAAAAGACGACCAGAAGGTGTGGTTTGCAATGACAAATATCAAGAGCAAGGGAAGATATCAGCATTAACTCTACATAAAATGTGGGGATTTTCTTGCAGTGGGAAGACGAGAGCTTGTGAGCAGTGATGCTGTGAGATGGGGGTGAAATTGCCTGGCAGGAACTCGTGTAAAGTAKTCAGAAAGTTGTCATTTTCTACTGGTAACCAGGGTGATTAAAGAGCTTTACGTGCTGGTGGATGGAGCTCCAGATGCGGGGTCCAGATGAAGCGGGCAGTGACTAAGCTGGCAAGCACCTCAGTGCAGAGCATGGTGAACCGTGTTCTTCCTCTGAAGATAGCGAAAGGCTTGATGATGTTGGCGGTGAGTCTTCTAAAGCTGCTTGATGGAGGAAGTCTGTTAAATTTCATGAGAATTTGCCATCCAAAGCCACCTTCTAGTTTTGCAAATCTCACCCCAGCTGGCTGTGAAATATCCAGGCTGTCTGATGGGGATTGCCAAAGGTCAGGGTGCTGCGGGGGGTTTAGTCGAGGTTCATGTCRACTCTGGACAGCTTTCTTTAATTTGATGCAACGTAATTTACAGGATTTCTAATTATCAACCCAATCTTGCTTCTTGTACAGTGAAGGGTGTCAAACAATKTCTTTACACTGTATTCTGTCTTACTTGTTTTGGTTTTTGTCTGCAATCTTTTTTCTTTGCATCAATTTAAAATCAGCAAAGAAAGGAGTGTTTTTCTTACCTTTTTCTTTATTTTGTAATAATACTTCAATTGAGAAAACTGAGCTCTGCTTCCCCGGTGCGTAATTACGTGACCACATATTATGTGCTCAAGAGTCCTTCCCTCCTTCGGCAGGAGTGAGGGAAGGCTGGAGGTGGTAAAACCTGGAATTGCTTCGCATGTGTGTTACTGGGGTGGGCTGTGGGAGAGCTGGAGCCTGCGCCCGGCTCTGCCCCAGCTCTCGCAGCCAGCACACACCATGGTGCTGCTCTAGATCTCCAAGGGAAGAGAGAAAACAGAGAGAGACTTGTCAGAGACAATTTCGGTTCTGGCATATTCGGGTTTTTACGGGTTCCTGTTTCCCGAAGGCCTGGTAAGTGGGGTCATGCAGTTTTTTTCCTGTGAAAATTCCTTTCTCTGTGGCCAGAAAAGACTGATTCATACAAAAATTTCTCCATATAAATCTGAAATTCCTTTTATCTTCATCTGAAGGTGCTACAAATCTGTGCACAGATCTAGACACTGAGAGTCTAGCTATGTTCTCCATCCCTGCATTGATCTATTTTTTCTTTCAAAAAGATGATCGATCACACCAGAAAATCACAAGGTGGATTTGAGAGGGAAGAAGCTGGCAGTCRCAGGCCAGAGTGGTACTGCAAGAATCAGAGTTTGACTCCGTGGTACTTCAAATGAGGAGTTATGAAAGGACTGAAATTACATTGGAAAAATGATGAATTTGAATTTTTCTGGCACAGTCCTGACTCTTTCAAGAAAGCGGGAGCCCTAAAGAAGGGTGCAAAGCAAACCGCTTGCTTAAAGGGCTGAATGCGTCCCGAGGCTGGACACAGCTTGTTGGCGTGCGAAGGTGCGCAGCTGCCCTCACGCCTCCAAAACCCGGGATGGGCGTTAGAAAGMTTTCCTCGCAGGGGCACTGACTCGGCCTGGGGCTCTTCCCCCAGTTCAGCGGATTGATGTAAATACTTGATTCAGCAAGTATTTACAAAAAAAGGGCGTTATCAAGGGGCTATTAAAATGTGTATATTCCTAATACGCTGCRGATTGTAGATTTCTTCCAATTTCTTGTTTTCTAATGAACGCTTGTAGCCTGAAGCAGCAGTAAAAAAACTACGTGGTCCATTCTCTGACCATGAGCCATTTCGTGTGATAAAACTGATCCAACAGTAAAACTGTCGTTGGTCTTTCATGGGGCACATGTCCCTTGGGCTGTGCCAGCGGTGCAAGGGACGGGGGGACAGGGCTCGGCGKCGTCCCGTGGGATGCTCGGCTTTGTTCTGCGGAGGATGCGCTCGGGGAAGACGGGGTCGGGAGCGGCTGGGAGGGGAGCGCGGCCGTGCCCAGGCCATTCCCGGCGTGCTCGTGGGGCCGGGCTCTCCTGGGCTCCCTGGCAAAAGGCAGGAGGACTTGGGGCTTTGAATAGCGACGGGCTACAGGTTGCAGGTGCTCTGCCGCGGCGGTCACCGCTGCCTCTGGCAAAGCTGCCTTTCGGTGCGGATCCTGCTGCAGATTTGGGCGAGAAGAGAGGTGTCGAAGGGAGAAGGAGCCACCCAAACCCGGCCCCTGCCGGGTGCAGACCCCTCGTGCAGGGGTCCGGGGCAGAGCCCTGCCGTTGCAGAGCCAAAGGCACTGCTCCTCAGCTCCGTCCTCGCTGAAATACTGCCCCGGTGACCCTGCTTTTCATCTGTCTTTTAGGGRTTGACTGTTTTAGCATCCTGGAGTTCCTTGACCTTAACAAATGGAAGGGATGACTCTCTGTTTGSAGAGGTAATAGTAAATACGGTTCGAGGCTCTTAATGAACGGTCTGCAGCTCTGTGCACAGTTGTAGCAGAGTTTTGTGAAATCCAAGATGAGTCCTGGTGCTTTAATTAGAGCAGAAATAAACTGAAGTGTTTTTAATGCATATCGATATTGAGACTTCATGACGCTGGGCAGAACAGCTGTTAGACAGTGATTTGCCAAAATACCTACATTTAATTTGGACAGTTGGTGAACTGTAGTATTTGCCAAATCGTGAACAAGGCAGACACTTATTCCAATTACACAGTCTTATTTGCTACAGCAATCAGYTTGGGGTCAAAGAGCTACGACGTAAATTGAAAGTAAAGTACTGTGGCTAAGTGACTTAAACTGCGTTTTATTCTGCTGCAGCTCCACGGCAGGACGTGTTGATGGCAGCGCCGAAAGAAAAATGATGCGAAATGTTAACACTGCTTGAGCAGGATAGTACCAAAAATTTTAAGACATGTTTATTCATGACCTTCAGTGTGACAAATGTCATATAATTGAGACGGTTGATGGGTCACCAAATTCATACAAAGCATCGTGCCTTCAGAGTGCCTTTTCTGTAGAAACAGATCAGTGCAATTTACAGTCGAGTAATAGGGACAAAGGAAAGGCAATTACTTTGGATAACTTAGCATTCATTTTTTATTAACTGTTGGGGAGTAGTTAACAAATTATCGTATATTTTTTCACAGCAGGAGACCAGCAGGTSCAGTTGCGTTAGGGCTCTGCGTTCGCCCTGGCCCCAAAGGGAAGGTGCGTGGCTGGGTGGAGGGACCGAGGCGGTGGGACTGGGCTCTGCTGTGCTGGCACTGGGTCTGTTGGAACCGATAATGGAAAAAACRTCCAGGAAAACCAGTGAGAAACCAGAGCAGCAGCAGATGATTTTTAAAAAAAGTACTTTTTGGACTCTTTCGTAGTTCTTCCTTCTCCTCAGTAGCTCTCGCCTGTTCACCTCCATTTCAGCTTCCACCACCCAGGCAAWCAAGGCAGCTGGTGAAGGAGCCAAGACCTCTGATTTCTTGCTAGTAGCTGGCTTGGAGAAAACCGCCACTGATGCTCTCAGTAGGTTGTTGTAAAGCTACTTGCAGAGTAGGGGAGCTAGTGATAGCATCAGAAGTGAARGTTTCCAAGTCCTTTGTAAATTTTTTGCCTGAATCAAAGTTTTCCCCAGGCTTGTGAAAATCTGTCTGGGAGAGGGGGTGAAGTGCTTTATTTTCTATGAGAYTTTTTGGTTTTGCCTTTAAAGCACAATTACAAAGTAAGAGCTTTTTGGTTTTTGCAGTGCTCGTCCTAATGAATTGCAAGCGTGCTGTGTTTGCAGGATGCAAATTGCTAAATAAACTGTCAGATAATAGAATTTAGTGCGTGTTTTTAATTTGATACCACTGCCCACAGCATTGCAAAATGTAATGTGACAGAGTGCTTATAGCAGTGTGCTTCCATCATTATGCTACCTTCATTTAGAGATTTCTAAGACAGCATTATTAGTGATAATGTTGTCCCAGTCTGTACCGTGGCAGTCCATGCAATGCTTTCCTCCRAAGTGCTGATAATGGGCTGCATGCAATTTACTGTTGTGTTAAAGTAATAGATGAGTTTTAGGACTTGTGAAAGCTGTAAATTTCCCTATAAAATATACTAAGAAAATTAAAAATCGACCTTATTTTCATGGGGGGAAAATATTTACTCAAACATTTATCTAAAAATARCAATATTAATTCCTTAGTGTCACAGAAGGCTGCACGTGTTTTTGTTTGTGTTTAACTAGCATTCTTTGAGCATCTCTAAACTTTCACAGAAGATTTTCAGAAAGGCATCAAAGTTTTAAATAGCTTGTTTTCACCATCGCTAATACAAGACTGGGAAGAATTTTTTTTTTAAAAAAGAAAAATCCCGTGACTAGATATCCTACATCCACAACTGAAGATGTGTTTTGAAAGGGCTCACTGTGCCTTAGTCATTATAAAAAGCTCAGCATGAAGCAGTGGGCTGTGCAAACCCCAGGCCAGAGGTTTCAAAGGACAGCCCCTTCCGTAGATGTCCCCTGACCAGTGAGTAGTACCTCAGGTCCCTCAAATTTGGGGCTAAATACACTGTGACTGAAGAAAAGACTTCACCTGTAACAGGTATGACTGGGCCTGGGATGAGCGTGGAGGACAAAGACTGATTTGGTTTTGTGCTTGAATGAGGTAGGTGATATATATGTATTGACATGAGTTCTGTAATACATTTTAAGGACAATATCTGCCTAAATATAAAAAATTAAACAGTTTGATAAAAGCACCTGCATTGTGAAAACCAGTGAAAAATTATCTCTTGCTTCCGCAAATATCCCTCATATTTGGTTTAGGTTTGAAACACTGCATGTAATGWCGTGGAGCTTGAAAAATATCCCCGTGCTTTCACCCGCCCGCCCCGAGCTGTGCACAGGCGCATCCCCCGGTGCCCGGCTGCAGAGCCGGAGGCTCATCCATCCTCCCGCTCCAGAAGAATGGGACACGCTTTTCTGCCCTCTCCTTTGTAAATAATCTTGTAATGAAGAGRAACGGAGCGAACGTCTGTCTTGGAAGTGAAAGGTGCCATCAAGCAATCCTCCTGACGCCTGCCAGCGGGAGCAGGGGCGCAGCCCCCCTGCCCGCTCCCGCTATCAGCCCGTGGGCAGGGGCGTGGGGCGACGGGGACAAATAAGCACAAAATATTACCCCGTGGCCTGTCTGGGGTTTGTCCCCTCTGCAGCGGGTGGAGGTAAGTTTGCCTCTCGGCCTGGGGGATTATACTGCACCTTGGGCTGCTAAATTTGGGGACGTTGGGCTGTTTTGAGAGCYGAGCATCCACGGGGCTGAGCATAGCGGTCTGGGGAATAAATAATAAATAAAGAATAAAGCCTTGCTTCAAGCCCGGTGTCAGAAGCATGGAAGRTATCATTTCACGAAGGAATCTTTAAATAGAAAGTAATGCCTACAGGGTGTGGGATCAATGGCTGTACGACCAGCAAAGAGGATATGCGGAACATCCTGAAACATTTCTTGCTTCAAAATTTCATCTGAGAGCACCTTGTTCAAAAATTGTAAAAGCTGCAACAAGAATGAGCARCTCAGCCAAAGGAATCAACATCTCAGCCAGCCGAGGTTAACTGCTGATGTGCCTGTCTAAAATTTAAAATATTGACTTAAAATGCCTTTAGTTTGGGTTCAGTGAAAATTGGTGCGGAAGCTTGTTTGGGAAAAACAAAAAGCTTATCATCCCCAGGAAGGCAGGCGTTGGTGGTGACAGACCAGCTTGCATTGTACTTTAACTCATTCAGCAGGATTTTCTGTAGCCCTTATAAATAGGTTACTTGCTAAATAAAAGCCTTTATTATTTAGAGTTGGTGATAGGATGGGCAAGCAGCGCGGGGTGGAAGCATCGTGGGCAGTCCCACCAGCCCCATGCTCGGTGGCAGGGGGGATTCCTGCAGATCTTCTTAAGATCATCTTCCAACAACTGGGATGGAGAGAGTGGAGGTGGCTGAAAGACGGCCRTTACGTTGGACTGGGAATTTTACGCTGTGCCTACTAAAGATGCAATGGTGCATTACTTCTTGGATTCAGGATTTTTTTACTCTATTTTSTGAATTTTGTGAATTTTGCATTTGGAGCCTTGTCACCCCTTTAATGAAAGCCCTGTTAATTAAGTYGGGTCAGGAAGTACATGCCACTTTTAGGATTTTGTTGGCTGCCCGTGGCCAACCCCACCAGGAGATGCTCTCGTCCAGGCAGCGCTCGTCATGTTGAGGATCTCTCGCAGTACAGTACGTTTTCCTCATTGCAGATGAGCTCTGACAGAAACATCTGCTGCTGAGGGCAGGTGCCGATAACACAACAGGTGAGCTCTGCGGCTGGTGATTTAGATGCAGCTTCCCAAGAATAAGCCCYGTTCAAAATCACTGCAGAATCTGGCTCAACAAGTGCCCCCCAAGAGCATCGTCGAGTCGTTCTCCGTAGGAGCSCTTCCTTCAGGGACGGACCGGGTGAGGCTGTGACTGGGTTTCACAGTCTCTTGCCTTAACAGTAACCAACTRTCACTTCTTCTGCGCTCTGACTGCTTCAGGCTCCCCTGGGACAAACCGCGTGGAAAGGATCTACCTTCCCTCAAAGTGATTATAGTTACAACAGCGACTGTAGAAAAATACTATTTCCTTATTGAGCAGACTTGCTCAGCTGAGTGCTCCAGTTGTTTGGACTTACCTTAGTGCATTTTCTTTTGCTTTTTTCTTTCCCTGCATTTTATTCTGTAGGTTCTGCAGAGTATTTTATAGAGACTTGGTGCAGGGAGTAACAGACCTGCGCTTTCCAGAGGAACAGATGATCTTGTAATGCTTCTGGTCTCAACAATTTCATTTTCACAAAGATCCTTTGAAAAATCTTTGCTTTAAGTATCTCCACACCAAGGACGATCAAGGTGATGAGTCACTCTTAAAAACCCAGGCACAGTATATTTGTGTTTTTAATGAGAACCGTCCTGCATGTCTTTGTGAGCTTCCAGAGAAGCTGGATGTTGGCACGTTCCCATTTTGGTAAGACTTCAACAGCTGAAATGAAGACCAACAGCTAACTGCTTACCTGCTGCAATAAACTAAAATTACTTTTCTGTAGGAAACATTGCAATGCTTGCAGGTTTCTGGACGGTTTTATGAGACATCATTGCGAGAAACTGTAAGGGTTATCAGCTCTGCCATGCTCCAAATAAAGGTGAGTGGGTTTGGGTAGGACGTGGGGCTCTTGGGGGTCGTGGGGAAGAAGGGACCAGGCCTTTGGCATGGTGCAAAGGGCAACTGGGGCACCACAAAGCTCCCATGGCTGCAGGACATGAGCTATGGGCACGGCTACTAAGGAGGATTGAAAACCCTTCAGGTCTGTCGGAGGCATATTTTCCTCTTGCCTCAAGTTCTTGCGCACAGCACAAAGCACAAGAAGGGTGGTGGCACGCTCCCTGGCTGCCCAGGACCAAGCTGGGCTGCTCTTGCGGTGCCGCAGGCTGGGGTTTCATGACTGGTGGAAATCCTCACCCAAAGTGCAGCTAAACAGCCTTCCACGACACACAACACGCAGCAAAGTGTGGTGGGAGCTGGAGCTAACGACCTCGCTTCCTCACAACCGACAAAACTCCCGATTCGTATCTGCACGCCCTGGCAGGCCCACCGTATGCAATGGCATGTTAATCAAAGCACTCCCTGAAATACAATCCGAGTGAAAAATATATGTAAAGTTTGCTGAAACTGACGTTTCTGCAAAGCATTYATTTTCAGCCATGTCAGAATACTTCATGTTCATTGCTATTTTTTCATTTCACCTTCAATATTAACATGTTCCACACAACCTGCTTTATTACAGAGAATTTTCCTGAATGCATTCAAATTGCAATCCAACGGATTCTTGAAAAAGTCACCCACCTCTACAAATTACTGAGGGCTTTAAAGCTGAATTTTAGGGGTTGTAAGGAAATGGTTTTTATGAAAAAATGTTGAGATTGGTATAAATTTCACCATCATGTCTATTATTAAACATTTATAAATCTATTGGCTGTATATGGCTGCTGCATGGAAATTACGACAGTCTCGCACTGGCCCCGGTAAGGAAGTGGTAGAGGTCTGTAAATTGGGGTTTTTCCATCCCTGCTGTGGATGTTGTAATGCTGGGTTTCTTCATGCTTCATCGATTTTGTCTGTAGTTACGGGAAGCTCTGCCTGGAAGGTTTCTTCTTTCATTATTGTTAACAGTGCACCTCTGGAGTGCTGGAGCCATAGGATGATGCCAAAGAGAGTGCAGGAGGCAAAACATCACTTGAAAATATATTTCAAGTTTATCSTTAGTCTACTTTTGATTGGTCCATCCCCATAAAGCGAGCACCTCTGCCAGGCATCCCTGTGCACACTCTCTGGTCTTGGAACAGTGCTGAAGAAAGGGGTTAGAGCTAGAAACAGGCCTCTCTAATAAAATTTGCACCCAGATTTGGATCCTGAGCTTAGTTCCTTTTAGCAGTTCAAAGGCATGTGCTCGTTAGTTTATTTGAATCCATCTCTATTTAGCAGAAAAAAAGAAGTGAGGTTAACTGTAAGTCACATATTGCTCAGGTACATCAGAAATTTTGTCAGATAATGATTTTTTTTTTTCTTCTAAAGGACCAGTTCTTCCCCAGGATGTAAACTCTCAACTCCTTGTGAAGCTGAGGGTGCTGCTCCCGGTCGGGTTCCCACCGCCTGCTGCTCGGCTCGGCAGCGCCTTGGGACCTTGTACARCTGCAGCAAACTGCACCAGCTCCGTACGGGGACTCTGCATGCAGTCGTCTTGAAAACTTCTACTGACATTGTAAGAAATCTTTTAAATTTTTTTTTTCCTGTTGAAGAAATTGTGTAAAAATTTGCCAGTGATACTGCAGGGAGAAGATCTTTACTGAAAGAAAWGATAATGTATTAATGTTGCAGTGTATGAGCTATGTGGTCGGAGAATTTTCTATATCTTAGAGGGAGATTTTTGGTGACTAGCTTTGTTGAAGTAAATTTGGTCGACATGGTGCTCTCGACTAAATGTGAGGTGGAGAAAGTCAGCGGTGTCGTATACTGAGCCCTACCAAGGGTGCAGATCCATCGCACTGTGCCCTATCTGACCTGTCCTTGGGCCGTTTTCCTGTTGCTCCAAAGGAAAGGAAGGGCCATGGAAGGGGAGGCTGCAGCGTTTTGTGGCGAATGTCTCCTCACCGGGACTGTTACTCCAATGCTTCTCAAAACCTAAGTTTACTGTAATTCTAAGGTGCTCCAGGGGGTCAGAGCAATGACTTTATTGTCTAATTGAAATGGTTTATATTATGAGCAAACCTTGCTGTATTAATGGAAGAAGAAACAGAATGATGTATCATATCATCTCTTTAAATTATTTTGTTTAGTGTCTGCGCTAGATATTAAACATTATGTCATAAAATGTGTGGCTATAGAGAATTTCAATAGGCTTGACACCAAGGTAAGAGAAAAATAATAACAGCATCCTCGTCTCTTTTATAACACAGCCCTCTGTAACCAGGGAACACTAAAGCTAAAATGACTTTTTGCCAATAATTGTCTTTCGGTTCTTTAAAGCAATACAGTCAAACCTCTGTAGACTTAATGCTACCGGTTATGGGATTTGTATCTCTGCTAAATGCAAAATTTAATTCAGTGTTCCGTTGTTTAAAATTTCAAATCTAAACTTTAGTATGTCATAAAAATTGGACTGCTTCTCATACTTATTAGCATGAGAAAAAAATCTGTCTAATTCAATAGAATTCATGGGCATTGATACTACATTGGGGTTTATTAAAGAGAAAACGTTGTTTTAATATATAAATCATGAAAAGGCTGCAACATCAAGTAAATTATGCAAATTCAATTGTGTAAAAAAAGGAATCGTATCTGCATTACATGAAAACTTAGAAAGGCTGTCCTTTACCAGATTTTAACTGTGAAGGTTACTGTGGCTTGCACAGCGTTACAGATATGCGCACAGTCAAATTGGATTGCACTTCCTTTTCTCCTGTTGGCAGCACAGGCCCAATATGCTAAYGCATTATGGAAATGAAAAATAATAGATTTTGGGGGCCCCAGCAGAATTCGAAGCTCCATTATGCTAGGCACTGAGTCTATATATAGCCTCGTCATCCGTGGTGGTACGGTCTGCAGTGTGCGGYTGATGTGTGGACCTACATCCACGCGATGTGATTTGTTGTGCATACTCACTGCCAAGAAACCACGGTTTGCAAGACTGGTTTGAAAGACGGTGAGTTCCCGAGTGTGGCGTTGGGGTTGCGGATGAACCGTTCCATGRGCACAGGGTCCTCTCCTCGCACCCTCCGGGTGCTGTTTGTACTGCTGGAGTAAGGGTGGGAAACCTCTGAAGTGTTGGCGTGGTGAGGACTGAGAGGTTCTCCACAAACCGCCAAAGATACGCCCCTTTCGTCTCCCTTTCAAAAAATAGCTCTGTCCTACGTTTGAGCAGTGTAACAACAGGCCGTGTTGAAATTAAATTGTCTCCAGGTTGATCAATGCCCTGCTCGAGGCCATCATTTCATAGCACTGATAGCGCAGCATTTCATAACTCTATAAAGTGCACTTGCAACTGAGATACAGTCCCCAGTCTTTTATCGTGGCAACTTYGAAAGAGGTTTTGTAGTATTCAGGCATCTTCCTGCTGGTGAAAAAAAATTCCCATAAAATTTAACAATCCCCTTGGCAGTGGCCTTAGCAGGTCAGATGCAAGCCCTCACCCTCTTCCCAGAGTCCTGCTGCTGGTGGCCACAGAAACCTCTGCCCGCCCAGCTGCTCCGGCATCCGGGGAAGGAATCCACGGCAATCATTTTCTTTTGCTCACCCGTTACAAATGCCTGCCCAGCTACCATGTAGATTCAGTCTCGTGCATTGGAAACGTAAGCAGAGAAAGCGGATGTGCTTGAGTAGTTCCTAGTGTTATTGTGAAATGGTTGTAGATGGATCACAAAYGGATCTTGTCTCTGAATTTTGGTGGGCCAGTGAAGATGTAGTGAGTCAAGGCAATGGACCTCCCCTTCTCCCCCCTRAAACAGAGGCTTTTTGTGATCTAGAGTGTTAAACCCCAAATTACAGATGAACAAGCAGGGATAGAAGTAATTAGAGTCATACAGGACATTTTGCACTTTTGGGGCAAMATGTACTTTGACAATCCCATTATGTGAATTTTCCTAAAAATTTAATGTAAGTTCCATTTAAAAAGTTACTAAACCTTGAAAATGCTATCATCTTTGCATTTAATGCACTAAAATAGTAATGAAACATTCCAAGATACTTTCAGAGGTTTTAATGAAAATATTCATAAAAGATTGAAGAAAACATTTCTAAAAGTACCCATAATTCCACTAAAAGTCTACTAATAAGTACGTCCTCCTGGCAGCATCATGCAGACTTTTACGGAGAAAAAAATAACATAACGACCGCATGTTAAAGAAGGGATTAAAATATCTCAGAAGTGAAAATAAAATTTAAAAAAATTGCATGAGAGTAAACTTCGCACATCTAAGAAAAGTTCCATTAAAAATGCAGCTTCTAAACATAAAACCATGGTCTAARTACTTAAGTTTTCATAACACTACATAAAACCAAGCATGGAATATTTCACTTCAGACTGGAGAAAATCTACCTGAAATTCTAAAGAAGTATTCATTAAATATACATGACAAATGTGCAGAAGAGTAAAGAGGACACAGCCAAAAATTCACTGAAATTTAAGGTTTGAGTTTAAATGTCTCTTCTTTTAGAGAACAATGACCGCTTTTGACTGCTCACAATTGCCTGAAAGTCTCTGAGTCACCACTTGACGTCTCTGGCCCTTCTCCCTTACTCCATTGCATAATATTTCCACGCTGTGTACCAGGAGCTTGTAGCAGAAGGCTGGTGGTGCCTCAGCAGCCCYGTCATGAAACAGTCCCCTTCATAAAAACTGTTGAAAAAATGTAAAAACTGATTAGGTGGAAAAAAGGGTCTTTTTTCCGCAGTGCCTTGGTCCATTAAAATTTTTTCCTTGTATGGGACAGTAGGAATGTCCCGCATCTCCTGAAATGGTCTCGTTGTATTAGTGCCATTCGTGGAAGCAGATGGTGAATCCGAAGTTGGGGCAGTCCTCCTGGTCGCAGCTAAGACTGATGCAGTCACATCAGCTTGTTCTTAAAACTCATGTAGACATTAGCACGTTTTTCCTAAAACCAACTAATACCTATCTACCACTCAGTAGGTCTTTCATGCTTCAGAAGGTAAGCTACCGGGTGATGCTGTTGTGCCGCCTTTGGTGGCTTCAGGTCCCTGACGCCGAGGGACACTGCTGTTGGAGTCCTGGAGGTTATGAGCCCCGTTCTCCCGTTCCTCAGCTCAGCCCAGCACCCAGTACGGCACATCACCACCTCGTTCACGCTTTAACAAGGGAGGTGATGCAGGAAAAATAGGAAATAATACTGTAGGAAATAATTTTCCAGTTAAATTTAATGCAGACTTGCTGCTGCTCTCCTCTGTACTGAAGTAGCTCTAGTCCTTCGGCACTAAGAGGAGAATTAGGGTTTTTATTATCATATTAAACCATTATCCCAGTCAGACACGAATGGAAAGGTCCCTGCGTCTGGCACCCTCCTATGCGGGGCATCAACCTCAGCCTCTGCGTAAAGGTCAAAAGGAATTTTTTTTTCTTGTGTGTTTCTATCTCGGAAATTTCAGAGCCCGTGTTAGCCCAGGGCACGCRGTTTTACAACACTCTGGTCCCGGGGAAGAGAGCTGCCAAGTCCCCTGGCTTCGACGCCCAGGCTCCCTGTCTGTGGAAGCTCTTCGGCACTTCTGCAGGTGCCAGCTGAGCAGGTCTACACAGAGCACATGGAATAGGGTACACAAGGAATAATGAGACGTTTTAACCTTGAAACTTAAGCTAAATCTGAGCCTAAAAGTATCTGAAGAAATCCTTGTCTGCAGTTTAAAATGTTCTGAAAAAGAGCAGTGATATTCTTAATACTTTCTCCTTGCAAATATAAAGGTTCACTCTTTCCCCTTAAAAATACGCCTGGGATTCTTGGGCATGAAGTTGCCCTGATTATGAAGATGTTTGGGATTTTATTGGTTTCCATTTTCAGCAATTTTTCCAATCTAAATATTGGATTTATAGTCTCCTGTCAGACACTGTGTAAAGGGAATAATAATCACGTACTAACATTTTTTTGCTTTACAGCTTAACGTAAATCTTTATTAGAGTTTGCAAGTAGCAAAATAACCTTTGGCATGAGGCACTCAGGAGGTGATGTAAAACCCTCCGAAGCCGAGGGCAAGGCTGCAGTTGGGTTCAGCAAACGCTCAGCCAGGCTCTTCGCTTCCCCTCGACTCYCTCTTCGCAGATGTCTGTCATCCATCACTTCATTTAAATTCCCTTTTCTCTTTACGAACTTGCTGCTGGCTCATCCTTGTTCATCCGGATAGCCAGTGGGAGAAAAAAGAAAAGCTGGTATGCCAAGAAACCGGGGAAAGTCCTGTGAGGCAGAGGTAAGGCTGGAGTATATTGTCCTTTGGCATGGAGACCACAAGACAAATACTGGTGTAGATGCCCACCCTTAAYATACGGTGTTACATGCCTGTTATATGCAGCATCCCTGATTATTTATCAGCCCTATATTTGTGTCAGAACATATATAATCCACAATGGCCTGTTAATTTGTTGTAGTTCAGCATTCCTGTATCTATATATAAAATAAAGGGCTTTGCAGCTTGTTTGATGAATTAGCAACAGCTCCGGGAATTTTGGCAATCGACACTTGCTGAGATTCCCAGTGTTGTAGCTAATTTGAATATAAGTTAATATGTTTATTAAAGGAAATAACAAGTTCATTCTTTAAAAAAAAATCATTTCATTCCTTGCCAGCAGATTTTCATTTGCATTGCAAATTATTTAATGAATTTTCTCAAAATGTTCATAATCTGTTCATTAAGAATTCCTTTTGTGCTTAGGATAATGTCCAATAAACTCCAGAGGAGAAGAGTGGTAATTTCCTTCAAAGGAATAAGTATATCAGTGTGGACTTCCATGGAAGCATGTTTGCAAAACTGCTTTATGCCAAAGTTAAGCAATTTTGTAAACTCTCTAACAGTGAAAAGTTATTGCTGGCAGCTTTGAGAGATGAATAGGCCTCTGCTGGCATTTGGGGCTGTGTCAGATTTGTCCTCACCTGGCAATTACTGAGAGCAGGGGCTCATGACCGTCCTATTGATTCATCACTTGACCCTCCAGCCATGATTTTCAGCCCGTGCTAAGCGGTAGTGTTCTCATTAGCTATCAAATAAATTGTAGATCTCTTTTTGCTGATTTCTTTAGAGTTGGTATTTCCAGTTAAATTATAATTTCTATAATGCAAATGTACTTAAGTTMTAGAAAACCTCTTAAAAATGTTGGCAATTCCAAAGATGACAAGGAATATTCTTTCTGTATTGCTTCAAGGTACCTTAGATGTATTTTAAGGTTTGTCTTCCATAAYGTATTGATCCTGAAAAGAAAATAAAAGGAGCCAAGAGGATGCAATCCCTGCTTAGTGGTGGGGTCCCGCTCAACTGAAGCAATGCTGAGAGACTTTTGGCCTTTCGGTAGTGGTTGGATAAATTCAGATTCACCTAGACTAGCCTCCCGGGTCTTAACTTGGCTGTTTTCTTTTTTCCTTTTTGAAGTAAAAGGAAAGCAAAGCCGCCGGCAGGACYGAGGCACACCCTCAGATTTGTGCATTTAGCAGAGATGTAGTTTTGTTCTTACAGCTGATAGAAACGTGAAGGAAACTTTCCCTCTGCTGTCCTCCGCTCCTGGGCGGCTTTGCTCCAAGCTGGGAGGATTTTCTGAATTCTTCCTCGCCCTTTCCAAGCCCTCGGTGGGTGCTGGAGGCCAGTCGCGGGTGCTCAGCTGAGGGGCAGGCACAGGGGATTTTGAAAGGCTTTTTCTCCTCGCTGTCCCTGGAGCAGGTGAGAACTCTCCCCATGGAAAGTTTAGGCTTTGGCAAAACACAGATGAGGAACAATTTAAATTCTCACCTGACGTGCATGGGCACAGCAAAGAGAAAATCCAAAAGACTTAGGAAAGGAGGAGAAAAAGTAAACATTGTAGGAGAATTAAGGTTTGATAGCRGGGCAGCAGGAGGTGAATAACATCGGCAGCAGTTTGCAGGACAAGTTTACTTAGATGCACGGGCCCTTTCCCTTCCTTCATGGTGAAATACGGTGAACGCAATTTTGCTTTAAAACAAACAAACTGACAAACCTGGTAATTTGCTGCTGCGACGTGAAGTGTTTAGAGGCTGATCGTGGATGGCCTGGACCCTGGCACAGCCCCGGTGCCCAGCTGGGGCAGGAGCCCCGTCACGCCGCGCTCCTTCCCGACCACAGGAGTGATGGAACGGGGGGTGCAGCACTCGGGGGGAAGACACCAACCCCGCTGTGCTGCCTGCTCTCGCCTGGCTCGTGGTCACGCTACAAAAGAGGGAAAAAAAGAGCACGCAGCTACTTTAACACTGCCCGGTGTCACTAGCAGGGAGCTGGCAGGCAGCGTGCCAGCGCGGGGAGAGGGATAAAAGGAGACAGAGATTAGGAAAATAAAGGAAGCATAACCAGGGAATCTGGGAATATCATGGGTTTGATGGACAACATTACGATTTGCCGGCAGTTCTTCCCAGCTTAATGCCATCCCCAAATTTAAAATGATTCCAATTCTCAGTCTACTTTTGCCCTCACCTGGGTCAAGTAATCCAGACTGTGTTTCCCTGGGCTGTTCCTGAGAAGTGGGGCAGCGTCCAAAGTCTTCCTGGAGTCCAAGCATGGAGACCTGCTGTCTCCTTCCCGTCTACGCGGGCTTTTCTTTTGTCATAGGAGAAAACTTAGCTGATTTGATGGAATTTATTGATGACAAACTCATTTTGGTTGTTTCTCATTTCCTGGTTGGGGTGTTGGTGTTTGCAAAGGCTTGTTCCAGCATTTGGGAAGGAGCTATAGCTAAACTGACTTGCTCAAAGTCGAAAAAGCAAGACTYGCATACTATTAAATAGATTTAAAATTCAATCATGCATGCGATGTCTCATTTCAGGCGGTCTCTCTGCTGCAATGACCACTCACGAACTGGATGTAGGCCACCCCACGGGAGGGATGAGAGGAAGGAGACGCTTTCTTGGCGCATATGTGCACGTATTTGGGACTGTGACTTTCCTCACATCATAGATATTTCTCCCAACCGTTCATGTGAAATACAAATCCTAACAGCAGACACAAMATGGAGGAGGAGCATGGTGCAACAGTAGTAAAATCCCAGCGAAGAAGATTTAGAGTGAAAGGGACGTACCCATGTGTGATGGGGTGAAGAAAAGGAAGGCTTAGGCAAAAGCTGAACYTTTGTAGAACAGAGCCTGGGGAGAAGTTGTTGGAGACCTGTGTTTAAAACTGAAAGTAACAGGGAAAAATACTCCARGAAAATATCTGCCCCCGGTACCGAGGCCGAAGGCTGTCCCGGGGCCACTTCCCCTTGCTGCTCCCATCCCGTTTCTRTGGTGGCAGAAAGGGCTGTCCAACTGCTTCGACAGGTGAAAAATGTTTATTGCCTTGGAGTTCCTCTTCTGTGTTGTACTTAACGCTTAATTAAAACACCAATAGCCCATATGAGAGAGTTTTCCACTTTTCTGCAGTCAGCTCTTCCCAGGTGTATATAAACTGAACWCTCTGCTTTGCACTGAGGTTTTTTTTTTTAGAAAACAGAGTACAACTTTGTTGTGCTGCGTTATAGAATAACGTGTTTAACACAGAAACTCCAATCAATGGGATATAGATTTTGTGTTCTTTCTTGCCCTGTATTTCGTACCCACACTCACATACTTAGTGTTAGCTTTGACWCTGCTCCGAACATCAGATGTAGTCATTTAAAATTCACAAAGCCGCACAAGATTCACACTTGCCTGTGAATAGCTGGTTGCTATTAAAATTATGTTTATGGTGAAACATTTCTCTGGTGTTTTAAAGCTGCCAGAAACCATTAATGTCTGCTATTGCGTGATAGTGGTAATGTTGGAAATGACATTTTATGTTATCTGCTGCCTTAAAACACTGCAGTCTGYCTGTCTTTGTGCTTGTGCTTTGATTTTATTCAAATATATTTATTATAAGTACTTACAAATGTCAGTGGCTGCCGTTTCTGCCTGTCATCTATTTCAGATGTCACGCTGAAAGGAAAGAGATTCCACCCACAGGACATTTGGGGGGKTGGAAATAAAGTCTCATAATGAAGGGGGAGCTGGGGAGAGTAAGGAAGCAAAGGCACACCTGAGGCAAAGCCTGTAGGTAATCAGAGTAACTTTAAGGGCCTGCTTAATTTTAGAGCTGTTCCCAAAACTGGGATAAACAAAAATAAATAGCCAAGTGTAACAGAAAACAATACTTGGTCTAATTACCATRAGACGTATTTCCTGTTGGAAAATAACATAATTAGTGGTATATTGACCTTAAAACCTCTTCTGTGGTAGTTATTAAATTCCATGACATTTCATCTTGATTAACTTTTTAACAGATATGACTCGAGGCCATTACAGGGAACCTTCTGAGGTGGATGGGATATCTGATGACTTACCTCACCGTCAGTCCCAATCATTCAAACTGAAGAAAATGTRTTATAAAACCTCATTAGCAGAAAGGAAACTGATAAACCTGATTTTTTGCTGTTTTAATGTTGGCTGAGGTGAAGGGATGAGATGTGAAAGAAAGCATCCTCCTGCCCCGGCGGGTAGAGGGAGAACAACAAGAGGCTTCCTGAACATCAGCTCTACCTCTGCCTTGACGATGGTATTTTACGGGAGTTAATTATGACTTTTGCGTAGGATATTTATTTATAGGGGGTTAGTCTGTTCTTGAGAGTAGCCCAGCACTGCAGCTGCATTTGGGAGTCCCTTTGCTTGTCTCTCCCCTAGCCTGTGGCTGTTCAGGTCATGGGGAAAGCTGCACGGCAGCTCGGCGGTTGTTGCTGCCTCCTTTCAGCCTCTCTCCATTTGACAGGGATGACAACCTTGGGTATAATAAAGGGAAGGAGGCTTCAGGTAGGCGGAGAGCAATTGGTGGCCTTTCCCAGAGAAACGGTGATAGAAAACCCTCTCTCATGCCACAGCTTAAGTGCTGCCCCAGCCCTGTGCACTCCCCAAACCGCTGCCTCGTGCTTTGCCGGGTTTTTGGGCTGAGACCCTGGGAGGAGCAGCCCGGCGTTACCGTTGCCGTTCGCGCTGGCGGCGGGGGACTTGAGAYGAGCGTGTGCTATAGAGCAGACCAGCCTCTCCTCCTGTGGTGTTTCAAGCTCACGGCAAAAGGGCAGGAAGAAATGGGTACGCAACTGTTAGTGTTTCCCTACTTGATATTGGAAATATTATTTATATACTTTGAGTGAAATGCATGGAAAGCCATGCTCATCTCAGCGTTGCCCAGTCTGATCTCTGATGGCATTTGCCTATACTTTCCGGGTTATAGAGCAGCRACATATAAATGTTAAATTCTTCCTAAAAAGGGAAAACCATGGTATTACTTTATGGATTTATTTCAGGGTTTTTGGTCTAAGCTTGCACCTCTGCCGCACACACCCGCTTGGTGTAAGGTGTACAGATAACTGTTGTTGAGGTGATGTCTCCTGACTCTCACATTTGGCTGGTGCAGGTCTGGGGCTTGACCCTGCTGGTGCCAGGCTGTGGGGCAGGTGCTCACCACCACAGTTCCCGTGTGCTCCCAGGCCCCATGCTGCGGGCTTCCAAAGATTTATCCATTTACACCGAAATAAAAGAAGAAAATGTAACTACAACCTGAGGGCCTTCTCTGGAAAACAATTACAAACCATGGTATTTACATCAAATATTTGGGGAACGTGTATGTAATTATCTTTGGGTGGGATGTTGTCCCTTGATTCTGTAGGAGTTTTCTGCTCAAGGGATCACAGATATAAATCTGGCTGCTTCTAATATCGTCAGTTGCTTTACCACACAGTACATAGGGAAAAGCAAAATACTCCAGGTAAAAAAAAGTTAACTCTTGAAAAATGTTTACAAAATACCAAACCCTAGTATGAAACAAACCCAAAGAAATAAAGCTCTAAACCAAAATRAAATTGGCTGAGTTAGTGAATAACGGTCAGGGAGGTGATGAAATTCATTTCAAATTGCTCTGTGCTCCAAAATACTGAAAGTGAATATAATGAAGGATTAATGGAATTTGCTTTTGTCTTTCTGTAAAGAAGAAAAAAAAGGCTACTTAAATCAGTAGTGTGCTTGTTATGCATATGAAGACACAAAGGTTATGAAAATATGGCACAATCTTCTCAATTCCGTGATTTAATTAAGATACGCCTCTGAGGAAGAGAAGCAAAAGGGATGCTCGCTGTAACTGTAATTGATAAACTCGCGYTCCATTTCTTGAAGATGCGAAACAACAGCGGTAATAAATGACTACTTAATAGTATAAAATGTCAGGAGAGGAGCATTGAAATCAGTTTGGAGGAAAAAGGGATAATGTCAATTTTACCGAATCTGTGAKAATACTAATTGAACAGCGTAACTGGAAGACCCCAACACTTTAYAAAGACGCACCAGGGCTGAGCTCTCTGGAGGTTCCTGACTGACCCCAGAGTGCAAATAGAGTTTTCCTGACAGCATTTTTGTCTATATTGTTCTGGAGAGGTGGAAGCGTGTCTCATCAGCCCTATCACCAGCATCTGCAGAGAATATAAAGAAATAAATCGCCATGYTTTAAACCAGATCCTCAGGTAACATGGATGTCTGTGGCCTTTCCTGCTATGAGAGCCCTTTTCCCAGATTGATTCATACTAAGTTTTTAACAGGAAAAATGTATGTGGCAAGGCAGGTTTTTAGCTGTTCTGATTCCTTTCTCAGCTGACAGACTTGCCAAATTTTGTAGACTGCTCCAAAAGTTTCCTTAACGGCTTAGTAATCCTTTGCTGCCACTACATGGGGATACAAGTGTAACTTTTTTTTTTTTTTGAATGAAGATAAATAAATTCATTCTTGTCCATTTAAAATACAAGAAGTTCCTATTAGCTCCCACTGGAGCACAGCTTTGGGCTCCAGTTTGCACTGAGTTCTTCTACTAGAAACACAGCCTCGGGTGGCCTGAGGCTTTGTCATCAGAAGAAGTGTCGGGTCTTCCTAGGGCTCAGCCTTACMCATCAGTTCCCTGCTCAAATGGAAGCTGTAGGTAGTTAAGGACCTCCTGAGCCTGCTCCGGACCGTCCCCGAGGGTCAGGGAGCGGRGGTGAGCACACGTGGTTTGTTAGCGTTTGCTTTCTCTTCTCATAAAAAAAAACAAACAGAATTGTTCTCTTCTAGCAACTCCTTTTGTTTTTTTTCCATTAAAATGGTCATTTCTCACCATCAATATCTTATTGCCCGTCTGAACTGCTGAGAGATAATCCAACGATAATGTGCTAATTAGTCTTACTCCTGCAGTATCTCAGACACAGGCCGAAGAGTTGGAAGATAATTAGTATTTAACCAATTAAGCTTGTTGCAAGTTCATGAACACAGCTCTTAGATGTTTTTTCCCTGGCAAATTGAGAGTGAATGCAGTAATTTAACAGCATTTTCAGAAATAAGCAGAGRAGCCGGTCAAAGAGAATTTTTTTTATTTTAACAGCCACTATGGGATTTCACCTTTCCCTCCCAGCTGTCTCCCMAGCTACCTCCGATTTCTCATTAGGCATCATTAGATCATAGTTGTTAGATTATGGCTCTGACCTCAGGCAACCCCGCAGCATTTGTTTCCACGTAACCTTAAGGTAAAAAAGTAGAAATACYAGTCTGTGAATTACTATGATAAAGGTCAATACGGTTTTCCTTTCCTTTTTCTTGCAGACTGTGGCCATGTTCCAGTCGAGCCATTCCCAGAGCTGCCGTGGCACCTTGGGTTGGGTCCTCCATGGTACAATTTAAAGGCGCTCACCTTTTGGGGAGAAGAAAATGGTTAACAAATGATTCGTGAGTGTCTGAGGGAGAAAAAGCCTTTGTGGCTGAACAATCCCACCTGTGTTTCTGAAGGCAGAGCTCTTGGATGAGGAGAGATCCRAAACAGGTTAATGTTTGTGTTGATTACTAATTGACATACTAATTGCTGCTAATTTATTTTACACAGATCGCGTAGCCTTCAAACGACTGTTAGCCTTCTTGTCTAGCAATCATTTCCTGCAAATAACACAGTGACTAACTATGAGGGCTGCCTGGATGGTTTGTTTTTGAGATGTCTTTGAGTGTGAAATGACAATTCGGACAACACTGGGGGACCTCAGGTTTTTTCCACCCCTTTCGGCTGAATCCCTCACACRGGTGAAACAGGGGGACAGGGCTCTTCTGGTGCGGGGTGGGGGGTCAGCRTCAGCGTCAGCACCAGCTGTGCACGGGAAGGCTTTCTGACGGCACCGATTTTGAGGGACGTGCTATACCTCATTATATACATCAAACAGTTTCATCTGATGGTCAGGTATGGTCCTGGGAGAAGAACTCTTTAAATATTGGCTTCCTGTGTATGAAGATTTTCTTTCCAAGTTTCTCAACTCATTATTTTGTTATCTTCATTTAGGATTTCACCTTAGAGCTGTTGGCTTGCAAATTACGATGGATGTGCTTCCTTAGTAACAGCACTTTAAAGCCCGCTAGAAAGGAGAGGGTCTTGTCCCGTGACCCCTCGGTGCCAGACCTGATGTACCRAGAGGGAGCGACCCGGGGAGCGCCGGGCTCGGCAGCGACGGYGGATCTCCGTGCTGCAGGGGACGGGCAAAACCTTTTCCCTTGGTCGATGCTGGAGGCTCTAAAGTAACTGTGCTTGTAAATGAGCCTAGGGAAAAATTTAATGACCACGTTTATGAAAATCTAAACTTCTGTAAAAAAACATATCTCAGAAAAAAAGACTGGTGAGAAATTATAGCTAAATTTACAGCCGGCTCAGTCAAACTGCTGTCTACGGTTGTACATGTGTAAGTCTCCCATCTGAAGGACCGCACAAGGAAGCCCAAGGTAGGAGCTTTTTTTTTGTGTCGGTTAATCACCTTGTTTCTGCAGAAACTGCACTGGTTTCTCTCTCATGAGAGCAAACTACTCTTTCATCTACTATTCCACTTGCTGTAAACTAATTTTCTGCCTGTGAGCTGAGGGAAGAATACCAAGAGACTGCTCTAATTAAGATATGCTGCAGCAAAGTTAATTTTCAGGGTTTCTTTCAGATACTGACAGGAGCACACTATMATTATTATACAGTTAGGGTAATTGACTTTTATTTAATGTGGTACTTGCTTACAAACAGCCAGTCAAACGTACCAATGTAAGCAATGAAGAAATTGTTCAGAAATATTATCACTAATTCTTGAAATAGGTAATGTTGAGTATATTAATGTTTACACTCCTATTACTTTGACTAAGAGGAAACCAGATGATGAATTCACTGTGCTTTCGCTCAGTACAATGAACAGGCTGTAAATGACTTAGGAATTTGAAGAAACACAATATTCAGTGTATTTTCTATTTCTTCAAGCCTACTGTATGTTTATATTTATTTTARTTTTATGTGAACTTTTTCTTCCTCCGTATTTTTTACTGTTTGTGATGGTTTTGCCAAGCTTGTCCTTCGCCATGCCCAGAGGAGCTGTGGCTGGGGCAGAGCAGGATTCTCTCGCCCTGCATGTAACGTTACGGGGAAAAGAGCAAAAACTTGTTTTATCAGTTTGGAGAATAATGTAAATATGTTGGCAGCGGAGATCGTCTAATAAAAATATTTCATGTTAAGAWTTTTCAGAATTTCTCTAACCAGGTTTTATATACTCAAATATAGGTTAGAAATCGCACGTTTTCTTTAACTTGTACTGATTTTGGAATATTTCACGGGCAATGCTTACAACATAGAGAGGCTGACAGATGCATTCACAGCTTCTCAGGGTGATCACAGTGGGGATAAAAGAATGCTGAGGAGAGAAGATGGAAAATATATAGCATATATATGGATTTTCCCTGGTCCTGACAGGGCTTTTATTATTATTCTATTTCTATGAATCTCATAGACGCTGGAGAAGCCGGTCCTCTCACCGCGCTGGACTAGTTAGCAATTTAGGAGGAAATTTGCTCCTATCATGAGGGATAAATGTGGTAATTTTTTCTGAGGGCTTGGCAATTACTGGGGACTGATGAGCAACTATAATTCACTGGAAATTAAATGCGTCTATTGAGCGCGATGTGTGCCGTGCCAGTCAAAGTGCAGGCAGAGCGTCCTGGCAGGGGGGAGAGCCCCCGCGCCTGCCCGGCCCCCTCCAGCCCCGCTCCCCGTGGAAGCCACGGGGCCGCCTCCCGGGGGAGATGGGGAGATGCTGTCTGCAGCAGCATGTGCTGCCTCCTGACCCCCGTCTTGTGAAAAGCCGCTAAAGAAAGGCGTTTCTCAAAGAATTTTTTTTTTTTTTAAAAAAAAAAAAAAAAAAAAAGAGCTGAGGACGTCCATCAGCCTGCACAATTAGGAGGGAGCCCTGACAAATCCTCGGCCGGACCCTCTGGGACTCCCACAAGAGCAGGGCTCCCCCTGAGCGGGTGTGTAACTCCTCCCGTGTTTAGGATTCACAAGCCGCAGCTAGATAAACTGTTATTGCATTTAAGAAGTCGGGCTGCAGCGGAGCTGGGAGTTTGCTTCTGCGGTGGATGACGGGAAGGAGAAGCCCTGTCATGCRTGTGACACACAAGCGTTTCTGCCTCATAAGCAAGAGACAGCCAAAGCTATAAATTTTGTAGACAAGCAAAAGACCGCTGACAAGCTATTTGTAGGAAAAATATGAGAGAKATATTTTTTTAGAAATAATATTCTAGCTTTTTTTCATATACACTTTCTGAGTGACCTGTATTAATTTTTCCTAMAATGCTGAATAATTAATTCTTACTGAGAAAGCTGGAATTACAGACTGCAAGCTTCAAGCATCAGTGCAATCCGAAATGAACCCTCTAATATTTATCCTGTATTTATTTCTGCCTTTGACGTCCAAGTAATGCAGTAGATAATTCAGAAGAATATATGATCAAATGCAGCTTTTGAGCAAAGAGGGCAGCCAGTGATAACAACTCCTCTGCTGAAATAACCTTCCGTGATTTCTTTCCCAGGCTGTTGTTTGCCTTTTCCTTTAACTTTACTTTAATTTTGACTCTGAGCTATAAAAGATACCAGCCTTACCTGCTTTATACTTGTACAGAAATCCAYGTCTTCAAAGTGTTGTAGCAACATTAATTAATCTGCTTGTTACATACCTCACTGGGTGAAGCGAGACAGAATAACTGGCCCCTGCCCCAGCTGTGGCCTGCAATGCCCAGACCAACATCTTCATGGYGTGGTGGCTGGTGGACTGGGTTAAAACCTGTCATTTCCAGCTTATTTGGGGAGAAAGGTGCTGGTGGGAAAAAAAAAGTATCAAAATTCATGAAGGGACTGTTTCGGTCTGGAGCTCCTGGTGGTTAAGGTGATTACGGTACCCCCTTTAAGAGGAACTCGTATTGCGCTGCACTTCTGCTTCAAAATTAAAAAATTGGGGCTCAAAGTGCCAGCCCTTGGTGGACATCAGGCAGCTGAAGGATGGGCGAGGGTCTCGCCCAAAGAGCTGAACTGAGCAGCGTGCAGAGTCAAGTATAAATGGATTAAAGATTCTTATGTAGTTCTTCAGGGTTTTGCAATGTGGCAGTTGAAGCAAAATCTGAACTTTTTTAAAAATAAGAAAACAGTGAGTTAAAGAGTAGAGCAAAAGAGCATGAAATTACGAGCCCTCTATATYTGCCTTTTTCTGGTGACAAAAGTCCTTTGGCACCCATGGCACCAGCACGTCGTCTGCAGAAACCTCACCTGATGGACGCGACTCTCCATCAGGAGGGTGCTGGCACTTTCCAAATGCTGGTACAGAAAAGGACGTCACAAAAATTGTATTTCTGACGCAGRTTTCTGTGACATGCCGATACTAAACAAAGATACTCTGTCAAAACCAAATCCTCATCAAGTTTATACGCAATCTTCCCCGTGACCCCCCCGTCTCGTTTGCGGGGACGTCGCTGGAGCGCGGCGGCGGGCGGCTGTCGCTCCGGCGTGCGCCGTAACCGTGAGCTCTCCGCGGCGTCGGTCCTGTCGCACTCCCGCGTCTCGGAGCGTTAGGATTTGATATGACATCCTRATAGCATAGCATGAACACGTGTCAGCAGGATTTGTTGAAGTGTCAGGTAGGAAAAGGAGAGCAATGATACCGGGAGGATGGGAAGTATGTAAAGAGCGTAAGAAAAACACATGCATTATTTATCTATTAATCTCYGAGTGAAGTAAGAGTAGAACCGAAAGCATCTTTCATCTAACATGGAAAGGCACACCCTCTTCCCRGGGAGATATCTTTTTGTCCCTCATTTCTTTCTTGGCTGTTGCTAGCTTTTTTTTATGATGGTGATTCAGGAAAGCACRTACGCACGGGCTGCCTTAAACGTGGGTTTAAAATTTAACCAAGTGGTGAAGCTGAGCCTGTATGTTCCAGAGCAATATTAAATGCCACRAATAAACATTTCCAAGTACTGTCTTGAGGGCTTGATCCTGTGACCACCTGAGGGACCCTATTTTTTGTAAAAGGAAATAAAATCACAGTGCTAAAAATTACTGCACATCAGAGCTGTTCAAATCACTGCAGGTGAAGTTCATGTCAGCAGTTACTCACCTGTTATTTCCAAGGGCTTGCGAGTTGGATATAAAAATCATGTCTATGGTGAACCTTTAAAATCTCAGTCCAAACAATTTTCTTAGCTATGCAAATTAAAAGTAAAGAGAAATTATATCRTAGAGGTGCCAGAAGTATTTGAAAGTGACTATTTCAAAGAGTGATTTCATCAACCTAATTTGACCATGCACAAACGTTACGGGGATCTGGTACAGTACTTTGAGCTGTTAGCATGTGGTATAGAAAAGTAAACTGCTTATACCTGTCATTGACAGATGGTTTATTTCATAGAATACCATCAGGAAGTGTATTAAAAAAAAAAAAAAAAAAAAAGAAATCCAGAAAGTTTCTCAAGGGGCTACGGGTTTGAATTGCAGAGACCATGAATCTATGTAGGGTGATCAAAACGACAGCCAGTAGTTCATGTTTCTTTCTAATTGCAGAGCTTGAAATGAGTTGTGCCTGTCTTACCTGTGACTCTTTCCTTTTCTATATATTGCTAACATTATTATTTACACTGCTGTGTTGGATTTAAATTATTATTCATATGCAAGAGTGAACAATTCCTCTGGTGGAGAGGTAGAGAGAAAGTCAATGTGGTGACGCACCTTCGTATTACGCTACAACAGCTTAGCAAAGCAAGAAAGCACTGAGCTGTATGGAGTCTTAAATGTCAAGGCTGTAAGAACGAAACTACATCAGGAGCAGTATCATACATCTTTTAAGGGTTACAAAATGTGATTTCTTTTATYGTATGTTGGAACTCGGGAGTTTCTGAGTCTGGATAACGTTTGTATTATYTGCTCACCTATTGATGAGCATAATGCCCCAGCCAGGTGTCTGAAAGGCAACTTTTTTCAGTGTTGATCTTGTAAACTTTTTAATTAATAGGTTTGATACAGACCTAATAATTTGAGACCTCTTATCCCAGGCATACTGCCCTTCTGTTAAACATTTAATATGTTAGTGATGCTGGGGAGACTTATCAGAAACAATAGGAGGGGAAMCCCCAAATTTGAATAGGAGGGATGTGAAGAGGTTTTCTGGTAAAAGCTCTTGAGAGTTAAACTGTGATGAAGACAGCTTGTTCTCTGAGTCTTGCACTGGAGGTAGCAGAAACAACTCCTCTATCCTATGGTGAAAGAGGTCTTAATTCTTTCATTTCCCTTTTTTCCTTCCATAGAGAAGCTGGTTTGTTATACTAGCAGAGCTAAGAAAATGGCTATTTATGAGCTCTGTGGAGGCTGAAAGGAAGAGATGAGCCTCAAAAAAAGGCATCTTACCAAAGTGGCTGGCAACATCAAAAAAAATTGGTAATTTGTGTGCAGCTGCAGCTAATGGGCCTTACAACATCTCGAATTCTCCTGCTGGGAACAGGAGGCACTTGCAGAGAGTGGATGAGCTATTAATATTTGCACTAAACTTTAATTCTTACAGTTGTAGTCTAAAGAAAATGTCGGTGTCWTTCCAAGCTTTCCCCTCACTAAAAGAGCGGGCAGAAGAAAGCCACACTGAAGCAAATGATAGATTAAGTATTCAGACAATGTTTTCTTAATTTTCTTAATATTCAGTTATGGTGCCTGAAGACCTCTGGAAACCTTTTTCTTTGAAGTTTCACAGCGATACAGATAATTTCCATCAAGTGTATTGTCAAAACCYAGTGCCAGCAGGTGGAAAATTGGACAGACAAGTTTAAATCCACTCACTTATAGCAGAATTGTGAAAAAGAAACTTAAAACTAAGTCTAACCTGGAACCGTGCACTTCACAGAACTCTGCAGCAGGGTTGATTAGTCACTGCCRCATGGTGACTGACAAATKATCATATTTTCATCATCAAATTCATTCAAGGGAATGRATTATCTGATAAATGACTACAACCRTCTTACYAGATAAAGTTGTTTTTAAATGAATGCAAGGGTCAATTCAAACRTGTATCCTTAGTTTCATGGGAGGAAARTCTTCAAAACAAAAGGATATTCCAAATTTTTAAGCCAATACCCTGGCACAAACTTCTTCAGCTGACCTGTATGGTCATGTTTTTCTCCCAACAAGAACCCAGGATTTCACTAGTAATTCAGTTTTTCTGTTTATAAAAATTTTTTAGAATTCAGTGTTGTAAAACTTCAGTTTTAAAGTCAGGAAACGAATGCTAACTTGGAAAATGTGAGCTAAAGAGAACAATAACCCATCAGGGACCTGAGCCAAGCAAACCAAAGGTGTCAAGAACAAACATTAGCGGTTCCCTGAGGTTGCAGAACTCCCGTGGGCAGAACAGGGGTGGCTGCTTCAGCTGCTGGTGCAATCAGAATTACTAATGCTGGTGCTAGAAACAAAACTGGTAACAGTGCTAKATTGTGAAAAATATAAAAGCACAGAAAAGGTGTTCTATTTATTGTCTTTTTTTTCCACTTGCAATGGAAAAAAACCCCAACCACAAATTGATATTCTGATTAAACCTGAAGACACCTGCCTCTGGTAATGATGAAATTAAGCAAATGATCCTTTTATTGCTTTGTTCTTAAGTCTTTGTATAATTCTCCTCATATTTTTCTTGTCTTTGCAGTATCTGAAAACCTTCCATTTAAACAGTGTGACTGATTGGTCTTGTAGGTTTTTTTCTTTCCTTCTTTTTAGAGGGAGATGTATAAGCTGTAATTGCCTTGGTTGGTTGATGTTTCTAGGTTTTATTATCTCTTCAGTTTTTAAATAAGTATTTAAAATGAATATTTGTTAGGGAAAAAAGGCCCCACCAAGCCCAGAAGCAGAGGTAGTTTTGTAAGTGATGTGGTATAAAGTTACYCCTATAGAAGTTTCTTGCCGGATGGGCACAGTGATTGAAAAGGCATGAGATGGTGAAAAGAAGGGCACGGTATTGTTAGAAAGGTCCGCGTTACTGGGAAATGGCAATATAATACTGTGAACCTGCTGGAATTGCATGAAGGGTGAAGATCCAGTGTGGTCGTGGTGACAAAGGTTGGGTCAAACTCTTTACCCTCAGTGGATCGTCTCCGGGTGAGGCAGAGCTTGGCAGAATTGCTGCTGTGGGCACCAAGTGCATTYTACTTCATTGATTAGCAGCCTCTTCCAGATCTGCGTGAGCTATGATACCGATGTGTCTGAAATCTGGTATATGGTATCTTTATTTATATTTCATTACACAGGCCTTCCCAACTCCAGCTGAAATAGCTGTTATGGGTATAGCTTCATTACATGTTGCAAGTCACTTAATTAGCTTTGTTTGCTTGTCCAAGTGTGTGCTCTGATTCRGCTGCACGTAGGTTTTCTTGGTGAATAGCAGACTTCTGATATGTGTTTTTTTTCCACACAAATGGCAACTCATTCCGTTTCCTTTAAATGTCTTTCACAGTAAGATACTTGCAAAAACTCACGTATAAATGATTTAAAAATAAAAYATTTGCTCATTTTTAGAGTTACCTGAGTTTCCAGGGAACTGTMATGTAGTGGAAAGAACACGCAAGGAAACCGTCAGTTCTTGGAAGTTCTCAAAACCGTTTCTTATAGTATTAATTGTATTAGGGCAAATTCAGATGCTTCTGTAACGAGCTCTGAGATTGTGGCTCTTTGACCGAGAGATCATGAGGGCAACCCCGAGCGCCCTGCGCAAAGGTGACCCTGCATGGGGTGGTGGGCTGGACCCCAAACCTCCTGAAATCCCTTCCAGCCTAAACCACGTTATGACTCTGTGCCCAAGAAATACGAAAGGGATGTTGCCATAGTGCGGAATCCCTGTGTTCAAATGGACTAAGGTTCAGAAAATGTACGTGTTATGTCAGGTTGTCAAACTGCTGGTCTCTGAGAGAGAGGAGCTTGATTGCAGGAAAAGCGGCCCCTCCAACGCCAAAATACTAATGCAAAAGAAGCAGAGCACTTGGTAACTGTGTCTGGAAGTTTATTGAAGGACATGGTCTCCTCATGGCAGAAGCAGAAGACAAAATGAAGTGGCCATGTCTCCCTTCAGGCGGTGAGGTGTCCRTCGCTACCTCGGTTGCCTGGAACTGCCCCCTTCCCACGGGAGCCGGCTCCCTCCAAGGAGGCCAGTCAGGGCCTTCCCAACCCGCCCCTGGGCCTTCCCCCCGCTCTCCCGCCCGCGCCTCCCTGTGCCTTGTCCGAGGCGCCCGGGCGCTGGCTTTGGGAGGACGTCACCGGCTGATGGTGACTGTCACGACATATCTGCAGCGAGCAGAGCGCACATTGATTTACCCTCTCAGGGAGGGGGAAGCCTGCATGGGAAAGCCGGGGATTTGCTAGCGATGCGATGGAATGTTCTCCTGTCTAAGTAATACAATATTTTGCTACGGATAAATATTTTTTTTGCATATGATGGCTCTGGGAGGGACAGTATGTTTCCTGCTGCAGATTGCTTTCTTCTTTCTATGTATTTTTTCCTATTGCTTTTTTTGATTTTATGCGTGGTGTTTGGTTTTTTGTTTTTTTTTTTTTTCCTACTGCTTTTTACATATTCCATATAAGAATTCATGCTTCAGGTGATGTGCCCACCTGGACTGAGTTGGAATTGCCTCAGTAACAGGTAAGAGGAAATGCAGGAAATAATTGTCTTCTTTTGATACCTCTCCTTCTTCATGCCCCCCTCTCCCAAAGAGAAAGCAGCAGAGGCTTGGAAGGAAAAACACAGACTGCACCAATCTGCAGCAGAGGCAACGGGGAAAATAGTCTCTTCTCAGTGTTTTTCCCATTTCCAGGAGGGATTCCCTCTGGTGTGTGACTGGAACAGAGGGTTGCTGAGCCTTGCCCCTCCCCTGCTGCCAGCAATTCCCTGTGATCTCATTGCCAAGTTTTAATTCTCCTCTTCTGCATTAATGACTGCATTAATTACCGTGTGGTGGTGTTGGTCCATGTGATGAATCTGAAAGTTCTAGATTTGGTGCTGACCCACCTCTGTGTGTGTGTATGCATGTAGAGACATCAGGACTATCGAGATGTTTGTATGTATGGGAGTGTGCGTGTACATATATGTGTAGGTATGTATATGCACATCTCAYCTACAGGATGGAATTTCTGTGAATTTTTAACAACTCAAAAGAAACCCAATCAATAACAAAAGACTCAGGTTGCAAAGTCAAAACAATAAGGAATAAAACATGTCAGCACTGAGATTTCATTCCTTTTTTAAGTGTTTTCTGTGCTGATGGAGCCTGGATGAAGCACTTGGCCTCCAGAAGGTTGGAAACCCCCAGGAGACCCATCCCCAAAAGCCTGACTCACCCCTGCCCGGGGAGCCTGGGCTGTTTGCTCAGGCAGGTTTTTGYGCAGATTGCCTCCTTCATCATGAGGGATGCTCCCTCTTCACTGAAGTCTTTTTGGTTTGGGTTTGTTGTTGGTGGTGGGGGGTTTTTTTTCCCTTGGGAGAGATGCGAGATCAGCAGGGAAGGGCAGGTGGCAATGAGGGCTGCAGAGTTTTACTCGTAGCGTGGCATCTGCGTGGCCACGTCATCGCGAGGGAATTTAAGTCACCGAAAGGGAACTCGAGAGCAGGAGCAGCTCYGCTGAGTGCATTGAAAGGAAGCACTTTAACATCGCTCTTCTGCATCACCCCAGCTCAAGCAACAAGAGTGGTTGTGCCAAAGGCTCCCTGGAAGAACTTGTGCACTCGATGGAGTCTGGCTGGTGCTTAAATAGTTGGTTAAGTGGGGGCCTGGTACAGTGAATACAGAATTTCTCTGAGGGCAAGAGCTGTATATTAAAAAATGCCCTCAGGTAAATAAAATTATTTCTCATGGGCCTTTTAGCTGGTGTATGATTCTAGTGAATAAAACCACTGAAGTGGCGATAAAGATTTTCTTCCCGTAGGTGATATTTTACATCAGTTATTCTGATAGCCATTCATTAATTTTATATATTGCTTTTACTAAACTCATTTTCTTTTCAGTGATATTTTCAGTGCAATGTAGTATGTTTGGAATATGTCAAGGTGAGGTTTTTTCTTGGTTGGGGGTTTTTTGTTGTTTGTGTTTGTTTTGGGATTTTTTTCCCCTCAAGCACAGAAATGGCTTTTATTTTCTCTAAATGGGGTGATCATTTTTCTGCTCATGAAGATTAAGGGCCAGAAGTGCTGTGGACTAAGCCCTGTGTTTGTATCCACAGGTCAGATATCACACCAGTTCATCATATMGCTCTCTTTAATGTGGACTTGGAGGTAATTCATGGAGTATTATGGCCAAGTCCTGGGGTCTGCTGAGCAGAGGTTAAGTTTGCTACGTGGTGATAAACTGTGCCCCACGGTTGTGTGACAGACTAATTAACTGTCCTCTGGAGATGAGGAGAGGCTAAGTTTGGTCTGCTTGGTGCTCATGAACATACTCAGAGTTTAGTTTCTGCGGTCTGACCATTTGTATTCTGCCTTGCAACCCTCTTAGAACAGTCTGTTAGACGGCTTTGGCTCCCAGCTGGATGGATCCTGCAGATGTGACGCCTGTAAGGCCRCCCCAGCCGCGTCTCGCCGCCCTCACGCAGACCTCGTCCTTCGGGGACTAAGCAATTGTGTAAGGGGAACGTCCAGAGATATGTCAGAGAGGATAAAACTTTAAAGCCTGAATCTCTATTAGCATGAAGAATGATCAGCTAGGAATGTCTTTTGCTAGAATAAACTTCTCTTCTGTACATGTTATTTCATATCAGGATGTACGTTGGGTTTTTTCATAGCACCTTTGCAGTTACTGGTGTTTTCCCACTGGCTCACCCTGTTTACCTCCTCCTGTTTCCAGAGCTCCAGATATAGCGAGAGTTTTCCATACGRGAATTATTACAACTGCATTTTGCCCTAGAAGCTTTAATTTCTTCAATGGGAATCAGCCCTGGCTGCCCGGYGCGACGGAGGGGGGAGGCAGAGCCRTACAGCTCGATGCYCTTGCAGAGTGGGGAGGGGAGGCAGAAAGCAAAAGGGGCTTCAGACAGTCTTGTCTCCTGAARAGGTGTGGGGGGGAAATTTCTACAGCAAACGGCTTCTAGTCTTGAGAACATTTCACTATAGCAAGAGCTTCACTGCTGCAAGGTTCAGCGATTGTCACAGATATTTAAAACCTGCGAGCAAGGAAACCGCCACAGATGGAAGGTGGGAAAAAGTAGGGATGCATAAATTTAGTGAACGTACATTTGACCGACTGCGGATGCAACTGCAAAGCACGCTCCTCTGAAAGAAAAGAAAAAAGTAGTCAGGAAGAAATATGGGTAGCATTAGTCTCTCACGATGGATGCGGTGACATCGCCTTTCTAACACAATTGCTTTTTATTTCACTTTAAGAGACTTTGGTTTGGCTGCCAATAGGAAAAATGAGTATTTTAGGTAAAAGATTGTGAAGACACTGTGATTAATCTTGAGGCAAGTCTCAGGCTTTCCTGAAGAAGACTTTATTAAGCAAGATCCTAATTTTAACCTTTCCCCTCTTTTCCACGTTTTCCTTTGGCATATAGTCAGAAATTCTGAGAGTTAAACAATGCCAGTCCCTTGGTTTTCCAGCTAAAGGGAGCAAACAGGACTYCCCAGGATGGATTAACTTTTATGAGATTCTTCAAGAGTTACTCCATTTAAGTAACAGTGTCAGAGACTTAATTTATTATCTAATTGATAAGAAATATAGCATAGGAAGCCAAGACAAAGAAAGCAACTTCTACAGGAAGTATTTTACTAAAAGGAAGCTACATGAGAATGCACCAGGGGCAGAAAATTGAGTTACAAATTAAATTGGTAAAAATATTTCTTCATATATAGCAGAATTCTACTTTATTTTTAATGGAACTTGGGAGGGCCTGGCATTATTTATTTGTAGACAGGGGAAAAAACAGGGGAGTGACTTAGCAGAGAGGGCTGGAGAGGGAAAATAGAAAGGGAGGTGGAAGCTAAAGGGGAAGGGAAAAGAGCTGGGAGGGGCTGGGGGAAYTGGKGAACGAAGACATAGGTGGAAAGATGGAGAGAGGTTTGTGAAAGAGGGAGCACGAGGCAACGGCATTTCTGAGCTCTGGCGGTACCTTGGGGTATGAAAAGCTGGAGGAGACTTCATGGTGGGCTCTCAGAGGCACATCACCTGCCCGAGGGCAGAGCCAGCGTTACCAGGGACGCGTTTGTGCCTCTGCAGAAGGTGTTCCTGCGGCAGGGGAGGGTTGCTTCGATTTCATTCGTATGCATCTTTTTAGGAGTTTGAGAGCATCCAATAGACGCTGCTCTATGGAAGTGTTACTGTGGAGTGCATGATGATTTCTCACCYCTGTACGTGCTTTGTAAATGTAAGAAATCAGCTGCTAGATGAATTTCTGTTTCTTGCATGCTGTGACCAGGGAGAGGTTTGATTTACCAGCTGCTCTTTTGCAATTTGTCCTTTGCCATCGCTACCCCTGGGGATAACAACATTTCCCCTCCCCTGCTCTCCTCCAAGAGGCAAACATGGAAGCAAAATCTACTCTAATTTAAGGTGGGCAGAACAAGAAGACGTGATTTAAACTATCAAAYATTCCATGCTTTTATAGTTTTGCCCTTGTAAACTGGAAAGAGGAGGGATAATTTCCCTGTAAAACCCACAGGCAGTYACATCAGACCATCCGCCTGTGTTTTCCTCGTTCCTCTAGCCCTTCCCAAGGTATCCCCCTGCACGGACCCGCTGCCCCGTGCATCCCTCCCACCCGCCCGCTGCAGCCCTCTCCTCTACCTGAATCCTTAACGTGCGTTTAAAACAGTTCCTTCCTTTGCCCTGTAACTTCAATATTTACACTTGTCTTACGGAAATTAAGGTGAAAGCCTGAAATGAAGGAAAGAAAAAGGAAGGGAAAAAACCATCAAACCCTTGACAAGTTGCTAAGGCCATTTCAGGAAGATGATCGCCCAAGTTTGGAATTAAGCAGCAGGTATCAGGAAAGATGCTGCAAGCTGAGAGGCGGGTAAGAGTGCTGAGCCAGCGCAAGGTCCAACAGCTTGCAATTAATTCAAAGTAACTATAAATGAAGTAAATGCGGGGGAAACTTGAAATGTTTTCTACCTCACAGGTTTTTCAGYCCTCTTTAAAACAAAAACCCCACCCCCAGTTTCAAGGCTAGTTTCCAAAACTAGCTTTTTTTCCCCCTGATATACCTTTGCTCTATTCTGTATCTAATGCTATAAAATATGGAAGATAGTAATGTTTCTAATTGGGTTTTTGAAGCTCTAAGCCAAACCTCTCTCTCAGTGATGAGAGAATACAAATCACTTGATGATTATTTCTAACAATGGTCAACCAATCAGTTTGAGAAATACAGATCAAAAGGTCAATTCTCAAATATTTATTATAATAAGCTGAACAAGCAGCAGACTGTAATTCATACAGTAGAATGAAATCCTTGCTAAATCATCACATCATAAAGAAAATTGCTTTTTTAATTTAATATTTCTCTTTTGGCTGTTTCTATAGAGACATGCTAATTTAGGAGCTTAATTTATTATCTGGAAGAATATTATGCTAGATACAAATTTTCCCCAAATCACTTTCAAGTGAAACCAAAGGCTCACGTAAGAGAAGCATGTGAGCAAAAGCGCAAATTGCCTCCTTCATTATGGCATAATGGGAAATCATGTAATGGCACATCGTTCCTCCAGCAGCAAAGGAGTGGGTAATGACGCTCTTTGCTGGTAGTTTGGTCAGCAAAGAGCATCATTACCCACAAACTCAGCAGTGAAAAATCAGCAGCCTCTTTGCTAGRGGTGTAGCATGGCGGCGTGGCAAAAAAATAAATGTTTCTTCCTTGAGATAATATTAGTCCTATCTACCGGTTGACCCAGCACGTGCTGAAAATTGATAACAACAACTAATCGCTTTGCTACAAATCTGCTGCTGGAGCCTCGTTAGCTTTTTAAGAATTGGATGAAAACCTTTGGTATGCGTGTTCTCTATAATTTACCCAGCGTGAAAGGGCTTAGGTCCACAAACAGTAACATGCCTGAGGAAACAGGGATATCGTCAACAGGGACAAGTGCCCCTYCCCATCCCTCGTCTCACTGGGATGTGCCAGCCCTGTTCCGCCCGGGCTCGACAAGGGCCAGGACGAAGCGCAGAGGGTTTGGAGGAGTTCAGCTCCTCAGGTTTGCCCTGGTCCTCTCAATCTCGTGTCCGTGCTCCTCAGCTATGGCACGGCTCTTGGTGTGAAGACCAGAAGCTCCCACTGGTTTTCCCAGATGACCAGTTAGTCCTACAAGAGTGTGAGGAGTGGGATTAGTCACAGATGAGGGATGCTAAATGGACACGCCGGAGACCCCAGGAGCACCTGATTTCCAAAAGCTGCCTGGTAAAGGACCAAAACTAGCATGAAGGCTTTGTGAAGTTTCTTGTGTGACCTCAAGCTATGACTTAGCTCTTTTCAGAAATGTTTCATCGAAATCATTACAAATAGAGGACAGCTTGACCAAGTTGATTAGCTTTAGTTTGAGTGACCTGGTTCATACCACATTATTTTGTTCTGTGACTCAGTCAACATTAGAAGTGATCATATATTACCAAATGATACATATTTCATAAAATGTGTGAATGAAGGGATGATAATTCAGTTCAGTTCAGTCAGAGATGTCTCTAGATTAAGGACCTGCCAGSCAATTGTCATCTTTGTTGAATTGCAGAAATGAGTGATTTCTTTATGTACTTTAAATGTGGTTTATGCAGAGCATAAACTGTGTAACAGACTCAACATTAAAAAAAAAAAGAAAAAGGGTGCTCTGAAATATTAGCAATGCTAACCAAAAAAATTCACTCCTTGTATCTATAACATCTATGATGTTTAATTAAAAAATGTAGATGTGAGAAAAGAATGTGTTGGTTCCYTGGTGCCATATTCATATTTAGAAGTTTTCTTACATGGTAAGGGAAAGCAAGCAGCTTGGGAAATGCATGGAGGTGCTACTGCAACCAGTGAAATTATTTTTACTTCCACCGGCGGTACAGAGATTGGCTCGGTGTTCGGGTTTGCGCATGTCCAGCGGTGCCAGGTGAGCAGARCAGCGTGGATCTGTTCCGTGCGGTCTGCTGCAGCCTTCGCACTTCAGTGCTGCCCGGTGCGTTCCGAGGGCATCGCGCACGCCTTAGCCCCGGTAACACCCCTGACGCCGTCTGTCTCRTGTCCTCCGTCTCTTGTGCTTCCCACCCGATGCTGGACCCACCTGGGAGCCCAGCTCTACAGGACGCCTGGCATTGTAATGGACAATGTCAAAAGCTTTTAATGTTTTTTAAAATTTCCTGTTTTGTTTTGTTTTTTTTTCCTTTTATGCTGCAGACATGCACCCTGATTATATGAGAAATGCTGCACTTTTACTAGTCACCGGTATTTCTACAGCATGAGGGTATAAAGCCGAACTTTGAGATTATTATCTCTTTACTTTACCACAACCAGTCATTCCTTGCTGTTCACAATTGATTTCCCTTTATAATAAAACATTTTGTTTAATTTCCCAGAGATTGATCCTCAGCCTACCGAAAGCTAAACTTTTGGGTTTTTCTCAAGGGTGTTTGTGTTCCCAGCCTGTGAGCCCGGAGGGTATCACTGTTACTCTCCCTTCATGCCCTGCTCCATGCTACAGACACCAGCTTCTGGCACGGAGATAAAAAACGCACCCCAAACCTGAATACGGACCGGTTTTGCCCAGCAGTGCCTGGGGAGGGACCTGTTGCCGTCCTGCACAAGCCCAGCCGCGGGGTTTGCTGTTGCTGCGTCCCCACGCTCGCGCCTCCCTCGGGGTGATGCTGGCCTCCACCCCTGCCCTCGGCACTCGCCGCTGGCCGGCCTCCGGGGATTGCTTCTTCATTTACCTATTTGTTATTGGTTTGTATCGCTGTGGCTTATCTGTAGAGTCGTTTGGAACATTTTTTTCTAATGTATACTTCGGGATTTGTCAAACTGTTGGTATTAGTTTCATCAATCTACAAATACAAGCATCCAGGGTAGTTGCCTAAAACACATATAGGACAGCGTACTGCACAGGATATGAGGGAAACATTTTGAAAACACCACAATAAAAGGATTATATGCATTCGATGTGTGGCTTTCAGCAGGGAGAAAGCAGTGTTGGTGGTCTGTTTCTTAAAGATAAGCTTGGGGCAGTAAATTTATTGCTAATTTTCATTTTCATTTCATTCAGTAAATTTAATGCTAATTTTCATTTTCTGGCATGGTACTTGGATGCTATTAATTTAAAGAATTATGTTATTTTCATAAGATACATCTGTAAAAAAGAAAAGATTTCTTGACTTCTGGCTCAGAGGTGGGACAGTGGCTGTGGGCTGGGAAAATACCATTCGTTCGAGCCCTGGAGAAAAGGGTTGTCTTCCTACCACGTCTCTAGGAGTTAGGAAGGCAAGGTTTTGGGATTTCTCTGAGGAGGCGGCTGAGAATTAGTCATTGTTCAAAGGGCTGTAACTGAGTCCTGTATTGGAGCTGCATCACCGATGGAGATGCTGCGGAATGGTACCAGAAAAGTGTTGAGAAAATGCAGTAAATGCTCAGGAGAACTGTTCAACTTAAGTTACTGAATATAAACATCTCAGCATTTTCACCTCTTTTGAAGAATTTRATATGATTTGATACTGGCATATGTAACTGCAGAATTAAGAACTTTTCAATGGATTATAATGAATGGCTGTGTTTCTACCAAATAGCTGTTCTATTTCTGAGCAACCTGTGACAAGTTATTTGAACTGATTGCATGGGATAATTTGGATTAGACATTTGGGTATTCTTTTTTGACCGTTTCTCTAAGCATTGTCAGGTTCTTACTGTAGCACCAAGTGACAGTATTTTTATGATGCTTCTCTGGGGACATGAAGCATGAGATCATTACGGAGAAGGTAAGGTCAAAATTATCTTCTGTGGCTACTAATTTTGTTGCTCAGCTTGAGACTTTTTAGGTCTTACCTGCTTTATCATTTTCTCTAATCTAAGTGCTGGTCCAGTAAATGCCTTTGCAAGCTTACAGGAGTGTACAGCAGTTCTGCAAATCTGGCTCGTGCCCTGCCTTTGGCTGCTCAGAGAAGATGTTGCAATTAACAGTTAACCATGAGACGCTGAGTTTAAGTGGTGAGCCCAGCATCAAAGAGATTGAGTTCCAGGGCAGGATCAGGAGGTTTATAGCAAAGGAAAGGCCTTTTTTTTATTTTCTACTAACATGAACATCCTCTCTTCTTGGCGTGCCCTGAGGTACTCACCGAATGCTGCTCCCTTGGACCAGGGTTGGTGATGCCACCCTTGCTCAGCCCGGCATAACCAGGCAGACACTGAGGCAACTGTCTACTAGGGAAAACGGTGATGTTTGGAGCATTAGAAATGCCTCAGTGGGTCAGATGGAAGGTCCAGAACCATCCTGGTGACTACCACAAAGGTATTAAACCTCCTTGCCTAAAGACGTGATCAACAGCTGTGAAAAAATGAGTGACACTGTCAATTTGCGTACGCATGAAGCTATGTTTGCTTGTTTGGTTTTTGTGGTGTGCTATTTCTAATACACTTCACAAAATCCACTTACACGTATTATCRCCCTAGCTTCGGGCCTTATCAGGAGAAAACAAAAAGGAAAGTGCAGTGTTTCCCGGAATTTGTGCATTGCTCTTTCGTGAAGTGGGAAGATCACAAGGTGATAAAAGCACCTTCAAAGGGAATGGCAGATTTTAGCAATGAGCACTTCTCATGTGCCTCCAAACCACATATCAACCCTTTCTTATCAAGAGTGCAGCTACTCTGTGTGTGTGTGCATTAGCTGTAGACCAAATGTACTTGCGGTACTTCCCAGTGTGGAGCAGACTTAATTGAACAGCCAAGCACAGGAGGAGTGCGATTGATTTTCTGTAGGCTGAAGATACAGGGCAGTAGTTGGAGAAGCAATGCGATCCTTGCCTGAGGAAGAATTACTCAATCTATATTAGACTGAGATGAAAAAACAACAGTTAACCAGCATCCAATACAAGTTCAGCATACAGATTTTGTAATCGCCATGTATTAAATATTTTTTATGATGTCCACAAGTATATCTAGAAAAAGACTAAAGAAAAAAGTTGTGATGATTTACCAATGGTAGTATAAAGACTCTAGTGAGGTTTTCATTCAACTGAATAATTCTTTTCAGTGTAAGCAGGACAGGTCCCATACAACAATGAAGTCATTGGATCAAACACTTCACACTACAGGGTTACGTGGCAGCTTGCAAACAGGGTTTCTTGTTCTTGCAAATGCAATAAGTCATGGTAGAGGCTTAACAAGTGTATGGTTTTGTCTGATAAGGAAGTTATTGATGAGTGGAGGAAAGGAAGAAGTGAATGAGTGAGTAGAGGTTAAAAGTGACTGAAATAAATAGGACAATAAAAGTAATGCATGTACATGAAAAAGAGGAAGCATGATCAGGATGACTGGCCAAGTGATGGAAAGCACAGAAACAAAACTAGGGAAAGAAGATTGGAGGAAAAACCACGTGACAGGGTTAGGAACATTTCAGGGAAAGAATAAGAGGATTTGAAAAAAATTTCAGCCTAGTGTGTGAGGCATGTGGTGAGAAGAGATCTTGGGTGGTCTGGAGGTAGGGGGTAGAGAAGCGATGGTGGAGCGGTGGATGTGGATAATGGTGAGGTCCTTGGTGCCCTATGGAAAGCACCACCACCATGGTCGGAAGGTCCTGCTGTCCCATGTTGCTCCGACTGCTTCTTGCTAAATCCSTCAGTGCTTTCAAACCCTGCTCTTGGGGTTTGTTTTCCACACCACGAAGCAATCTTCCTGCTCTCCTCCGGACTCTCCAAAYGGTTCACAGGTTTGTTAAGCACAAGCTGGACGCAGTAGTCTCTGCAGGGATTTCCACCCCTGGAGTGTGGGCATCCACCTCCTGCACCGAGCTCCAGGAGGTTCAGGGACCCTTGATGAATCCCACTTCATGCAAAGTGAGTGATTTTGTTCACCAAARCTTGAATTAGCTTCTTTGTGACGTTGCTATTGCCATCTTCAGCATTTCAGTAGACCCATTAGAGCACACTAAAAATAATTAGATATTTGTGCTTCCTTTTCTGCCATAATTTCTACTGCATTTCTATATCTAGGATAATTTTATCATTTCTGATCGATTGTATTTAAGTAGTGTTGTGGAGGAAAACACGGTGCTTGGGTTCTTGTAGATGAGTTTCCAACACTGAACCTATGAACTAAATGTTTTTCTGTCATGACAAACCATTTAAAGCTGCTGTATTTTATTAGAATGCACTAAAAAAAAAAATCCCTGCTGATAAAGTTTTTGTATCCCTTTAACTGGTCTTAAAATCACACTTTGATTTTTCTTTTTTTTTTTTTTGGTTGGCATCATAAAAATGATCTTTTCTTTGGAAGTAATTACATATTGACTGCTGATGTGCATTCACTGCTGAATGTATTTTGAGAAAGATGTAGTTTTATTAAAAGTGAGGAAAGTAAGTGCAACAAGCTTGGTGGAAGCTTTGCTTTATACGGCCACCTTCTGCAGGCAGGGATGGCAGATCTTGRTTTAGGACTAGGAAAACATAACTTTTCATTTATTTTTCTGAACTATTATTTTTGCAAACAAAGTCAAGTATTACTTTGCAGAAAGGCAGTATTCAATGTCCTGAAAAAGTCCCTTAGTGTTTAAGGACTGACATTTTTGCAGACTTCTGTTRTGTGTTTCGGTTGACTGGGATGAACACGGGCTGTAAGTCTCCAGGGAGGCTTTTCTGTGACCATGGCCGCTCTGGTAATTCTCAGAAATGCGTGTGGCTGTGGGGAGCAGCCTCCCTGAAGCTGTTTTCCTTTATCATAGAATCATAGAATCATTAAGGTTGGAAAAGACCTCTAAGATCATCGAGTCCAACCATCAACCCAGTACCCATGCCCACTAAACCATGTCCCGAAGCACCTCATCCACACGTTTTTTGAACACCTCCAGGGATGGTGACTCCACCACTTCCCTGGGCAGCCTGTCCCAATGCCTGACTACCCTTTCAGTTTGTTTTGCAGCTTTGTCATCCTTTGCTGAACGTGCTCCGGTATATTAATATTCCAGCTATTAAACCATTAAAGTCTACCAGTAAGTTAATTACATTAGAGGTTACTTTTAAAACCTGCCAGTGWTCCTCTCCTGAGGACTCTCCTGGGGAGCCGCATTTCAAAGGCGCCGTTCCTTAGCATCCCCTCTCACGAGAGGGTTCCTTGACTAAGCTGAGAGCAAAGAGGAATGAATGTTTTCAGCACTTCTTTAAATTGATGTCTCTGAGAGTAGCTCTGGTGCCAGGTGCTTGAAAAAAACACAGAGGTGCTGGAGATGAATTCTGAATAACCGATTTTAGCTGATGTTCAGGTTTTGGCTTTGCAGAGTCCTTAAGCACACATTGCTTCTCGCCAACTTAAACATGATTTTCTCATGTGGCTGCCAACGGCGAGTGCTGTGTCAGCATGGCAGCGGTGCTGTACTTTTAAATATACGGATTCAAAAAGTGGTACAAGAATAACCAGGAGGCAGGATCCCACCTGTAACTTCCTTGGCATGTCTCTGCAGCCCAGCTTCATCCCCCCGCCTGGCACAGCGCACAGATGGGGGGACAGGCACTGCACAGATGCCATTTGCGGGGACTGTGTTAGAAACACGGGTGGCAGTGGGGTTGGGTGAGTCRAAATAGCTTTTGACTCCAGGTCTTCCCAAAACCCAGTCTGGATTGAACTATTAAAAGAAAAAAAATCCAGCTTTTGAGGTTTTTTTTCTTCCAAAGAAGGTAGTGAGTGGGTAGTGAAGCTCCTCTGGCTGTTCTTGAATAGAAAAGTGAAGACCMCCCRGTCCAGTTCCAGACAATTAATAAAYCYCTTCATTTCTTSTATAAGCCATAGTTAGCCTGTGCCAATACCAACATTACTGAGTTTAAGAATTTAAAGGAATTTGAAAAGGATTAAATATTTATATGGGTAATCAGTATATTCACCCTGCTTAACGAATAACTGAATATTCTCTGGAGCGTGTCCAGAGAAGGGCRACGAGGCTGGTGAAGGGTCTGGAGCACAGGTCTGATGGGGAGCGGCTGAGGGAGCTGGGGGTGTTCAGTCTGGAGAAGAGGAGGCTGAGGGGAGACCTTATCGCTCTCTACAACTACCTGAAAGGAGGCTGTAGAGAGACGGGTGCTGGTCTCTTCTCCCAAGTAACAGGTGATAGGATGAGAGGAAATGGCCTCAAGTTGCGCCAGGGGAGGTTTAGATTGGACATTAGGAAAAATTTCTTCACCGAAAGGGTAGTCAAGGATTGGAACAGGCTGCCCAGGGAAGTGGTGGAGTCACCAACATTGGAGACGTTCAAAAAACGTGTAGATGTGGCGCTTCAGGACATGGTTTAGGACATGGGTGCTGGGTTGACGKTTGGACTCGATGATCTTAGAGGTCTTTTCCAATTTTAATGATTCTATGATTCTATGGTCCTTTAGGGACCCAAAATGCTTTGTTYCATACCACTGAAGGCTGAAATTAGGCAGATTTTCCCTGTGACCTACTGAATGTTTGTCCACGGTGGGGTTTTGTTATCCAGAACCAGCAAAGGTGGGAGATGCTCACAGGGGAGCAGCACATCAACTAGGTACAGGCTGCAGGCGAGCTGTGCAAACACTGAGATAGGTGCACGGTTGTCTGAACATCTCGGAGAAGTGGGTCATTCCAGGCAGGAGCAGTCTGTAATCAGGAATGCATCTATTGCTTTTTCTGCTCCTACAAAATAAGGAGATTTGGATRTAGTCGGTTTGATCAGTGCTGCATAGGAGACCCCTTTATGGGAAAGGGAAATTGTCTATGGAAAGCCTGAGAGCAAAACTCGGTCATCTCCAGTCGTCATTAAAACCCAAGCAAAGTGTTTGTACAGAGACTGAAAAGGACTCTTGTATAGATGTGATAGTCCGTTAAGAGCTAACTAAAAAAGAGAATATACATCAAATATCACGATGTATTTGAATTAACAGGCAAGCCTTTTTACCTAATTGATTAATTATGAAGTGGCAGGCTGCATTGGGTAAATTAATTACGGAGAAGGAAAGACAGAAGAAAGTGAAATACCGTCRCTGTTGTAGCAGTATTAATTGTTCTCCATCTGTCTGTGGAAATGAAAGTGAAATGGGAGCGAYCAGATCTCCTGGAATAAAAAAACGAGAGCTCAAAAGGTTGGTTGTTAGTAACAGAAATAATCATTAAAATTTTGAAGGTTCCCTAATAAGGAATAAAAAACAGATTTGAAGCAACTCAAAACGGTAAAGCCATAATTCCCTAGGATTTTGGTAGGGGAGGGAAGTTTCYCCGGAGAGGACAGTGTTAGCCCAGCTCGGCGATGGCCATTAACCCCTCGAGCTCCTCTCGGTAGGGGTGCGGAGCCTGCCAGGAGCGATGCTCTGCAGGGCTCGCTCCCCACGGCCAGCCTCCCTCGGGCTCCCAGGGCTGGCAAACAGGTGCTTTTCCCTTGGGTCTATGAAAGATAATATGGGAGCAAAACTTAAATTGACAGCTGGCTTAGGCCCCAATAGAATCTGCATTCATGCTTAATTAAAAAATGAAAGTACAAAAGTCTTTTTATCTTACTAAGGGACATAGTTCGGAAGCTCACTGAGATAACTCAACGTTAGCTTTGTTAACTTTTTCACTGTTGGCCAAAACGTAAAAACAAAAAAAAAAGATGAGATTTATTGGCTGTGTAATGCCTTAATCAGATAACCTCATTAACAGAGATTATCCTGTTTCTTCCTAATTGCCTCCATTCATTTAAATGGTGTGTCTTTAGAGACAGAAATTTTATTTAATCTGGGAACTGAGGGGCAAAACCCTGACTGTAATGAAACTGTGTTTAATTTCTCTTTTATCATGAAGGCATTATGAGTAGATGGAGTTTGGGGTGTGGATACAGCTTGTGGTAAAAAGTAGATCACAGTTTGTTCACAATTTTTTTGTTCTCATGCTACAAGAATATGCTTTTTAAAGCCACGAAGCAGCTCAGCATGGTGTTCAGCAGCCATGCCTCCTCTGCGTGTGCAGAGAGCGGCTCCCGTCCGAGGTGATTTGGGGATGCTCCTGCTTTTATACTGTCCCTGAGGGCTCAATTTGCAAAGGGGGGTTCTRATGTGGAATTTCCAAATGTGTACTTCATTTCAAAATTTTTTACTTAGAACTCATAGGGAGCTAAAGGCAGTCTTTAGTTATAGAATCAYTTAGGTTGGAAARGATGCTTAAGATCATGGAGTCCAACCGTTATCCTTGGGAATGCAATTTTTGTATGGGAATCCAACATTTCAGTTGGTGCTAGACCCCTTGTTGCCTTTTGGGTCCCTGTCCTGATCTTCCACAGCTGTTCAGAACTGCTAGTGAGCCATGCTTGTCACCTGGAAAAATCCTCAAAATAAATCTTCTGATTATGGAGATTTACAAGAACAGATCTTTAGGTGTTTGGGTTTTTTTGTTTGTTTTTTTTTTGTTTGTTTGTTTTTTTTCCCCAGATCTTTGATTCCACTTCACTTTTACTCTTCAGTCATTCTTTTTAACGCTGAGCGCTCTCTTTCTAACAGTGAGGTAACTCAGAAAATCCCAGACCCTTGCCGGTGTTGTGGGTATTTAAGCACTGTGTTGGAGGAGAAGGGCCCTGGGAAGTTTCCCTGGGACCTGGGGAGCCCTGCAGGCATGRATGTGGGACAAAGACCTTTTCTCTCCTACTAGATTCAAGGAGAAAAATTAAAATGCAAATTTTAAAATAAGTTCCTGGATTTTTACTGGCTAATCATTGCATTTATATACCTAGCAGAGCTGCTTAGCAAAACGTCTTAAACCTGTATTCCAGGTTCCTATTTTGCTGATGTTTTCACACAGATCATATATATTCTAAGTAGCATAGCAAGGAAACCTAAACAGCATCCAAAAAAATTAGATTTGGATTTTGTATTCAAGAGAAAAGCCTTTATCTGGGATATATTTTCCTGGTCTCATAATTTCATGACAAAACCATTGATGCTATAAGTAAAAAATTGCAAGTGTTCTATATAATGGAGCAAGAAGAAAAAATGGAACACTAAAATAACTTAAAACCAAAACAGCCAAGAGGCAAGACAGATGCAGATGTGCTCCCCAGCTGTGTTAATTTACAAACTGGCCATTAKCCTCTGGCCCACTATTCCACAGCAATCACCAGAATATAAAAGTCAGAAAATGATTTTTCGTCAAGTATGAAAAGAGATGCAAGGCATTTAATCCTTCTGAAGTGAGCTAAGGAAAAGACTACATTCCCCAGCAAGTGCAACTCAGCAATATTTCAGTGATAGCAATTGTGCAGAGCTAATTTGTGCATTAGAGTCTGTTGCTTTGCCTTTATTACATACAAACTAGAAACCCGAAGACCTCTAACATATCCTCTGAGTGTAGGACCTGGTGTTCTGCCCCTTCACCTGGGTGCTACCATGGGATACTTTGACCTAAATCTCTGCATTCAGGAAAGGAAATATCAGTTATGTAAACTAATACATACATGTTGCTATTTAAAAAGAAATAAAAATTGTGCATTGTGATGTTCATGATCCGCAGAAGAATGTAGGAAGAGATTGGCCCAACTTGCTGTACTCTAGTCTTCCAGTTTCTGCAGTTACAGAGGGGAATGATTGAAAGAAAGAGAGGACAAAATATGAAAACCCTCTATGACTCATAGGACAAAAAAAAATATCCTGACCAACCCTGATGGCTGTAGTTTAAATTCTCTTTTGGACAGAGATGCAGTATGAAAAAGATGCATGTTGGTTAAAGTCAAGGAGTTATGATACAAACAGATGTGCAGTATAACTCATAGAGGTCAGTTGGGTCAAATTGCTATAAAATTCTCATACACACAACAGAAGGCAGACATTTACTTGCAATTTCAATCAGAGCAAAGGTAAGGGAAGAGCAACTGATGTCATCTRTCTGGACTTGTGCAAAGCATTTGACACTGTCCCACACGACATCCTTGTCTCTAAATTGGAGAGACATGGRYTTGATGGATGGACCACTTGGTGGATAAGGAATTGGCTGGATGGTCGCACTCAAAAKGTTGCGGTCAASGGCTCGATGTCCAAGTGGAGACCAGTGATGAATGGTGTTCCTCAGGGGTCAGTATTGGGACCGGCGCTGTTTAACACCTTTGTAGGYGACATGGACAGTGGGATTGAGAGCAGGCTCAGCAAGTTTGCCAACACCACCAAGCTTTGTGGTGTGGTCGACATGCTGGAGGGAAGAGATGACATCCAGAGGGACCTTGACAGGCTTGAGAGGTGGGCCCGTGTGAACTTCATGAAGTTCAGCAAGGCCAAGTGCAAGGTCCTGCACATGGGCTGGGGCAATCCCAAGCACAAATACAGGYTGGGCAGAGAATGGATGCAGAGCAGCCCTGAGGAGAAGGACTTGGGGGTGTTGGTTGATGAGAAGCTCAACATGACCCAGCAAGGTGCGCTTGCAGCCCAGAAAGCCAACCGTATCCTGGGCTGCATCAAAAGAAGCATGGCCAGCGGGTCRAGGGAGGTGATTCTCCCCTTCTACTCCTCTCTTGTGAGACCCCACCTGCAGTACTGTGTTCAGCACCAGGGCCCCCAGCATAAGAAAGACATGGACCTGCTCGAGCGGGTCCAGRGGAGGGCACAAAGATGATCAGAGGGTTGGAGCACTTCCCCTATGAGAACAGGCTGAGAGAGTTGGGTTTGTTCAGCCTAGAGAAGAGAAGGCTCTGGGGAGAACTTATAGCAGCCCTCCAGTACCTGCAGGGCACCTGCAAGAAAGCTGGAGAGGGACTTTTTACAAGGGCGTGTAGTGACAGAACAAGGGGTAACGGCTTTAAACTGAAAGAGGGTAGATTTAGATTAGATATAAGGAAGAAATTCTTCACTATGAGGGTGGTGAGGCACTGGAACAGGTTGCCCAGAGAAGCTGTGGATGCCCCATCCCTGGGAACATTCAAGGCCAGGTTGGATGGGGCTTTGAGTAACCTGATCTAGTGGAAGGTGYCCATGACAGGGGGGTTGGAACTAGATGACTTTTAAGGTCCTTTCCAACCCAAACCATTCTGTGATTCTACRATTCCTTTAAAATCAGAATTCTWCTAAACAGTRCTGCTGTGTTTAGTATGTTCACACTAAGTGGTTTTCTTGGGGCATGTGTGTGCACATGCAAGTTTGGTGGCCTTTTTTAGTATGGTTGTGCTCAACGTTACAGCAAATAGTGTCACTCAAAAGTGACTGAAAAGCCTAGTCTGCGATTTCTCTCTGCAGTGGCTGAACAGGGGTTTTTCATTTCATACATCATTTACAACTTGCTGCAGCRATTCTACAACGTCAGTACACATCCTCCAGACAAAGCAAAGAGCAGAAGTAAATAGATTTTTTTTTTTTTTTTAAGATCGCCGTTGTCATCATTATGCATGTTTGGCACCGATTTTATTTTACTGTATCTCGCCAAATTGCCCAGAGCACTGTTTGGCACCTGGATATAGAATTCAGCTAATTTAATTTCTAAAGTCAGTCTTGTAATTGCATCTTTTCCCGTCGCACGTGTACATACCGTCAGCCTGCCCTGAAGGGCCGGGGGAAGGCTGGCAGGTCCGTCTGTCCGAAGCCGCTTGTCTCCCACCTAATACGTGCACAGCAAACCTGCTTCTTTCTAATGTGCCTCCCCTCCCCTCCTGTTTTAGCTTGACCAYCTCCTCCCCTTCCTTGGAGGGATGCTGGTTCCCACCTTCTCMCCCTTTTTGCATAGGATGCCACAAGGTAGTAGTGCCATTAACAATTTTACAGGTTTTATTTCACTGTCTTTGGAGRCAGTGAGAAAACTGGAGAAAATTCCTAGGTTTACTTGTGATGAAATTTTCTTCAAAAGCTGTTCAYCCTTCCAAAACCTCACTTGAGATTTGTTTAGCAGCTGTGTCTCTTTGTAGTGAGCTTTCAGCAAGCTCTGTCTTAAAGCACCTAAAATAAGCACTGTAATATTTTGCTACTATTAATTTGTATGTTGGAACATCAGAGCTTGAGGGCTATCTACATTTGGAACTTTGGTTTAGGAGATTTCAATAATTATGAAGGTACAATTCTTGACAATCCGTCTTAACCTTTGATGTGCAAAATGAGTCTGGATGTTTTAAAAGACGAGTTGTCTCTTAAGATTTTCTCTTGACAGTGGCAAGAGAAGGAAGCAGTGTCCATCTCTTGGTGTCTCAGAACCGCTTTTGCTCAATGGAGACTGAAGGAAAAATAATACTGTATACAGTTTCAATAATTTTAAAATTTAAAGTATTCCCATCCTGTTTGTTGTTGCAGCCCTGATCTCCTCCGTGTGTCCCCCCGGCTCGTGGCTGTTTTTTTCCCTGATCCCGGGAGTGCCTTTGRTTTCTTCTTTCTTGTTATTGGGGAGATCAGAGTCCGTCAGTTCTCAGATGAAACAGCATTATTATCATTAACAACTACTCTGACTCCAACACATCTACATACTGTGTACTGTCAAATTATACAGATTTTAATAAGCTGGCCAGTTTTCAGCGTTCCCTTCATCAGATTTAATTGAACTTTAACTTCAGTCATTTAAGACTTGATCATTACTTTCAGGGCATGTTGAAGTGGGTAGTAATTATATCTATATAGTATAATATAAGAATCCTGATGGGTTTTTAAGACACTTTCCCAGTTTCTCGACTTTAATTAAACTATCTAAGAGGCTATTATTTTTGAACGGTGATTTAGTATTTTGACCCTTCTTCATGCAAGCAATAAATTATTTGGAAGGCAAACATTTGCAGGTAAGCAGGGAAGTGAAGCAGGTTGAATGACTGTTCAGAAACGGAGGAGAAATTAAAAGAATCGTGAACTGATAGTAGCGAAATTGTCTGCCTGATTGCCTTCCGTATGTGTGCCTGAGAACTGCAATAAAACGGGGAATACAGCACAGATTAATGGTTTTGCAATGTTAGCTTTCTTGTAAAAGTGGATGAGTCCTTGAACAGACAGACTTATTCATGTTTTCATCTGAGGAGAACTTTACTGAAAGGATATCTACCGRAGGGGCAGAATTTAATAAAGCTGTAACATAGCCAACACCGTAAGCTTGACGAAGCGAAGGCCAAGGCCGGTCGGAGCCCAGCCGTGGCTGCCGCACGTGCAGAGGTACCCAGACCGCGGCCAGCCGCGCCGGTTCGCCTCGGTGCCCGGTAGGCACGGCTCTCGCTCTGGGCTGTCTTGAACCCGTCCTTGCAGACTGGCAGGGGTTTGCCAGCAGCAAACTTCCACTAGCTCCATCCCGGAACGTGCTGGGGTCCCATTTTCAACTGGACACTTGGGAAACTACCGGGATCTGGCAACGTCTGCCTTGTGGGAGGGGGCTGCGTGCTGCCCCACCGCGTCCTGGCCGTGTCCGAACTGGGGAGGTGGGGAGGGGCATGCAGGGACACACACCACATTAGTTAGTGGTATTTGACCGTGTTATTTTCCTATTTTTCCGTCTTCGCCATGATTGTTCAAATTAGTCTGAAGCCCAAATGATTTGCAAATTTGCAAATTTGGGTGGGGTTTGGAACACTTTAGAGYAGGAGACCAGAGCAGATAGATCAGAAGACTGCAGCATGTCAGTGTTTCCCTGTTCTTTCAACCCTGGCGGCACTCAGTAGACTGCATTAAAACTGGGATGACGATGATGSTATTGCAGACTGCGTTATTTATTCGCAGGCTAGCAAACCCAGCCTTATTTGTTCAGGTCATAGGCCATTAATTCATGATCATTCCAAGARTATAACCAGCATTAAAGTGAATTTTTCAGCCTGCATAAGAAAACACGTTCATTGCTAAAGTTTAATAGAAGGTTTCCTACTGAACAAATAAATTTCCGCTGCTAATTAAATGTCATATGCAGAATTTTAGGAATAGATCCACACTGATTCTAATGMTAGAATAAGGGTTTAAAAAGAATACATTTTCAACTAAATCCTATACTGCTATTTAATATCAAATCAGAGTATAGAAATAGTAGAAGCACTAAAAGTTGTGATAATATTTCTTAAGTGTTGTCAAAACTTGGGCAATTTTGAAATAGACTTTACTCATGCATATTGGCCTGTGAGATCCAGGGGATATGTGAGTAGCAGACAGTGCATTAGCTGCAAAAATGTGTGTTTGGTTTTTAAATCGACTACCTTTTTCTTCRGAAAACAAAACAAAAAAGTCTGCATGTTCAGATTTGTATGCCCTTTTTGTATCTCGGGGATCAATGAATCCCTCGGAATTAGGAGAATTTGTCCAATATAGTTATTTCCCTTCACTTGTAAAAGCTAATCTGGAGAAAATTCAAAGCYTTTTCAAAGCTTTCTTAAAAAAAARGGGGGTTTTACATGTTTGTTTGGGAGGCTATCTGTATGATAAGATGTATTTTATTCATCTTCCATCTGGATTAGAAATGCAAATGTTAAAGTGTTTGGATCCATTGGATTTTAACAAACCAAAGAATTGAGGAGAGYGTTGAATAAAGGGTGTGTAGAATATTAGTAGATGACATCATTTTTCCATTTCATTGCCTTGAAAAGAAGGACCTGTTTTCCTTTATTTCCTAGTCTTCTGTTCTACTCTTTACATACAGTAAGTAGAAACCTTACCTTGCCTTAGGAGTGACCATTTTGGTTCCTGGAACATTACTGTTGTCGGAATGATTTTAGGCTTTTTAGCTTCATTTGGTCTTAAAATCCTTACACAATACCTGGGTTTTGGGGGAAATTATGGAACAAATGTGTGGCCCTCCTGCTGGGATGAATGACACACACTAGGAATACTTCAGGAAACTAAAGAAAATAGAGTATTTATTTCTGGTTTGAATCTATACAAATTTATCATGATGTTATTTTTAGGAAGCTGGTGTTTTGTCAACCTAAGTGATAAAACAGACAAGGAAAAAATTACTTTTTGCTTTGTATTGAATATCTTCACTATGCTCTGCCCTMTCCAAAGTTCTATATTTAATCCCAGCTTTTGCAGTTTTTCTTAAAGACATGAACTGTGGTGACTGCTGGATTTTGAAGCTGTCTCTACCACAGAGAACTCTGTGTCCAGCTGAATTTCTAGCAAATAACAGAGACCAATATTATCATTAACCATCCTTATATTCATTATTTTGAAGTATGTGATAAATAGACTAAGAACCGCGACTCATTATCAGTTTTTCATGGATAAATCAACTACCTCATCACTGAAAAAGTCCAAATACCTTTTGTCTGTATCACATCTCAAAAAGCAGAATGGAGCCATGAGTTTCGTGTGACCAMAGACAGTATTTGCTATTAACCGTATTTAAAATTAGCAGCCACCAAAACTTTAGGATTAGCTTCCGTAAGGTCATAGAACTGTTGAAGGGGGAATCTTAGTAGGTGTATCACTACGGGTCTGGAAAACAACGTGACACAGCGCTTGCTAACGTGTTTGAATGGATGATCCCTGGAGCATTTAAATAGGCATTTATGAGCAAGAGAATCAGGAGAAATAAATTATGCAGCTTTTCCAGTAGCGCTCATTTGCAGTAAGTGTGCATTGGCACTGGCACGAAAAAACTGATATGGTGGAATGCAAAGTATCAGAAACRCTAAAGCAAACAGGCTGCATTGGGAACTTATTACCCATTCACACACTGGCTGTTTGAGATATAATTTACRTGTCCTGCTCTCTGCATTGATTTGTTAGGAGGAAAGTTATAATCAYGAAGAACCCACAGTTCCTGTTCACTGAAAAGAAAATTAATCAAGTAAAATCTTGRTTGCTTAAGTGAGTAACAGCTTTTCTTAACATCTGAAACAATGAAGAATACAGGTTTTGAACTGTTTTACTGTTTTAAATTAATAACTTCACATCTGCTTAAAAAGATAACACTGTCCTGAATAAAGCATGACTTTCTAGCTTTCTATAATGACTCTTTTTCAGATGATATTAGAGAGCCATAGAATATGAGATGAACCTTAATTAATATTCTTTCAATTACAATATATTTCACTGTCATATTCTTCTAATATTCATGAACTAGTGAGAAGCTGGTTATAAATCTAATGACTAGGAAACTAAAAGAATATGAGAGTGCAACTCCATCTCCTGCTAGAGAAGACRCCTATTTAATTCCTACCTTCCATGTATTATTCAAATCTTTGCTTTTGAAAGTATAGACAGTAATCCAAATTCTGCCATGACTTATACACAGAAAACACATAACTATTAAAATTTCATTGAAAGTTCATTTCAATTTTTTTCARGTTCCTTGATGGGAAACGTAGCCTTGTATGGATTACTTTCTGGGAGAGTATACAGCTCGTTTTGGCCATTTCTTTTCGAAGCTGCTGTGATGACTGTTTGTTATTGCAGCTTTAGTGATGGCATTTTTTAAGCTCTTTTAGAACCAGAGCTTAGGTTGTTAATATTGCCAGCAGCAGGAGCAGGAGAGCTGGGGGTATCGGGCTGCGGTGTTTGCTGTCAGATAACGCTCTTGCTTGCTTGAATTGAAAAAAGAAGTCATAAAAGCAATAGAAGTAGTTTTTACCCAGCATGTTGGAAGGGATCAGTGCTACACGCTCTCCCTTTTGAGGTGTACTCCTAATAATTTAGTTTGTGTGTGAGTGTGTAACCTGTTGACCTCCACTCATGATGCTTCACCCCATCTCTGTTCGACCCCGTTCTGAGTAGCTTGCAGCTGGTTATGGTGTAACCCAGAACAGGCCATGCTTGATCCTGAAGTAAGRGATGGATTATTGGGTTTGCGACAGTCAAAGAAAGCTTTGCTTTAGACTGTGGACAGGATGAAACAAAAAAAAAAAATTTCTCAGAACGTTGCCACGGTGACTTAGCAAGACATAAATTTGATTTTTACTATTTTTTCCCCCTCCCCAAGGCCAGGTGCATGTAGCCAATGTCGCTGGCTCCATCCAGCCCATACTCAGGATCCTGACCTCAGAGCTTGTGGGGTGGCCTTTGGAGCGGGTGCTGCTGGCTGGCTCCTCGCTGCCGCCCCTGCAGCCCGGCGGGCGCCGAGCTGCTCTGGGGATAACCTCCGGAGAGCAGCCGCTTCCCTGGAAAGGCGGCTCACACGTGAGCATGTTTTCGGGTTCACGCATTCGAGATAAAAAACACATTTAATAGAAGCTGGCAAGGTAAAAACCGACATATACAGGTTTTGTAATTAGAAAGCAGCTTTCCTTTGCTATGGCGTTTGAGATATAATGTAGGACAGTGCAGTCATAAAAAAGAATGACTTTTGAAAATCAGCTGCATTGTGAGTAAAAAATAATAATTTTTAACAATAAATAAATCAAAAATCATGTCCACAGCTCCTGTAGTTTAGAAATAACAGCTGACAAAGGAAATAAAATCTTGATAGTAACATATAAGTGTGAAGGAAACCACTTTTCAGTTGCTCTACTCTAAAAGGCATTAACTAGCAATGTGCTGACAACACAGGAGAAATAACCTCACAGAGACTTTTATTAGTTTTCCGACTGAGCTTCAAGTGACGTCAGAGTCAGTTTAGGAATTTAATGCAACAATTATATAACGTATCCTTAATTRTTTCATATTGCATTATTTGGGTGGGTTTTGTTGACTGGTTCACAAAATGTAAAACTCACTATTAATTTTGAATATTAAGTGCCAATTACTTTCATAATGAAAATTGATCCTACTTATAATTTAAGATCAAACCAATTACCATGCTCCTGAGGTAATGGGATTTTTGATATTATTAATAGACACTATATTCTAAATTCTTTCCTCACTTCCAAATTTMCTTAAATAGTCTATTCTTAGAACTACCACATGCAAAAATCTGCTTTCTCAGCAAAGATTGCCTGACGCCGTGATTAAATCAGCACCTTCTACCACTGCCTGGATTGGCAAGCAGGAGTCGGTACCTGCTCCAAGTGGACAGTGATCCGCTTTGATGGAGCTGAAGTGATGAGACAAAGTGGAAGCTGGTTCGTTATCTAGATAGATAGATAGATAACCTTTTAGTTGGCACATTTTATCTATGTCTATATATGAGGAGGACAACGAATAGTAAAAACCACTGCTCTTTATTTGTATGTTTTGGGACAACCCCCTAATGACGAGCGTGAGGGAGTGATGCTGCATCGTCTCAGGATGATGCAAACAAGACGGGCGATTCCCTTCCTCTGGCCACTGTAATAACGCTAGCTGTGCGTCACCAAGAATAAATCCTTATTTTTTATCAAGAGGGGAATATTTTTCAGCAAAGGAAATACTGAGCTCCTGAAATCAATTTAATGTAGTTTTGTTTTTAATGAAAGTGTCTCTAACTCTCTTTCAGGATTAAAGTACRCTTGTACTTGAGCACCTGGGGGCTCAGACCTTCAACATCCAGCRTGTTGCATCTTTCATAAGTCGGAGATGATGGGGTTTGAGTAAAATTCTCATATCATTTATTACTATTTCAAACRTTTCAGTTTGACACAGGACACAGTCATTAATTCTGGCACTCTCCCTACCCCTTCCAAAGAAAGACAACATTAAATTTGATAAGGTTTAAGTCCAAGATGCGACWAGACAGTAATAGGAGGTCTTATCTAGGCTCCCTTTCCCACGAAAGGTTGGACCAGATGATCTTTCGAGGTCCCTTCCAACCCAGGCTGTTCAGCGATCCTGTGAAGATCGTAGTGTGTCCAGATGTTTCTGGTGCCCCAGTTGTCTGCCCAGAGCTGTTCTTCAAAGGCATTCTGAATAAAAAAAACAGCCAAACATAAATGCACAAAGAGTAGTCAAGTAAAAAAGTACTCAGATATTTTTAAAACCCTGCCTGGGCTTAAAAGTGCCTGCCACACAGGCACACTACTTGTCAGAAAGGAAATAATCCCGTTAAACTCAGCTGCCRCTGCAACCGAATCCCACGGGAGCGCTCCCGCAGAGGACGGCTGGGGCGGGGAGGGTGCGCGCGGGATGCGCGGGAGCGAGGCTCCGAGGCCACGCTGCCCAAAAGAGTTCCCTCTACTTTTTTGTTTGCTCATGCAAGCTTTAAAAAGGCGAAAAAAGTACTTTTGGACATAGGAAATAATATCTGATACAGCTTTTTCTTCTGTGCTCAGGTCCACTTTCTGTGCTCGTAGCGGGGGTTCCCAGGAGAGGCTCCTCAAACGCGAGGGAATCCGGGATTTGTCCGATTTACCCCGATTTGGGCTCTCAGCTTGGCTGGCAGGTGAGAGCCCGGAGGTGCTGTGGCTGCGCTCCCGGTGGGAGGGACGCAACAGGCTCTCTGCAGGCCCCTTGGATTCCAAACGTGCTTCCCCCTCAGTTTGAAATAAGCCAAAATTCCCGATTTTAACTTTTTATTTTATTTTTGAAAAAGCTTATTTTTCCAACGCAGAGGGATGAGCCAAAATAKCTTTCTTCTGTAGGCCTAAAGCGAATTCTTCTACTGCAATAACTTGTGCTGCAATAAGGATATTTTCCTCCTTTGYTAGGATTTATAATTATTGTTAAAGAATATGGTTAAGATGATTATGCCAGGCAATATAAAGCAGTTAGCAATAAAGAAAAATAGTTTGCTTATTTAAATATAATACTTTTAGAAGTTTTATAATAGTTTTTAAAAACATAATTTAAAATATATATTTACAGTGATGCTATTTCTTTCATTTAAAGATAAAAAAGGGTTTTAAAATGTCATGTTTATTCCAGCTGTCCTCCCCCCTGCCAAAAAAAAAAAGACGACAGTGATTTGACTCTTTTCATGTCGAGGTTCACTGACTTGGAGGTGATCGCTGAGCTTTTACTGAAGATACGATCACTTACTCGCTACAAAGTTAACTGATTTAACTGTTATACATTCCCTACAACTTTTATTATCTACAGAGCTGGGCATTCAGTGAATAAAGGCACTTAGGCAGAGGTAGACCTTTTGCTAGAGACAGTTCTTTAATTTGTTTTAATATGTGAAAGTCGCCACTGATTACACGTATGTTACAAGGATGTCAGCGATGATATAATGCCTTACCTCCAGTAAATTGTAAATTAAACCTCTGAAATCCGCTGGCTCCCCGTGACACAGATGCCGGTGTTTTGTAATTGCAGTACAAATTGCTTGCCAAGGAGATCGTGTTAAGCTTTTGATTTCTTCCGTGACATTCCTGAAGAGGTGAAGTACTTTACACTTATCATTAGAACCCAGCGATCTATACAAATCACTTCCCAATGTGGCACTCACCCTGTTACTCCAAGACAGATAACCGGCGCATCCCGGACGAGCTTCAGCTTGCATCTGGGTGACAGATAAGAAATTTTGTTGGACAGGTTTCCACTGTGATAGACAGAAGTAATATCTTCGGCAGCAGGAGTACTCTGCCACTTCAGTCTCTATGAAGTTAACATTTTTGGAGTAAACAGTTTTTATGCAAAAGGAGATTTATGGAACGTCTCGGGAAATACTCCACCGCGCGTGCTCCCGTACGGAGTTAATGGCTCAGGTGCAGGCAGAAGGCCACCGCGGATTAGCTGATGCTTAAACACTGACCCAGAAATGTAGGTGCGATCTGGAATTGTTTGGCTGAACTTTTAGGGAGGGAAGCTGATTAATGCAAAATCAGAGTTTTCATAGGGAAAGAATATTGGCAAAATTGTCCACCTGTATTTGGCAGAGRAGGGGGGAGAGGGGAGGGCAGCTCCCGTAGCTCCCCAGGAAAAGCTGCTCTTCAGCATCACTTATCTGGAAAGGTAAGACTGGAAACRTTCTGATTGGCCCAGACTTGCTTATTTGCACCTCTTCTTTGAGATATGGAAGTGGAAAACAGTGAAATAAAGACAATAAGCAACATGGGAAAATGTAGGGTGCTTTCCATCTTTTATACCCAGCGTTATACCCAGCATTAAATAGGGAGGAGCCAAAGCCAGACAAGAGGTTCGAGCTGCCAAGCACATCCCTTCCTGATGCCTTCCTCGTTGTGTGTGTTCAGCTGAAGGCAGAAGGTATTTTGGGTTCTCGGGGTATTTTTGAGGRTGGGTGGCAGTCTTTCCCATGGTACGTAGGTAACTCCTGGGTGTTCAGTAGGCGTTGGTATTTTCACCTGGAAAATAAAATGAAATGTTGAGCCCTCCTTCCTTTTACACAGTGGCTAGTATATTAATGTCTAAATGTGGAGGCAGCGCAGGTAGGGAATATAACTTTAGGACTGAAGGGTCAAAACCTTAAAAGTGAATTCAAGACCTTGTAATTAATGAAAGCACTAATCCAGCATGTTGTCACTCCATTGGAAGTTAAAGCAATTTAAGACACTGTGGTCTCATGGGGAAACACATCCCCCAGAGAGGACAACCCTTAAGGAGCTAGAAGAATAACCTGTGGGATTTCAGCTTTCGAGACACATTAGGATGTTTGTTGTATCTCCTCCAGGTAGTGAAATTATTTCTAGTTTTGTCTTAGAAAAATAACAAGGAGCGAGAATTCAAGCCCTCCTGACTCGGCTCAGTTTTTAGGGCTACCTGAAGGGAAGGTCCCTGTGCACCAGGGACGCAGGCGGAACAGTTCAGAAAAATACCTTTTTGTATTTGCATCACAGTTCATAGGTACATAAGAAAGCTCCTGCATAGCCATGATATTTCCTCATATGATCAAATTTTAGCAAAAATTTCTTAGCTGTTAAAGAAGGTAGTAACTGTGGKTTTTTTCCTTTTTATAAAGTGTAGGTTTTGAGCTTTTGGCAGTTAATCTTTTATGTTGTCAGGAGTGCGGTTGTTCTGATATAACGAGGTAGAGCAAAGTGGCAGAAACTGTCTCTGCTAATAACAATGATGATATTTGTTCTGTCCCCCTCTGCCTGTAAAATGACTGCACAATTAAATGCAATATAGGCAGGAAGCAGAACTGGCTTTGCAGTTGATGTAGTTATAAACTAACATGCTCTTCCCTTTAGAAAACTCAAGCTAATCTGCTATGGGTAAAATGTTTTGTTTTTTGTTTTTTCTTTTTGCTATGACGGGCATAAGAGGGGACTTGAGCGTGGGCACTGCCAGGAAACGCGTCTGTGGACAACGCATGTAATTTACTCATTGAAAAGTTGAGAAACCAACRGGCACAGATTTTTTGCCTTCCCCTCTGTGAGGAAGCCTGGGGCCAGCGGGGCCCCGGGGAGGAGCCCGAAGCRGGAGGGCGCAGGTTCCGTCAGGCTCTTCCCTCGCATCCCGGGGGCGGCTGAGAAACAGCTTGTTACTGTCCCTCAGAAATGATCTTAGGAACAAAATAAATCAAACAAATAGAGTCCCAGTCTCTTGCTTTCCCTTCCCGTGCCTTCTGAAGGACTTCTCCTATCTTTCCAAACACACCTCCTAACGTTATTGTTGTGATGGAAGGAGGGAMAGGGAACAGAGAGACAAAGTCCCTTGTTGAGAGCAGACGGCTTGTATGAAGAGCGTGGGAAATCCAACACTCCTCTCCCCGGCTCCCCTAAAAAAGAGAAGAGAGAGCAATACATCTTCTGAAATGACAATCCTAAGCACTTTCTCACAACCGAGATAAAATAGCGGAGTTTGATGTGTATTACCTAAGGCGCAGAGGTTCTGTGCAGCAGTATTTTGACCGCCCCCGCTTCGCTCGTCTCCCACAAGCTGTGGTGTCTGACTGGGGCTGAGGCGAGCAGAACACTCTAGACGCTGTGGTTTAACACACAAACAACTGAAATATCATTTCCCTATATAAATAAAATTATAGTAATGAATTACTCATATTCTACGTTAAAGTATTTTTACAAATTCAAAAGATATGAAAGTATATAATATGTCTCTCTGAAGACTTCTTAGAATATTTATGAAAACAATTCATAAAATTAAGTCCCATTAGTTCTAGATTAGCACTTGACATTTGTCAGACTAATAACTTTTCTTAGCTAGAGGGGACACCCTGACTTTCAATAATGCTTACTGGGTTTTCTTCCTGATATCTATTTGGCAGTGTTATTCTTATTCTTACTTATACAAATGGCACTGATCTGACAGGATTGCATTTTTATCCGGGAYGCAATCTTTAATCTGTCCTTTTCTGCCAGCTATGTATATGCACACATACAGTTGGCATATCCAGCTAAACCACTCCTCATATTTTTTGTGTGCTTAACAATCGGCTTAAACATGACAATTCACACCCATTAATAACAGATAAATCATATTTTTTACGTCAATGCTGACAAAGTTGTTTATATGGTTACCTRCATGTTTGGAGGGAAAATTGTCTTGGTTTGATTAATACATCACAAATGTTTATGAACCGTGCCTGCTTGGCTGTCATGCTCTATACCAAAGACAATTTTTATAGAGGTTTCTTAAGATACATATCTTACTGGGCAAACAAAATTCAGGAAATAATAACAACTACATCAAACAGGTATGTTTTCCCGCCTGATTTAAATACTGTCATAGAGCAAGTTTCATGCTTTGCAGGTGAAAAAAACTTTGATGTCTGCAAGTGTAAAATCAGTCCAATATATTCTTTAAAATTACACTAAGTTGTCTTAGATAACTGAAATGAGAATTTGAGAAAGGTATCCCTACCAAAGCCTGTTATACACCTGTGTTTCTACCCTGCAGGTTCCTGATTGCACTGGTTGCATGGTACCTAATGATTAGGAAGCCACAGCTAATAAGAATGTCCTTATTAGACACTTAAATCCTGTTATCTTAATTACYGTAGGGTGTCTCCCCTACTACAATCTCCTCCTTTACCTTCAGTCTCCTACCTAGTCACCTAGGATAAATCTACAGACAGAAAGCACCACCATCATACATGACATGCATATTTTCGTAAGTTATCATTGATAGAAAATGGAATTACGTTATTTACCTTGTCTTCYAGCTCTGTCTACATGGTCATTGGAGAAATGTATGTTTTCACCTGGGAGCTCATTACTTATATGTGCRATTGTGCTGACTTTGGCCACAAAGGTAAGAAAATGCATCCGAGTTCCAACAAAAGGGCTGGAAACCATAAARGTGGACTAGCAGTAAGCAAAAGCTCACACTGAAGGCAGTAAAAGATGTCCCTCTGTGTACATGCTCTGGTATAAGCACTTTGACCTCTGGCTTAAAAGCTCTCAAATCCAGAAGCRAATGCTCTCCCAGGGAGAAAGGTGTGACGCCTTGGCTGCATTTCCCTCCAGGTAAGAGGGAAGGGAATCACTTCTGAAGTCTCTGATCTACCAAACACGCAAGTTGTGTTCATTTYGGGACCTAACCAGAGCAGGTATGCACTAAATGTTGATGAGTTTGTAGCACACAATTAAATAGTAAACTAACCTGRCATGAATTATCTTTAAAACAAGGCAATTAATTCACTCTGAACGTGGCCTGCTGAATCTTTCCCATAGCTCTTCAAAACCATTTGAACTTGAACTTTGAAACTTCTTCTGTGGCCTTAAAACATTTTCATTTAAGCAAAAGCCAGGCTTAGTTAGCAAGAAAACCTCACGGTAAGAATTTGTGTAAATCCCGGAGGTCCCATGTGACCTCTTTGGGTGTGAATGGGGTGYCGGAGGTCCCTGCTGCTAAAGCTGCTCACAGTCAGCACGAGAAATTGGTCACAGCATCAGGCRTTTCTGGTAGAAATGTGTGTTTATTACAGAGAACACAAAAGTCTTATTTTTCTTGAAGAATCAAAAAAGAAGTAGTGTCTTATCTCCCGCTTCTGTAGCCTCCTTTGGGTCAAGGCTGAGCTCAAAGGCTCTTTTATGGAGATTTTCCTGTGATTCCAGTATTCTTCTCTTTTTTTTTTTTTCTGTCTCCAACTTCAGAATCAGCAGCTTGCACACGTGCTTCCTACATGCCTTTGTTTTTTGGGTAAATATATTTATCTTTAGACTGGAAAATATGGTTAGCGCCATAATGGAACATAATGAATTAAGCCAACTAATTTAAAGGTAAGATGGTGGTAATTTCAGTGAGTATGAAGTTCTTCAGTAGGTTAGAAAAAAGGCTACAAAAGAACAAAAAGGATAAATTGTTGTAGATAAATGAAAATGAAAAAGATCAGCTTTTATGCAAAATAATCAGTGTGTACATCATAAATGTTTTCTTTTTTATATAGTACCTACCACTAAAAATCCACTGCTAGCTGTAACAACATTTTAAAGGCTATTAAAACTCATGGATGTGATATACACTCTTAAGTGTAAAAAAATACAGGAATAATTTAGAGTGTTTATTACCTTATCTGGAATAATCCTTTAAGGTCTCTGGCAGGTATTTCTTCTTCTTTGGGATGCTTTTATTGGAAAACAGTGTTCCCTTGAGGCTTTTGTGAGAAAATGAGCTGGGGCTCTCATTAAACAGGGAGGTACTTGGTGAGTTTAGATGCCCGCAGCTGGGGCAGAAGTTGCGCGAGATGGGTCTGGGTGCTTCACCCGCACGTTCGCCCTCCTGCTTGGGAGGAGCTGCCGTGTCCCGCCTCTGCAAAACACGAGGAGCGTCTATAGTGGAACGTATGGAGGATGAAATAAGCAGGATGATCTATAGCATATCCACCAGCTCCCCATCAGACTGTGCATATGCATTTCATTCCAAAGACTGATACCCGCGGGCAGCACTTCTCTAGGTGGGAGTGCTGTGACTCCATGGGMTCTCCATCTGGCACAAACCCCGCCTGGAGAGGTGCAGCAAAATGGGAATGGGGTTAGAGTTAATTAACGCCCGCAGACARTGAGACAAAGGGCAATTTGAGCTAAATATTGCCCTCTTTGTGTTTGAGAGATCCCATTGTCATGGCAAGGAATCGAGGAGGACTGAAGAGGGCATTGTCTGGAGCACAGCACGCTTGCTGGCTTTAGCACAAAGCTTTTGAAGAATTTTCTAAATGTGTTTATTATTTGGTTACTCACTTTTGAGTCTTTTAATGCTTTCTCTCATATTCCTCATACTGAAAAGGCACATTATTTGGTTCCAGTACTATATAAAATTAGCCATATCTCAGGAAAAACATCTAGGGGTCATTGCAGCTGGATTGATAAATATTGTATGACTGCTGAATATTCAGTAGCTGTAATTAAAGCTAATGGAAAGCTTGCAATTAGTAATAGGGAGAGGGGAATCATAAAAAGTAAAGCTACTCAAATTATTTATTGCGGACGTTTAGACCTTGATGATCCAGAGACCCTCATGTTTAATAGGTGTGTACTAACTAGCTGTTTTGGGTTTGGGTGTCAACTGCAAAATGTATCTTTTTTTTTTTTTTTTGGAAATGCATTGTCTATGAGCAAATGAGGATTTTCCCACACGTTTTGGGGGCTGTATACGAAGTGCTGGCGGTGTGGGTAGCCACTCTTCGTGCGTAYCTGGGCCCGGTTACACCGTAGCTGTTGCTTGATAGGATGATTAAACCCTTGCTAATTATTGCTACGGCAAGTAGCGTGTCTTTTTTTTTCTGTCGGTGCGGGTTTTTTTTGATGCATCTGGCAAATGTAGCGCATTTTGCTTACGGAAGAGTTCTTTGAACTGAAGTCGTTAACTGTTTGTGGAACACAGGAGTGTACGTGGGGCTGCCGGGGCAGCACTCCCAGGGCAGGAGCAGCCCTAAGCCTGAGAGGCTGGGGAGCTGGCAGCAAGGCCAGCATACCAAAAGACTGGTTGACTTGGCAGGGGATAAATACGGTGAAAGAAAAAGACAACAAAGATAGAATACTATTAATTGCTATGAAATAACGATTTGTTTCCTAAACTTGTCCAAAAGCATTTTTTCCTAACTTTCCGATTAATTTCTGATGAGTTACAGGCCAACCTGTAACTTCATTGCTTCATTCCCTCATGAGCAGATATTCATTTACTTTTAAGGGTGTTTTAAAGGCATCTCCTGAGTTAGGAGCTTTTCTACTTGACAAGTGAAGGACCTGAGCATCTGCAACCGCAGCAGCTTCAGCAGCCTCTGCCAAACCCCCGTACGGGGCGGCGCGGCTTTGTCAGCGCTGCCCATCGGCTAATTTTATATCCCGATGGGTACCGGAGCCACCTGCAAACCAGACCCCAAATCTCAAGTTAGGCACACACAGAAAATGAGGAACGATATCCTTTACTACTATCCTGAATTTTAATGTTTACTAATAAGCACCACAATTCTGGTGATATGAATCAAACTCCATGTTGATATTTAATACACCCATCTGCCGCAGTAGTCCAGAAGGAGAAATAATTATGGATGTAGGTGAGAGATCTTGTTACATGTTGGAAAGATGCCATAGCAAACAAAAGGACATTTTTTGAGTTGAGATCTTGGCTTCTGTAACCTGAAAGGCCCTCRTGTTTGTTAAGCAGTACAAGATTTCCATCGGTTCGGTTTTTCTCATCCAGTGCGCAAATCTCAGATTCACTGGGAAGGAAAATAGCACTGGGCGTTGAAGTTTGGTATGGAATTGGATGATTTACAAGAGTGAAAGCAGAGGAAGGAAATGTAAATTCATACTGGCATACCACCAGCAGGCTGGACCGAAAAACATTGATCAAAACTACTTTTAACTGAAAAAAAAWTTTTTTTWAAATRAAATCAGGATTGTTACATTAGATTGAGTCTAGACATGACATTCATTCTTTCCCTTAAATTTCACGTCCACACTGAGCTTATCACAGAAAGTCAAAGGTTTATTTCAGCAAAATTCAAATTAACACTATGTGGTAAAAAGATGACGTTGAAATAATCATAAGAACATTTCCAAAGAACCAGTCTCCTACCTGCCTTTGATACTATATTTTTGTCTGTTTTATTTTCCCGAACTTTTCTCCACTGCTAGACACCTTATACCATCAATAAATATATATTCATAGTGACTATGTGAATTGCTAATTTATGTTTTTGYTAGTCTCTCATCAACATGTGGTAGTTTATTACCATAGTTATGTTATTACTAGTGATAGTTGACCTCGATCTTAATTAATATGGAAACCAATTTTGCCAAACAACTCAAATGTTCTAACAAAAATGCCATGGTTGCCTTTTCTCTTCTAAGAGCCATCCAAGGTATAAATGGTTGAATCATGTCAAGCCAACTACTCAAGCTTGTATTTTACCTCCTTGCATTTTTGGGAAGCTAAGAAGTATATTAATAGGATTGCAAGGAACCTTTCCAACAAAAGATGTGTGCATTGTTTGGGAAATATCAATTATTGAGGCAAAACAGAAGTCCCCCCGTGAGGAAGCGCTCGGCTGTGGTGGAATTGAATTCCCGTCCCCCGGACTCTCTGACAATGGGCGAGAGCTCCCTGCGGGGCAGGGGACACCGAGTAACCGCTCCCGTAGGGCAACGCTTCTGCCGACAGTTATAAAAAGCCGAGAAAAAGCATGCAGTTCAATTTCTGGCATCAGCTGTGGGCTGAGTGAGAGGGCACCGCTCTGCAGGTGAGTCTGGGCCAACGTGCACGATTCATTCCTATTCAAAGGAATTTATTATATATTGAGGAATTCCGCCCTCAAATCTGCTATCTGGAAATTATAAGTGACTAGACTGCACCAAATCCCACCTTTTTGTCCTGGTGTTTGGTTTTTTTTTTGTGTTGGTTTTTTTTTTTCCTTTTGCAATGAAGTTTCTGTTAAATGGAAAAGGAAAATGCTGTATTTAAATTAAAATAAAGCACAAAGTCAAGCGTAACATCAATTTGCTTACCATCTTCCAGGAACAATTAGAAATTTCCCACGTGCTATGGATACCCAGATATTGTCTTATTTGTCATAGTTCATAGTAATTTGATGATGAGAAAAAATTATAATGTGGTTTTACAAGAAGCTTTTACGGAGCCAATTTGTATGCTTAGTTCAGCTGGGGGCGGGAAGGGTTGCAAAATCTGGTAGATAATATCTCTGAATATCTGATAATGGAAGTTACTTTTTGAAGCAGATTCCTGGATGTACATGAATTTTTCATATCAAGTGAGGTGCATATATTTTTATCATTTTGGCTTGAAGGACCGWGTTTAACTTCATTTGTTTGTCCGTTATCTGAAGAACTGTAAAACCACAGACCCCCACGGGGGATGCAGGCTTCAGGAGCTGGGGGGTCTCTGTCCCACCCCGCTCCCAGCAGGTCCCCACAGCAGGCGCTCAGGGACCCGTCCCAGGCAGATTTGAGCATCCCAAGGATGGAGACCCCGTGACCACTCTGGGCTGCCTGCTTCGGTGTTTGACCACCCTCACAGCCAAAAGTTTTACTTATATTAAAGCTTTTTCAGGAATTGAATTTGTAACCCTCTGCCTCCCGTCCTGTCACTGGGGGCCGCTGAGAAGGGTCTGGCTCCGTCTTCTTTACACTTCCCCATCAGGTATTTATAGACATAGATAAGATCCCCCTGAGCCATCTCTTCTCCAGGCTGAACCATCTGAGCTATCTCCCTGCTCCAGTCCTTTCATCATCTTCGTGATCCTTTGYCAGACTAACTCCAGTAAGTCCTCGTCTCTCCTGTCCTGCGGAGCCCAGAACTGGTCCCAGTGCCCCAGATGTGCCTCACTAGTGCCGAGCAGAAGGGAAGGATTGTTTCCCCCAACCTGCTGGCAGCAGTTTGCCTCATGCAGCCCAGGATGATGGTGGTCTTCTTTACTAGAAGGGTGCTTTGCTGGTTCATGGTCAGCCTGTTGCCCACTGAGACCCCCAGGTCGTTTTCTGCAGAGCTGTTTTCCAGCCTGTCAGTCCCCAGCACGTCCTGGTGTGTGTGGGGGGTTCCTGCCTGGAGCAGGACTCAACATTTCCCTTCGCTGAGCTTCATGAGGTCCCTGCTGGCCCATGTCTCCAGCTGGTCCAGGTCCCTCTGGCTGGYAGCACAGCCCCTGGGTGCATCAGCCACTCCTCCTGGTCTTGCATCCTCTGCAAACTTGCTGAGGCGTTGTGTGGCTTAGACATGTACAAGCTACTCGTACACTACAAGCRTGTATAAGAAGGAGTTCAAAAGATAGAGGAGGTCAGAGTGTTTGCTAAAAATGTCTATGGGAAAGCAAGATGGCTGGGCAAAATCTTTGAAAGAGATCAACCAGCTTAGAAACCTGAATTGACTTTCAATGAGGCACTGTAACTCTTTTTTGAAACYGAGTCTTGGGTTTCTGTGTCACCTACACTGTTTTGAAAGGGTCATCTTTGACTGCTATCACATTTTGCAGAATTTACARCCTGGATGGGAGAATTTGCAGGGAAAATGAGATGCCAGTAAAATGAAAATGAAGGAAATGAACTGTAGAGAAATGTCAAGTGAATTATTTCAGAAATTTCTTCCATTTCACTGTGTTTTATCTAAAAATTTGTATCAAACGGAACCTTTAAGTATTCATATTATCTTAACTTTCATCTGACATGAAGCAGATTAGCTAACACTAGCACATTTGCAGGAAAATGGAAGATGGATTTAAATAACAAATGTAAGCAAGAATCACCACAGAAAACATGCTGAGAGCCATTTTTACAAACTCTGCTCTGAGCTTTGTAATCAGATGTGTTAATAATTCACCCAGGACTGCTTTCTGCTTGGAGATAATACAGTCTAGGGTATGGAGTGAGGCTCTTGCTTCTTCASGACCACAGGTTACTCTCTACCAGGAGTTGCTTTTGACCCATGCCATTGCACGTGTCTGTGTGGTCCTCTGGTGACCACAAAGCCTTCAACTTCTAGAGGTGATAACGCAGACTTAGAGATCAGGGGTTTTTTAAATACTGATCTTGGAGGTATGCAGGGGATGGTCCCAAAATTACACATGTGCTTAAGGAGGCACCCCCCTTCTCCCAGAGTACCAAACTGCTCTGTATTTTAAAGCTGCAGCACATCCCACTGTCTTTGGGCTCTCCAGGAGCGCAGCAGTGAAGGTTTCAGACCTGGGAGTGACGAGCCAAGGCTGTTTCCTCCCAGTGTGGATCAACGCGATGCTCGTCATGTCTCGYCTGTCTCCCAGGCAATAGCAGTTATGAGTCCTCAGCATGTTTTTAAAAAAAGTAGTGAGCTATTTATTTAGGGCAAAAGCATTACAAAGCAAATATATGTTGTAGAGAGAAGGTGCAGCTTTCCTGGACAGCCTACCTTCCCCCAAGGTCTCGCAGGTCCCACTCAGGTTTGGTACSTGCTGGGTTTATTCCTTTTTGAGCAGACCATGGCTGTCTCTTTATGCGGTTTTCCTTCTTTATACGGCAAGCTTCTTGAAGCAGAACAAGTGTATATATGAACATGTGGAGTAGTGATTTACATTAATTACTCCCCAAGTGAGTGGTTTCCCCGGGGAACTCTCCCCCTGCGCGATGTACGTAGATGCCTCCAGCACTCGCAGCCAAGGCACGCTGCTCCTTGAAGATTCCATGCTTCCTGCGCCGCAGTCAGATCCGTCACGTTGGAGGGGGTCAGCCTTTCAGGAACTGCTGCACGGGACAGAGAAACAACGTATGCTAGAAACCCAAACACGTGTCGTTATATCTATTAAGGGAACTGCTGATGAAAAATACATACAGAATGAGTCCGTCATACACTATGGGCTTGATCGCCTTTATGCATCGTAGGTGAAAATGTGGTATCACCACTTTGTGGATTAGTACCAAGACGATAGAAATAGTAAACAACAAAAAGCTTGTTGTCTTCCAGAGCCATAATATAATTCATTATTTTATCTTGTTTTTGAAGGGAGAAGGAAAAGGAAATTTAATGTCATCTAAACAGAGAGATGGAAAGCTTAARCAGTTAAAAAAGTCACGGTTGTATTGAAAGCATTGCATGTAGGCACTAATACAGATATTTAAAGTTATATACAGTCTTTTGAAAGATGAAAAATAATTGGTTTTATGCCTTTCTGAGTCTTGAAAATGCACAACTGTCTTGGAAGTATTAGTTGCTTTTGCATAAAAACGACCTCCTYCGAGGACTGCCCAGATAAGAGGTGTGGATGGCTACCTGCCACCGCGCTTGTATCTCTCGTTATCTCATCTGTCCACAGCGACCTTCAGAATAGTATCGTTATTATTCTACATCTGGCACAATGCTGCAAATGCCCACCACTCTGCTAAGCCTCCCACACCAGTAATGCCCATTGTATCTTCGTTGCATTTGGCATATTGCGTGTTTCTTATTTTCCGTTTGCGATAGGCAAAGGAGGCACTCTGTTTTTTCTCACCCAGCTGGGTGAGAAKAAGGACAACACGTCTTGGACTGGTTTTCTGCCAAGATTCCCAGTGAAGACCCTCCTAGGTGTTTCAGGTAGCCATAACATGCCCTTCACTAGGAGGAGGTGGCATGGCCATGCTGGTTGAGTSTTTTGGGACCCAGGACAGGCAGATGGGGGTCAGCCCTGGTGCCGGTGCCCATGGGCCGTGTCGGGACGGGGTCTGGGCAACACGGGAGGTAACACCACGGCGAGCGGCAACCAGAAAAACCAGCAAACCACGTTTCTTCCTGTGTCAAATGAAACTCATTTACTTCTGYGGAAAAGTGAGAGACCTTGAGGTCTGGGGAGCAAAGGAAGAGGTCATGGGCTTTGACTCAGTGGTTTGTTAGAAAAGAGCCTCGGCGGAGCAGAGACCTCRTACATCACCTCTGCCATCGCCGAGCGCGAGCTGTCCTGGCTCGTTGTTTCTCTGGCAGATGGATGTTACTCTTTTCTTTGGTAATGAACAAACTAGAAAATACTTCAGCTTCCTCTTAGAGCACAAGGGTATCATYCTGCTTTTGTATAAATTCAGAAGGAAAATATCATTGAATAGCCTGGATTTCTGTGCATCACTGCTAACATTTGTTGTAAGCCCCGTTCACTAATGGGTTTACACAATTCCTATGGTTACTTTTGTTCCTATTACACTTAAACCCCCAACGCCCTTTCTCTTCTATATTGATGGTAGGGCTTCCAGAGACGTATTTTCCCTTGATGTCACTAACCATACAAACCAGCTCCCTGTGCTTYGCAGGCTGCTGGGAAAGGTGATTGGCACCGCATCTGGGAATAAGCATGGAAGCCTCGGATCCCTCTGCATGGCTGCTAGCACCCCATGAGTGTCAGAGCTTGCTACTGCCTCTACTCCACATCCGAGGTGCTAAATTATGCTTTGCAGGACTTTTCCTTTGATATTTCGTATGTATGTATATAGATTCATAGATTCTAATGCATCTAGTGGATGATAGCAAATGCTACATTTGCTCTTTAAGAAYGCAATTCTATTTTTCTAATGCCTTTTTTTTTTTTTTTTAAGATAAAAGCAATCTTATCCGGGGAGGGGGGAGGAATTGTGAAAAAAATAAGATTTTTAGTATCGTTTTGAAATTCTGAAGGAATAGAAGAGGAAAAATACCAGTCATATTACTGTCACCCTGGTATATTAAATCCTTGAACCTTAAAAGTTCAGGGCTATGGAACCAAGGAGACCTATAAAGTAGACTTTTAGACATGTTTCTCTATTCCCATTAGGTGTGTCGTTCGACAAATCTATCTGTGTATGGATAGCCCTCCTGGCTGGATATGGCAAGTCAAAAAAACCAAAATTGAATAAGAGTATAATCACCCTCCCTCCCCCATATCCAKTTATGTTCCACATGTTCCAGGCCTGGAGGATCAGAGCTGGAGTGTTTTTGTTTTGTTTCGGCACTCATTGACTTAGAGATAGGGAGTTATTTGCCTAAGGATGGAGTAGTCCTGAGGGAAGTCTCTCCCGTGGAAAGTGAATCTATTTTGAATACCTCTATCAAAAAATGCCCACCAGACAGGTTCAAAAGCTAGCTTACATCTATTTTCCTCAGAAACAGGCTCTGACTTGGCAATTGAGCACTACCATGTGTTCTTTCCATCCCACTGACGTCTCTGGATCTGCTGCACATTTTTATATTTTCTCTGTCCAAGCTTGCAGTGCACGACGAAACATGCACTTTGTAACTATGACAATGTCTGAACAGAGTAATGTGGCTTCATTGCGGAGGGTAAATAAAAAGCAGATGCAGACCTTGTAGATTAAAACTGCTGTCATGGTAATTCAGAGTAGGAGGTAATGACCGGCTAAACAGAATTAAATCATTTAGCTTTTGCTTAAACTGAAAAACTAGGAAAAAGAACCACACAAACTATCAAACAAAGAGGAATAAGCAGGCCTAAGAAAGGATAAAAAAAATCCCTGTAAAAATCCCAAAGACAAAGAGCTACCATTCTCAAACTGTGACTGAAACCCATTCTATGCAAACAGGTCACAGAGTCCTTTGGTATGAAACTCAGTGCTGGTATTCTGAAACAAAGACCAAAGTAGTCCTAAAGTTGGTCCCAAATTGTTAGTCCTAAAACATCGTAGAATTAGTTAGRTAGTCCTAAACTAACTTTGGTTAGTCCTAAAATTAGTCCTAAATTAGTCCTAAAATATTAACTTAACCCATCATCCCTTTGGTGCAACAGCAACAAATTTTGAATGTGGAGCATCCAAAAAAAAAGTTATTTTAATTTAAGACGCAATTATTACAAGGCATGCAAAATACTGAAGAACATCTGAATTGAGAAGAGTAGGAAAGACCAGAAGGAACCAAACTCATGAGCTCAGTCCCTTCCTGCCCTTTAGAGGGGCTGTACCAAAGGAGCCTTTTTTTGCATAAATTCTGTTTTCCTTATTGCTCTGTCATACAGAAGCTTTCAGCTGAGTCCAGATGCGCATTGCTATTGGCGTGGATAGGACTCAGGCACTCAGTCCTCTGAGCCCATCTTTCCCTCCATGTTGAGTTAAAAAAGACTTTGCACACTTTGAGGAGATTGCAGGCATTGCAGGCAGTAACTACTAATACTGTGAGAAAAAAATTCTGCTTGAGTCAAAAAGCAGAATTACTTGGGAAAACTTTACTACAAGTGGKCTTAGCAGTGGAGTGTGTTGTTACTGCATTACACCTGCTGAGACGGTGGTAAAAAAATGGCATCGCAACTGTCTACTAATAATTATGGAACATATTAACTGTTTCCAGTGGATGGTTTAATTGCTTCTTCCCTCAGCAAAAGGAATTTTACAAACCTCAGGCTGTTATTATTTATGACACATTTAAGGCTTTTTCAGTAATCTCAGCAGTGAATTATTGCACGTGCATGGAACATGTGAAAGTCAGACGTGCTAATGCCCATCATTACAAAGCCCTATTGAATATTTGCACTATTGCTTTTGTTGYCACAGTTTGTTTTCCCACTTGGACRTTAAAATCTGAGACCGGCTTTAATAATCTTTGAACAATAAAACTAAAGATAATGGCATTTAAAGTGGGATTTCAGCGTAATGAGCTACAGTAACATCGTTTCCTTCTTTTATTTGCATCTCTCTATTGCACCGGTCAGACGCGTTGGGCTGCGGCGAGGCAGGCTCCCCCCCCCCGGCCAGCGTTTCGGTGCCGCTGTTACCGCCCAGACCATCGCCCAAACCGATGCTTTTGGTGACAAATAACTGAGGGGTCAGGAAGGCCAGAAATGGGCTTAGGTGCCGTACCTGGAACACCGAACGGTGCGGTTGCCAAACCGGCTACTCGGCACTCAAAGCATCACTGGGTGAAGCGGGATGTACGGAAAGGGAGCCTGCGGGGGGGAGGATGGGCCGACCAGCTGGACCAGTTGTGGTTTGAAGTCACCCAGGGAAAAGCACACTTCGTAACTAAGCAATTCATTGCACTTAATTCTGTGTGTACTCCCATGGAAAGGGTTTGGCCACCTCTGGTGCTCCTCCGTGCCGGCTGTGCTCTCACCGCCTTCCCACATCCCATCGAGTGCAGGATGCACCTGGGCGTTGTGCCACGTGGTGCTGTGCGGACCCACTTCACCCCTGGAGAACACTTCTGCAGTCGTGAGCTTGGCAGTGGGAGGAAGCCAGATGCTTTAGGTGCATGAGGACAAGGGSTGTGAAGAGGGGCACATACAAATGAAACCGCTGCACTCCTGGATGAGGTGTCCCCTCGCCGCGTGGCTGTCGGAAGCGCTGCTCCTGCTTAACTTCGCTGCTTGCACATGTCCGTGGCTGAATTTCACTTGTGCTCTTCTACTTTTTATGGATTTTTGACTACGCACCAGTCAGAGCGGGAACTTTGCCTGCTTGACGTAGCCTGGCAAACCAGGCCACTATATAATTAACAGAGTTTTTGAAAGGCTATGCTAAAAGGAAGTTTTTTTAAATTGTAAAGGCAAGCACTTGAAGGTCAAATTCATACTTGTCCCTGCAACCTTAATGCTTCTCCATACATTTCCATCCTGTGCATCGAATGGAAAAGATATCATGTGAGCATGTAATTACAGACTGTATTATAGTGCAATAATTCCCCAGCAAGACAGCTAAAGACTGACTGAGAGCTAATCTATCCAAAACCAATATACCAGTCCTGGCACAAGCTGGACTCAGGCCAGGATGTAAGCCAGGAACAGCTTTCATGACACTGATTAATGYGGTTTAGCTGCTGATGGATGGAGAACAGACATCCTCTTTTATCCTTCTAGACCACTCTGGCATTCAATCCTGTACCACTATCCTGCCTGAAAGTAAGGGCAAAATGYTCGAGAACATACTAACCCATTTTGAGCTTGTTTGCCAAGAAGCAGTGGCAGAAAATTGCATTTCTGCTACTAGGGCTGATGATGGAGCTCGGCAAGACTYGGCTCCAGCCCAGGCTGGCAAGCAGCAGAGCTTGAATACCCCATGTGCCATCTTTACGTYGCTAAAACTGTAAAGATAGCCCTGTCCTAGGAAAGGATCAGCTCATCACTCTACAGCGAACAGCACCAGGGTCTGTAGGAGGCAGCTGCAGCTGTGAGCTAAGGACATACTGCTTATAATACTGCATTTTTTATTATTTAAAGAATAATAAGGTAAGTGCTGAACTTGTGCAGCGTTATACATGCACAATGGCCCTGTACTGTCGTTGGTTTTGACAGCTTCCTAAAGAACACAACTGAGAGGAAGAAAACAGCAATTTTGGGCAATTGATGGCTCGGCCAGAGCTGAAAGGAGTGCGAGGGGACAAGGGAATAGACACCTCCCACTGCAAGGCTTTGTTCTCACCAAATTTGAAAAACCTGCTTGGAAGAATGGCTTTAATAGCTTTTCTTAATCCAGCAGCCAGCAYTGATAATTCTCATAATGGAAAATAGGGCGGAGTTTAAAAGAAACTGCTTATTATGCAATTTTCTATGTTACTTAAAGTCTCAGACTATCAAACCAAATTCAAAGCAACTTTGGGAAYGTTAAGGTACTTTTAAAATAAGTGGGTGTTGCTGCTATATTTCTGTCTACTGTATCAGCTAAAGTGACAGCTAAACAGAAAATCCATTAGAAAATTTATATGTGTACTGCTGTTTGGAAGTTGGAAGAAAACATATTTTGATGTTTAGATACAAGAAGTATGATGTTCGGGGACTGGAATAGTCCCCATAGGACACAGTTCATTCGCAGTACATCATCCAAGGACAGTCAGCTTCAGGCTCCGCTTTAATTTCCTGGTGAGCTTCACAGTAATATTTATYGTGCAGACAAAAGAAACTGCATCTAGTGAATATTTATATCAGAAAGGGAAGGATTTTTTAATAACTGATAGTACATAAATCCAGGGATAGGAGAGACTGGAACAAAAATCGAAAGGCCTGAGTAGGTGGAYAGTTTGGTTGTAATTTCTAATTAGAAAGGAGTATAGAAGATAAGCATTATAGTCATGATTCATTTTTATATAGATGGAAGGAGTTTCAAGCCAATACYGTGCAAGAATTTCCACGCAGCACGCCTGCTGTCAGCCACGTCACCTGCCACCGCCRAAGCACCTTTAGTGGGGTCTGTCCCCGGGGCTGGTGCCTTTGCAGAGCGGTGTCCCACCCGCAGGCTGCAGCCCCCAGCCCCAGCCGGGCACGGCGCCGGGGGGCCCTGCCCCATCGCTGGGGGCTCGTTTCTTCAGCAAAACTTCAGGGCAACGGGGGGAGCGGGGCAGGCACGCAAGCAAGCGAGCTCTTCCCTGAGCACGCCTACACCAAGAAGAAATGGTGTCTGGTAGGTATTTGTTTTATAAGGAAATAGATTCGGGATACATAAAAAATGCAAAGATTTGCACTTCTTTAGCAAAAATTATAGTACTTCATACACTTTGACAGCATCGTGCAGTACCTGCTGCCTGATACATACACTTTACTCCAGGACACAGTCAATATAAAAAGACCTCTGGTAAAGAGATAATAACAAGTATGCACATTGAAAAGCACTTTGAATCCCCTCTGAGTATCCGAGATGTGTTGAAACTGCAGCAAATGGCAGTATCTATGGTGTCTTTAAAAAAAATACCAGTTGAGAGAAAAATTTTGCCATTTGTTAAGGAAAAATATAACCACCGGATGATGCGGGTGGAAGCAGCTCTCCAGGGCTCCTCCAGTCCAGCCTCCTCCTCGAATGGGCCGGGGCGAGCCGGTCGCGTAGCGCCCTGCCCCGTTGGGTTGTCAGCGTCTCCAAGGATGTTAAAAGTACGAGAAGGTGTTGGGAGATGAGAGGCAGAACTCACCACAGTTCAGGCAATGGCTTTAGCATTGAGTGCCATGTAAACTGCAGGTTGGAAAACCGTAGCCTGAGAACAAAAGCTGCTGTTGAAAATATACAAACCCACTGTGCCACTTCCAGCTGGCAGCTGGGATCCATCAAAATCTCATTAAACAGATGACTCCCTTTCATATRTAAGATGGGGGCAAAAAAATTTGTGTATTTCTGAGCAACCATTTAAGAAAAGATAACAGGTGATATGAAAAATAACTACAGTTGAGACTTTGCAAATATTGGGACTGTGTGAATAAAATCTAGCTGATGGAGAGATCTGGCAAAGGGAAAATACCTTGTGAGAAGCAGCATTAGAGACGGATAGAAATTTCCTCAGCATGAATAACTCCCTGAGCAGCAGAGACAAATGCACCAGAAATTATAGGTGTGTTTGTCAGCGAGTTCCCCATCCAGCTTTCACTTTGTTGTGCCAAACTCAACATGCACTTGTGATATTGTTGTCAGGGGAGAAAATTTACCTGTGTCCAGAAAGACAGTCAAAAGCTTTTTAAATAGTTACCTTGTGCTCCGACAAATACCAGCCCGGGAAATGAGCAGGAGCATGCAGCATGGGGATGAATAATGCCATCACTTGGTCTTGCTCGTAGAGCAGTTGAAATGTGAACGTCAGCGGTTGCAAATAAGGCGCAGTTGGGAGCTCACTGGCGGAACAGACGTGGAAACGTAAGTTATTGCCTCTCAGCTATTCATTTCCAGCCCTCGGCTGAGGCACGGTGACTCAGGAGCTCACCACACTTCTAGCTGTTTCTTCTWGCTGCATCCCGGTGGCTGGATGGTTGGGAGCCGCTGGAGAGGGGCATCTCCTTACCCACTGCCGCCCCTCCACCGGGAAGGGTTTGGTGACGTCCCGGGAAGATGCTCGGGTATCCATGGGTCTGTGGGCACGTGGGACATGTCTCCCGTCCCTCCCAAGAGYAATGCCCAAAAGCCAAGGTTGAAGTCTTGCTCTGGATTGAGAGATTGGGCTGCGAGGGGTCTGGGGCTGCGGGGTGCCTCAGTGCCGGCACACCTCACCCTTTCAAAAGAGCCAGGAAGGCAATTTTAAATGAGAAAAGGCAAAGAAACACACTGGCAAACACTGTCTCTTCTCTTTTCAACACCTGCAGATTTTTCATAGAAAAAATGAATTGATTGTAGGAGAGAATAATATTATAAATCAAGTTGTATTTCTATTATAATGACGAAGGGAGAGCACACTTTCTATATGCTAAATATATTCATGGAGTTATATTAYAGTAACATTCTTTAAATTGATGATATTTATCAGTTGGGGAAAACAAATTGCTATATACAGAAGAAAATAATTAAAGGAAAGGGAAGAGTAATAGCAGCATCACAGCAGTCAAGTCTAGCAATGTCTTAACAGAAATATTGATGTTCTTTTGGATGTGTGTCAAGGAGAAATGGAACGATAGCGGGGCAATTTCTTCTACAGTTACAACTACAAAATATCTTTAAACACTTGCAGTCATATATACCCAGGATGAAATTCTGTTTCCAGCAGACTGCCTTGTCTTTGCTTTCCCTGATAGGAAAAAGAAAAATGGGTTACAAGGGAATTTTTGTTTATTTGTCTTTCTGAAAACTGTTGGGTGTCATCTATGCTATGCTTAACCTAATGTATCACTGGGAAAAGGAGGAAAAAATGCAACCTGCAAGTATGGGGATCACTGTGGTGGGGCCCATCGGTGCCGTTACACTTATTTAAGGGGGCTATCAGCTTTTCCATCATTTCCCCTCCTTTCTTTTCCAGCTGCTAATAATTTGTCTGATATGTTTGCCCAGGGTGAAACGTCATGTGGAAATTTACAGGTCAGGAGCAGACTCGTTTCATGTAAGTGGATTGAATTCAATTCCATATTCTTAAGGCAAGGGCTTGTTTTTCAAGGTAAGGRGGGCACATCTGGGAACACCTGGAGTACAAGAAGTACGGCAGCATCCTTATCTCGGATTCAACAGTAACGGGCAAAGYGGGTGGGAAAGGCACATATCACCTCGTTATCAGCCTGTCAGTGCCTAATTGCACAGCTGCAGCGCCGCAGAGTGTGTGCAGCTTTATATGTACATCCACCTAACGTATGCACGAACCAGGGGTGCTTGATGGGCCTTTTATTACAATGCCGGAATATAGCACCGCTGCTGAAGCTGTCAGGGCTTATATCGCTCAAAAAATAATTGTCCGGTCTGTGAGGACCTGGTTAGTGCTTAACACAACAGTTTTTCTAGGTCATAAYGCGCAGCGTGACACCGATGTACTGCTACGGCCCCTCACGAGCCCAAATGTCAAAGCTGACCGCCAAGGCCTGCGTTTCTCTGGCTTTACTGTGGACTTCCACGCTAAAATTGCAAATATTCATGCGAAACTCGCTTCCAGAGCTCCCTCCTGAAGGAGACAATACTGATCGCATCTCYCTAAGCACTTTGGCCCCAGACACTTGCGCCGATGGAGAAGCTGCTGTGGGCACGGCGTTTGCTGCCCGCTTTCCCCTCCTCCCCTCGCGGAGGGTTCCCTCTGTCTCCAGGGGCACCCGACGGGCCCCCACCGGCCAATTTTATACCTGAGTTGCTCTGGAGCTCTCTCTTAACCGTGACTTTGCCCGCTACCTACCCTTAGGAGTTCTGATATATTGAGGCTTACAYAGTAAGTAGGAATAAGTGGGGATAAACAGAAAACTTCTCTCAAGTTTTTCTAAACTCTGCATGCTTATTTCTAACGCTAGCTTCCTTTACAGATGTTCTTAAAACAGAAAACAGCTTGTTAGCAGTAACAAAATGGAAATTTCCTCTGTGCAAAATAAATTTAAGCGATATAYGTTTACGAATATAAAAAACTCGGTGTAAAACTACACTCTCCTTTGCAAAAACAAATGTGCCTCTACGTTATACATGAAACTAATACAGTACGGTCATTAAGAAATATATAACATTGACATTAACTGAAGTGAAATGAGGGTATGCTTGAACTAATAGAACTGAGGGAAAACAGGTGAACCGTGTTTTGTAACTGATGGAGCTACTCTGTAGGGGAACAATTTCTGGGCATACTGTGACTGTAATCCATCAACAGCATGGTAAGAGAACGGGGTTTTGGTAAAAGCATCTACCCAGAAGCAGATTTTCGTTGTAGCTTCACAGAAATGCTGTGCTCAGTCGTTACAGTTAGCACGGAGGAGCAGGACTGAGCCCACAGGTAGTTACTGTGATGTTACCCCGGCACATTCCCTTACTGGGGACAGAGAGGAACTAAACGACATGTAGCACGAGGAGCAAATACATGGTATGTATTTCTAGATTTTTCCCAATTGTTTGAATGTGTAACTTATATACTTCTTTTTCTCTTTTTGGTGATAACACGTTTTTTATTGTATTTCTRCTGCCCAGTACCATGTAATATATAAATCTTCTATTCACCGAATAAGGACTTGCTCTTGTCAAACAACGCAGTAGTTATCAGTATCCCAAATGTAAGGGAAGTATAAAGAGATGTTTATGAACTCTAATGTTTCTAGTGCAATATTTATGTTACTTTTCATACAACTGAAAAATGATCAGCCTGACATTAAACCGAGGCTTGTACTAAGTGAAGTAAGGGTATAATTTTTTGCTAATGGATTGTTACATTTCATTTACATATCTTTCCGCAACAACTTCATGCTTAAAAAATCATTGCCCTTTTGAATTACGTGGGGCTCTTTTTACTGTAAGACTCCAGCAATTTGCCAGCCTCATGTGTGTAATTAGTTTAATTAGCACTACAGCTTTAATGAGAGCATCGGTATCTGCTGTATGTACTCTGTTCTTTACTGGACAAAGTAAAAAATWGTTTCTTAATCAGCTGCAAGTGAAGTACTCCAGTCCTTACAAGTCTTCATAGAGTGCCTGAAAGGGRGAAACATATTTTGCTTTTTCTTAAAGCATCACACTCTTTGCTTTGGCTAAAATATCTGCATCCATCTGGGCTGTACTTAGAAAATGTACGTACTCATTGGGTATGTTCAGTGAGCTGGTTTTCACAGCTTTTAAAATATGTTACCTTGGCCTTTCAGGTAATCCCTAATTATACGGTACACAAAATAAATAGTATTCTTATGTCTGTGAACAGTGCCTGCATAATGGATGGGGAAAACAAGACGCAATGCATCTTCTTACTACAGGATAAGGATATTTCACCAAACCCAGTGAAAGCTTGACATTGAAAACAACTCTTGGGGAACTGTCAAGATTACAATAGAAAAAGCATTAACGATTTATCAACGTGCCATTAGCCCTGCATGTTAGACCCGACAATGTACGAAGTCTATAGATCATTTTTATGTTCCACAATAGAAAAATTTGAGTGGAGAAGGAAGCATATGACCTCTAGGCCACATTAAACCAGTATTAATCTAAAAGGTACAAAATCATATTAATTCTGCCTACTTCTCTGTCCGACTCGGAGCATTTCTGATTTGTTTACTCCCATGTCGCCTGGCTATCAATGCATAAACGCTCAGCAGAAGCTCAGTAACTCAAGCAYAGCGTTAAGAAGGCGAACGAATTCCCCAGTGTGAACATCATCATTTTTAAAGCAAATCGTGGAGTTTCCAAACTCCTCTTTCCAGGGTGGTTGTGGCCACCCTTTGCACTCAGGTTTCCCCTTCTAAAAAAATATATGTTTTAAGAGAAACAATTTTAAGCAATCACAATACACGCACACCCACAAAACCCAACCTTTTTCTCCTTAAAAGCACAGTTCTTTAAAAAGGAATCATTCAGGAAGGAAGCTCAGCTGTTTTGGTTCAAAGGAACGTGTTTTTACTCATCATGCAAATACCAGAAGCGTATTAATCTCCACGCTGCGGCTGCACGTGCCAACCTTTGCGTGGAGTCTGACATCAGGTGCTTTAAAAGTAAAGGTCCATGATGGGCTTTTTTATTGTCAGAAGGAAACTATCATCACCAAAGCACCTCAGAGTGTCTTCTTCATTTTGCAACTGAAGGCTAAACTGTTTTGGAAGATTACATTTTACCTGCAGATGTTTATAATAAAGAGTATCCGAGTGCTTCTCTTGTTTATATGTTGRCTGTAGCAAAACTCATATAGTGCTTAATGCTGTGTTCCTGCTCATTGCAGAGCCAGTGCCGTCAGTCTGGGAGCCTCTTGAAATGAGAGRTTTCGTGTCTGGACTCACTGCTGGTTCAGGCACAGGCTCACAATAACTGTTGTTTTGTCTTACACGCAGAGAAATGGGAAAGGAGGTCTGCTGGCGGGGGGAACGGCTCCCCAGGCCCACACCACTTTCTTTTCCATGTCTGTGCTCACCAGCAATTTCAATTTGTTTTWTTTTAATTTCAGTTGACTGTATTACTCCATTGCACGTTGATTTCTAAACACCTATTTTTATTGATTTAAGACAATAAAGCTGCCAGAATAATGCAGTAATAATACGATAAAACAACAATAGGTCTTCGWTTTGCTTGGCTGCAGAACAGCCTAATCTTGGAGCGTGCAGCAATTCCTCGACAGAAATGCCCACCGTGGTGCTACAGTTTGGCGCATAAATACATATTTAGACAGCCAAGCACATGGTCTGATTTTCAGAGGAACAAGAAAACTTCAACTAGAGCAAATACCAGCTGTGAGTGTTCACCCCCTAATCCATCTGGTGGCCTCTGAATGGCTAACTGAAGGGAAACAAATAGGAAATATAATATCCAGGGCTGCTCTCAGGTGTGTTATGTAAAAACTAGGAAAACTTCACAGATGCTACTGAATTAAGCTGGTGTAAAACCACCRAGGAGAGGAAACCCGTTGGAAGTTTTGCTTTTGCCTAACCAGCACAGAAATTCACAGTCAGTGTTTTTCCTCATTTTGATATGGTTTCCAACATTGTGTATTCCAAACCCAGTCTGTTTGTTGTTTTTTTTTTAATTCCTAATTTTAAGGTTGAATGTTTTAACCACTGTTTCTTACCCTCGTTCAATCCAAGGATCATAGTACTTTTGTTTGGAAGGGGAATGGGTCTGAATTAGGCGTCGTCATAACCCCAGATGACAGGAACCTGCTGTAGACCACAGTGTCGGCTGCTGGGGGAAATTAAATGAGCAACAGATTTTTGAATCGGAGCGATAAGAGACTTTGTGCGGCTCTGCCCCAGGCCRAGGAGGAGATGGCAGCAGGGATGGGGAGGATGGGCTGGGGGGGGACTTTTGGGGGTCAGCTCCTGCCCGGGCTGGCGGCTCCACGGGAGGAGCTGGGGTGATGCTCAGCCACCCTGTGCTTGTGTCGGCAAAAAGCAATGCAAAATCTCACCTTTTCTTCGAACAGAAATGTGCGCAGTTGGCGCTGGCAAAAATTATGGAACTGGAATTAATCATTTATGCCTAAAGGTTCAGGATAAGAATTACTGCTTTATTTTGTTAAATTATCTTTCCCCCCCCCCAGGGAAGGGAAGATAAATTGGGAGAGATTCGATGGGGAGATGCTGTGACATGYGTTTGGCCTTGCCGAGGGCACCTTTTTCCCTCCCTGGGATTTGTGTTGGGCCTCCGTGCTGCGGCCATGTGCACCCCGCGATTCGGGGCATAAAGGTAGGGGGGCAGGGAGGGGATCCCTAAAACTTACAAAAAACACGTCTTAACAAAAAAATTTTGTCTTAACAAAAAAACCACATCTGTAAATGGATAAATGAAGATTAGAGTCTGGCCTATGAACTATTTAAATAACTTTTGACTGGCATGGTACGAATAAGACCCAAATGCCTGGACACCCTGGTTTACCCAACGAGTGACGTACAGCAGGCTTTCCGTCAGTGGCTCCTTCCAACAACAGGTGACAACTTAAATATCCACCAGGTGTTATAGAAATATGAATTATAAATACAACCGGTGTTTTTCCCTACACCTTCAATAAGGATWYGCAGGATGTGTCTGTCATTTTACTTAGTGAYGCAGAATACAGGTAAGGAAAGAGGTGTTATTATTTTCTACCTGCAGTAATTAGGATAAAACTTAGCAGTAGGAGTGGGCAAATAAAATTAACTAACTGCCTTGTTTAATGGAAAAGAACCAACTTATACTGGAATAAATATAGTTCAATGGGTATTTGAAAATTAAATAAGATATACAGTAGACCATGTTTTATTTAAAAAAWTTATTTTAAAATAATTTTGTATTTTAAAACCATTTATACAGTAACTGTAACTAAATGTATTCAGCAGGACATGGAAAACGAACAACCTCAGGGCTTTGGTGATGTCGCTGCTCAGGTGAGCAAGTCTGGGAACCTGGAGGCAAGCCAGGAGATGTGGATATGGTGATTTGTGCCTCGTGAGCCGAGATACATTTGTCCGATTTCTTACCTACAAGTCTCTGCTAATTTCTCTAAAATAAACATTTTATTCTTATGCAAGAAATCAGCCATTCATGAGTGTCCATACTGAATAAAACAAAAGGAACATATTTAGGTTTTCTTTTTACAGGATTAATATATTTGTTGCGCAAGTATTATCTTAATCCAGTAGCCGTCCGTCCTTCAATGAGCTGTAAATGAGAGCAATGCCTTTCTGTCAATGGATTTTATTTAACCGTCTCAGATTATTTATGAGATATTTGCAATTCTGAGCTCCTAAGAGTAATAACCTGTCCAAATAAATTAACATGAAAACTCCCTTGATATCCCCCAAATAATCAAATTCTTTTATTTACAAYATCCCCAAATACTTTGCATTGACTTTAGCAAAAGTGTGTTAGAATTACAGACTTATCATGAGGCACGACTCTTCCTCTGCAATTGGAGGACTGTTAATTTCCAGGTTAAATAATTGTTCTGTTTTGCAAAGAAGTGTCATCAGGTTCTTTGTACAGCAAAATCTGGTCAGAAGGAATGAAAACTAAGTTTGTACCGTGAGATACATSAAATGGGAAGCACCCTGACTCCCACCTTCCCTGGTCTCGCAGCTTTGGTGAGTAACATCTTAAACCTTCCAGCAGCAAAAATTGCGGAATTGCGTTTTCTCCTGAAGCTTTAATTGCCGAGTGTTAGAAATATTGCGAAATTCAGAACTACTGTGCAAACGCAATGCACAGAGAAGTGTCGCAGCAGCAAGGAGCTGTGCTGGATTAAACAGCCTAGTGGGGCTCATTTGCTGTGACTTCACAAATTGCTCAAAACAGAACCAGATGGCTTTTCCCCCCTTTTTCCTTCAGAGATACTTTGGCAGACCAGTACACACAGGAATAGTAGATATTTTATGCATGGGAAAATAGTACAAAACAATTTAAATAAAATATTTGAAACTCCTAGAGGATCTTTGTGTTGGGAGCTGAGCAGGCTGTAAATAATTGAAGCATTAATGATAATTTACACCCCTGGGACCAGCCGTAGAGGATTACAACCTCATGGAACCATTTACCTTGAGAAAAATGACAAAATTTCCAAGGACTGATGGTTCCTTGAGAGAAGATTTGAAGCAGAGGCTGCACTTGGCTTGAGCCTATCCGCTATCAATTCCACTTCATACAAAGACATTTGCTCCGATTATTATTATAYCCCTGCCCTTTCTTGCCCTTGAAGTATTGGCATTGTGGCTCTGAAGACAGATTCAATTAACAAACCGGATAGATGCTGACCTTTCTGAGATTGTTATTCTATCCTTGATTTGCTTTAGGGGAGAAATATTTCTTTCTTGTATAAATATGAAATAACAAATAAATAACCAACAATTGATTTGTAGTTTAAAGAAAAAAAGAAAGAGAGAAAGAGAAAGAAAGCAAAGAAATTAACTGGACGAGCACAGACACTGGTATTAGCGGAATGGCTTCAAGTCTTTGCTCTGGGATCTCTCACTGAGTAAGCTGCCATCCGTCACGATTAAAGAGTAGTTGGAGGATTTCGGAGCAGTGTTTCCATGGAATCAGGTAACTTAGATAGCTTAGTGCTTTTCAAGTTTTTGTTAACTTTGTGATTGATTTTCTGCAGACCAGCGAGGAAATTTTCTTTTTGTTGCTTTTTCACACGTTACAGACTACAGTCTCACACCATCACGTGGAATTGCCAGGCTGGTGGTGCAGGATGGAAGGGCTGAGAGCCCCCACAGGCAGGGCAGGACCAGCACCAGCACCAGCACCAGGACCAGGACCAGGACCAGGACCAGGACCAGGACCAGCACCAGCATCAGGACCAGGACCAGGACCAGGACCAGGACCAGGACCAGCACCAGCACCAGCACCAGCACCAGCACCAGGACCAGGACCAGCATGCTGGGCAACAAATGCATCTAGGCAACAACTTACTTTGTTTATATTCACGTTCAAAAAAAAAGATAGTTTTATACTTCAAAACAGCTTTCTTCCCCTCTCCTCCCCCCCTCCCCACCGCGTACATTCTTGGGAAAAGCTCAAACAGTGYTTTGTTTTTCTTTAACAATGATGTGATTATTAGACAGTATTAATGGTAGAGAAATTTTGAGATAACCYTGCTCAGCATGTAAAAATTTATAATTACTGTTATTTAAATTATAATATTATTTATAATTATAATAATTATTTTAATAGTTGCCRTGCTATCATGTTACAAGTATTAAATTGAAACCTTTTTAAATACTCATCCTGAATCTTACTTTTTATCTGACTGCCAGGTTATTCTGTCAATTCTATCAACACCAACAGGACTGTCTTGTTGCTCATTTGTATTGTTTCTGCTAAAGCCACTTTAATTCTTGAGGTCAGATTTGTCTTCTTTTTTTTTTCAGTTCTTTGGATTTGTGTTAGTCAGATGGGTATTACCCAACCTGCTAGTTGCATCCTTTTTGGGAGAGAGCTTTCAGGAGGAAAGCTAAAACCCCTGGGCAGTATGTCTTGATCTCTCGCAGGGAAGCTCAAGCGGAATGGCTAGGGCAAACCAAGGAGGGGAGTTAGTGCTGGAAGCACAGAACATGTTTTTTGTGGAAAATGTGTACGATGCTTTTTCGTTTAAGATTATCTACACCCAGTCAATCTGATTTTATACAGCAGGCTGCTGGACAAAACGAGATGGCACCAGCTGCCATCTCCTAGTGTTCTTACGATATGGGTGCATGGTGAGTAAAAGGACTTTTATTCATTCCTTTTCCTTGCCTTTTGAGTCCCATGAACTCCCTTCTTTCCATTTTCTGTCTCACCTTCTCTGTCCGTTTTTCTATCCACTTTTAGAAAGAAACAAAACACCAAACTCAGTAACACAAAGTCTCGCAATTCCCTTTCTCAGAGCCAGACTCAATGACTGATCTGCCTTTCTGATGTCTAGATCATGGCTTGGAAAGAAGAGGTGAAATATGCCAGCTGGAAACAGGAGAAAGTGTTTCAGACTATAAATGTTCATAATTCTACCAAAAAGATTTCTATCATCTTGGACATCATGGTAGATGGAGGAAAAGGTCAATTTTACCATTAATTCATAAAAACCTTTCTTTGCAGGTGGTGGAAACTGTAAAATCTTATTATATCATGTAACTGCAACCTTAGGTTACCCAGTAAAACCAGAAAAGTCTTTGCTGGAACAACAGAAGGAATTAGGTGTTCCAGATAGCTGTTTTGTATACCGTTACACCACGCACTTGCACAGAGGCAAACAGCATTATAAAATGCATTGTTACTCACATGTGAAGTATATTAACTGCCCTTCCATTTTCTAATTAATTTGTTGTTGGATCAAATAATGTTTATTCTTAAGTGAGCCCCCAGGGAACCAAACACCCCCCTCTCCCAAGGCACAGGGACTGCCGGTTCAGCGGTGGGGCGGCCCGACAGGGAGGAGAGGAGATGTGAGGGGTCCTCCACCGGGCTCTGCTGGGTCCTGGGCTGGAGGAAAGCGTCCCTCTGGGCCTGACCAACAGAGCCTGGTCCGCTCAACGGTACCCTGAGGTTTAGCAAATGGAAGTGTTCTGCAGCACTAGTGACCTGTCTCAGAAATTGTACATTAACTTGCCCGTTTATCACAGGTTTAGGGCACCTACCACTACCAAAAGCAGAGTGGCAGATGTACAGTTGTGCCATTTGTACCAGTTATAATACCTAGATGGTCTTTATTTTGTGTGCTGCTGAACACCTATTGATCACCTAGTTTTTTTATCTTGATGCAGACAGCCTTACAGATTTGATTTATAAAAGAGATTTATTTTCTGTTTTGACAGAAACTGCAGACTTTTCTGCATAACTTATTAAAGTATAGATTAAAAGTGACGGGTTGATTTGTTACTGACTTTGAGGATTTCTTTCTATGCTGTTTGCCTCCAGCATTAAGCAGTCCAATAAACACATAGCTTGTGCATGAATCCTTTTTTTTTTTTCCAGTCTTGGGACTCATTCTAATATTATGCATGATGCATTCAACCAATAAAAAGGTAAACAGAAAGACTGAGTTTATGCCAGCAAGTCGCAATAAGCTGTGCATTGCCAAAATGTTTAATCATCCTAAAATTGGATGCTGGGCCCTCCCACGTGGCTTTATTTTGCATTGCAAAATGCATATTTTTTAAAGGTCAGAGTTTCCAATTTCCATATTCTTCTGTTGCTTTTTTTCTGAGAATTCAGTTCCTTTTATTAGTCTGTTATCTAATATTTCACTACCAGGACTTCGGACCTTTTCTGTAATTTTTTTACCTCTGTAAATGAGCTGTCCTTACTGCATATTAGTCCCATACACACACTCTCATACACCCATTTCTGGTCATCCGAACATGAGAGCAAGAGTCAGGAGACAGAGGGGTGCCAGGAGGGGTAGGTGTGCTGACCCCCGCCTGCATCAACACTGCACTGAGATCCATCAGACCGCTCCACATTTAGAAGAGTCTAACTTCAAGTGTACGGTTCTTTACTGAATTCACAGAGTTTAGCTCTTCCAAGTTACAAACAAGGCAGAATCCAAAGCAGATTCAATCCTATTGTCTCGGTTTTGCTCTCTGCTTTACCGGCTGTAACAGATACTCATCAACTGGGCAGGAACYGGTAAAAATCCAGCTCGGTTTCTGACTTGTCTCACACAGGGATATGACTAAAAGCCTTGATCTTCCACAAACTGCAACTCAGTCTTGTGTAAATAGCAACACTAAGGCTCTGTAATGTGATCAAATAGCCACAAGCGATTGTGGCATTGAAAAAAATTCTCAGAGTTAAAAGCTCCTTTGTTATTTTCTATTAAGTGTTAAATTCGTAGGCATTTTTAGAAATATAAATRTGTACACAAATGATCTAATTTGGGATCATTGTACACAGCCATCTCTCRTGGTTTTCTCTTTAGTAGAGTGGATAGTATCATTATTTTTTGTGGTTCGTTTTTTAGCGTATCATTTTATTACTGTTTTTTAGTCAGCGATCACATGCTTGGTAAGTATCATATTGAGCAAAGGTAGTTTGGTAATGCTTTCCTTAATTTGRCCGTATTTTCTGCTGCTAAAGCATTCTTGAAATTCTATTCCTAGCATCAGCCTGTGGTCTCATATAAATGCATCTGAATGGTACAGCTTCCACGGCGTAACCCTCTGACCCTTAGTCAGCGTTGTCAAGCTGCCTGCTTGACGCTGTATGCAACGTTGGTTTGGTGCGCCTTGGTCGGGATGTCGAGTCAAACGCTGTCGTGAAACTAGATGGAAGGATTTTCCTTTCAGTTTACCACTTCCAATTCAGCCCAACAGCRTAATGACAATATAGTTGCCATCTATTTAACCTGAACAACAAATGAGAAGCCAAAAATCCAACCTGAAGAAGTGTGTTGCCCATGGACAACCTCTATTTTAGTTATCTAGGAGAAGAAAGTTTTATTTACAGCAGATGCTGCTTAGGTTATCACGCTTCCCAGACCAGTTATACCTTAGCACAACTGCTCCCTCTGTCACACCTAGACAGTAAAAACCTTCTGTGTTGAGGCTGGATCCTCTGAGGCTTCTGAAAGCTCATTCCACCCCAAACTGCAGAAATAAATCTGAATGAAGAAGCCCCCTCGTGATTTTTGCTCCTGATGATTCCAGTCTCAGGTAGCTGGAAAAAAGAAGAAACTTTTTTTTTATTCTTTAAGTATACGGGTTTGCTTTAGGACCAGGTAGCTCTTTGTCAGAAGGCTCTGAGTAGTCTCCATACCGAAGCAGGGCATTCTTTCTTTTCAAGGCACAAACCYTAGCACTTAAGAAACCACCAGCTCATTTTCTGTTTCCTTTGAGAAATCCCCATAAAACCCCCCTTGCCCTGACCGGTTCCAATCTCCCAGTTTTCGGACATTACTACCTTTTCTCTTCCACCCGCTTTCAGGTGCTTGTTGCTGGCATCACCCAGCAAGGCTACRCAGGGAGCTCGTCTTGAGCTCTGACCCTGGGCTCCTCTCCGATCCCTCGCTGATTCGGGCGCTGCAAGTGTCGATAATTACCATCCTGGCGAAGTCACGGGCAGCTGAGAAGATCCCCATTTCAGCCATTTCTGGGAGGTAAAGAGGTGCYGTTGTCTTCTACCTTACATTAAGAAAAACTCAAGGAGAATCAATTTGCTTCGAGAGGTTTGGCCGGGCAAGGTTRCCTGGGGGCCTGGGGCACAGCAAGGAGCACTTCTCCCAAGTCCCCAGCTAGCACMATTGTGGCTGTATCAGTTTTCCTCATCCTTCCTCACCTGCAGAGTATTCTTATCAGCAGTACAGTATAACAGGAGACGATGTTATCATTTTCTTGTCTTTCTTTTTTTCCCATCTTTCCCCCAAATTAGGGAATTGTTCACATCTGTCTCCCTGGGATTTCTGTAGATCTCTGAAGTAGTGAATTAGGTGTCGACGGAAATTAGAGACAGAAATAACATGTATTTATAGATCATATAAAACAGAAAACAGAAAATAAATTACATTTAAGTAATTTTCCATTTCTCAGATGTAAAAGAAATACTATAACCCTTATAGATATTAAGATGAGCATTCTCAGATCAAAATGAGTGACACTGCAGTACTTTCACAAATGTTATGTGTTTTCTGATGAATGAATATGAGCAGAAAGGAAAATTAGAAATTTGACAGTCTAACACAGCAGTGTTAATTTTCTACAGTTTTGTCATTTACTTGCAAGAAACTTAATATATTTCCTCCATAGCTTTATCGCTCCTTCTTCTATCAAAGCTCTATAGACTCTAATATTCTGCTCAGTGAACTGAAACATCTGTCAATATAAAAACATCTTCTCATAAAGCATTGGGAACCATTATGGTATATTGTTATATACACTAGTATTACCTAAGGAAACATTTAAAGAATAGACATTTTTTAGAGAGAGTGGAAAACAAAACTTCTAAATTAAAAATACACGTTTTCTTGATTTAATTCAATAAGATATTTCATCCTCTAACAAAGCTCATATGCATGAGGGGAAGRAATAATCCTTTAATGAGAAACAAAGAAAAGAAAATACTTTTTAGTATTAGTTTAGTATTAGTATTTTAGTTTTAGTATTTAGCAACACCTGCTCTGAGGTGTCTCCCTGTAGCCTCAGCTCCTCTCCTTTACGTGCTGTTTCCAGCCCCTGGAGCCCACCCAGGGACCCCACACATCCCGGCCAGCCCCGCAGCCTCGTGGGGCTGCCCCACTGCTTCTCCACCTCCAAAAAACAGGCTCGGGCTCTTGTCACAGCAAACAAGGTACTTTTTGTACTCTTTGGAAACCTCAGTGTTTAATTACTTTGTAAAAATAAACCTTACATATTGGTAAAAGCCCTCATAAACTGCTGTTCCCAGGTCAAAGGGGAAGCAAGCTGGCCAGCGTATGGCAAAACCRTCACCTTCCCAGCCCTAACCTCATCCCAGCCACGGATCGGGAGGAKGCTGCGGGGGGAAAAGCACGTCAGGTTAAATGAAAATCACAAGGAGCTGTCCTGTAATTTTTGCCCAAGATCACGGTTTCTTGCTTGAACACTGGTGTCAAACACGATCACCTCCTCCGTGACGTTTGCGCCGTAGGGGCCATCTGGTTCTTCCAAAGCGTGACCCCAAGGCAGCTTCATCTCCAGGAAAGTCATCGGGCAAAGAGCAGCCAGCGCCAGGAGACCTCCTCCGTGCAAGGCAAGCCTGGCAGCAGCTGTGCTGCGGTTGCCYTCACCGCGATCTCAAAGAGGAGGAAACTTTAGGAAAAAGTTATGAATGATGTGGATAGAAAATAGAATATGTTGGGGAAAAGTCTGGTGGGAGTCAGGGGCACACTGACATTCATTTCCGTAGAAACTGGGTTACTGCTTGTATTTTGATTCTACTGCCTGTGATAACGTAGTACACACTATTTCCATCCTCTTTTTATTCCAGTTCATACATTTCCCAGTTTTTTGCGTCATCGAGTTTGTTCATGAGTTTAAGAACAGACAGTACCGTGTGCACTGTAAGTACTAGAACCTCACCGAGGAGATAACTATGGCGCGAGGCTGCTGATATAATGCAAATATGCTTATTACTGTTAGAATTTCAGCCAGGGAAAAGTCCGAACATTATCATTTTGAGAAATGGGGGGTTTTTTCCATCTTATTTACAGTGCACGGTTCACTGGTAAAGACTGTTAGGGCTGAAATTGCTAAAGGAACTCAACCTCAAATATGTTTGAAGACATTCCCTGAATGAAGCAGAGCACACTCGTAATAACGGCAATAACAAGTTCATTGCAAGGCGTCTCCTGGAAAACTTGACAGTACTACAGGAATTATGTGCAGAAAATGTCGGCACTCGCACTCACATCTGATTTAATATCAGCATTTTATACTTTATGTCATATTTACACACAGGGTCGTAAATACAGGCATGTGTCTGTCTGTCCAGCTGGTTTTTCAGCCAGGACTCGGGGGGAGAGCTGCTGGGAAGCCGCTGGGTGTTGCAGGGGGGGCACTGCCTTTGCACGGGCTGGGGGGCCCTGYGCCCGCGCCCGCTTCGGCACCCTGCCAGTGCCAAAGCCTGGCGATTCCACCCTGAACTGCTGTCGGGCACCGATCGTGGTTACAGCTATTGCCAAGCAATTTAGTTGACCACTGCCTCAGTTTCTCCCCTCTGTTAAACACAAAGAATTATACATGCACGTTGCAACTTCTCAGCTCCGGGATGTATTGAGAACCAGCTAAAACATCTGGAAAGCGGTTTSGTTGGGAAGCTCTGAAAATAATGTCTCGTCTGTATGTGGAGTGACAATTATTATAAATAGATGATCTTTTTAAGATAAACTTGAAAAATTACATATAACAATGCACTGGGAATGAATTTTATTTTATTATATATAATGCTGTAGATGTACTTGTAGCAATACATTAACAGACCACTAAAGCACTTTAAGTGGACATGACTGTAAATGCTCAGGTTGGTGACCTGAAGTGTTTTCATTTTTAACACGGTTTAAACCACTRAAGTATGCTTGAAATGAGGACATTTATTAGTCCTTTGCTTTCACAATAAGTTACTTAACATCAGCCATCTAATCGTGGTAGGAGACAGAAATAGCCAATTGGTTTAACCAAAGGCAGCTGAAATAAAGTTTACAAACAAGCTATGGGCTACAAAACCACATGCAGAACCTAATGCAGACCAGCATCTTTTTTCCTGGTAGACTGAGAGTACCTGGAAGGACACTTACCTAATGCCATACATAGCTGGGGATTTAAATTCCTCACGGCCATCAGCACAATACGTGGGATAGAGCCTTCAGCCGTGCTGTTTGCGCAGCGTAATTGCTGTCGGCACATGGAGCAGATGCTGCTCTGCCACGTGCAGAGGACCTGGGCAGGAGGAACCTGCCAGAGCAGGAGATGGACCATTTTGCAGGGGTGCTGGGTTTTGGAGATACCTGACATGTAAAAGTAAAGCTGGAYTGATAACTTACCACATTTGCTCTTTCCAGCTTCTCCAAGAGCCCTGATAAATCCTTCTTCTGAGGATTAACTCTAATACGTAGAGGACATGGAAGAGGAGGTAAGCAAGGCCAATGATTATTAATATTTTTACCAGGATCGCCACAGTCACACCTAGTTCAGCCTGTGCTTATTTCCCTGATATGACTGGCCTTCAGAAAAAAAAAAAAACAACAGGAAAATGCCAGGAAGATGAAGAGTTGTTAGATATAAAAAGCTATTTAAGTCATCGGTGCATAGGAGGAAGCAACAGCAGTCCTTATAAAAACCTGTTGGKTTTTATTTTTTTTGGACAGTGCTATCAGCTACTGTCTTCTTCATTTGAAATAAAGGCAATAACATAATCCAAAATGGAAGAAACTAAACACTCGAGTCCCATTTGTTCATATGCACCCATATGAAAAATGAGCAGATAGAAGACATACGTCTCCRGGCACGTACTCCAGACCTTTGCTGGACTCCTCTGTGCTTTGGGGGGGCCTGCCCAGATAAATGAAATGACGCCCACTATTTCCTAACGCTGAGATGTAAATGTTAAACCCACTGTCCCGGTATAGCACTTGCTCTGGTGATAGAAGAAGTGGACTGGGTCCTCCCTTTGCGTGAGGTGGTATCCGTGCCCAAAGCCTCCAGAATCGTCCCAGCGAGGGCTCTGGCCGGGCGATATTCATGAATCCGGCCTGTGCATCAGCACTATTGTGTATAAACTGCCTTGTGTAAAGTGATCTGCTTCCAACAATCAGTTTTTGCTCTTATCTCTCAGTTTCTATTGAATGCCTATTATTGAGTTTAATCAGTGAAATGAATTTGCTAATGAACTTGTTAATAAGCTTGCCATAGCTAATGTTGGGGGGTTTTATCTCTTCCTTTTTTTTTTTGGTTATTGTTGTTTCCATATATATAAAAAAAAGCCGCTGCAGCTGTTTGGCAGCTTGTTTTTTTGCTTTAGGCAAATGATGAGAATAAGTTCAGTTACAATTGCTTTGATGTAAAGAAAAGTTAATAGAAATTTTAGTAGCAATATCAGCTTAAGAGAATTCGAGCTCGTGACCTTTGCGTTGTAATGAAGCCAGTTTATCTGCCAGGCTGGCAGTCTTTCATTCCCGTACGTGGGGATATTCTGTTACTGGCACCAGGAGAACGGGTTTGGAAGAATTCAGAAAGGTTTGTTCCATCTTGTTTGTATGCAGTTCTGTGTGTTCGTTAGTTACATATAGAGTTACGTAGCGTGCGTCCTGAGCATTAGCCACAATATCAAGGTGTATATATAGAAAGAGGCAGGCTTWATACATGTAACTAACTATGAAATATTTGGGAAACACAGACCTGATTTAGGGCCTTCCCCTGTGTTTTGAAGTGAGCCCTGTCTTGGCAGCACAGGGGAGAGCTGGGCACCACGGGGGAGTTTCAGTCCCCCGGGTACTTTGGGCCAGCGYCATCGTTTGCTTCTCCTACCCAGCAGTAAGCCAACACCACCGGCCGGACCTTTCACAGCGTGGGTGCGAGGTCCCGGTGTTAATGTTGTTCACACCTGGGTTTGCACAGTGCTTACCTTGTGTATGTGTTGCAAATATCAGCCAAAACTCCTGCAGTCACCTGTAGGTCTCCACAAGCCCTCCCCGGGCACGCTGCGGGTCGCTGAGCTTTCGCACGGAGCTCCCAACCGATCTGCTCCTCGAGCACCAGCCCTTGCCCAGGTCCGTCCTGCCTGTGATTCAGCAGCGTGTTCCCAGTGCCACCAGTTAATTCCAGAGCGCAAAACCCCCGCCTGAGGAACGCAGCTGCAGTCTGCTGTCATGGTTTGGTTCCCTCCAGGACTTCCCTGCCCAACAATAAGGCACAACCGTGCAGCGGTGTGATGAGATTTCTTTGACTGCAGCCTGTGTCATGGTGAGAGTGGCAGCAGGTTTTGGCCTTGACACCCTCTCAATTTTCTRTCAAAGCCCTGGAAAACGGGAAGCTGACTGCAAAAGCCACCGTGCTATTAGTACAGCAACGCCAGCAACTCACAGAAAGAGGCAAGGCTGTCAAACCCCTCTGTGTTCTAAAAACCTGCCATCAGGGCACTGCACAGGACAGCTTGCTTTCCCTCAGGCTCAGTAAATATTATGAAACACCTTTTGCTTGACAGAAACGTGAAATTCACTCAAGAGAAGGAGAATTGTTATAGTAGATGTRGTAAAGAGCTTTATACTCTCTTTATGTTCCATGAGTATGCACAAAGATTTCATTAGTGTTTCAACAATGAAGATGAGTTTTGGACACCATAGTCACAATGGAAGTGGCCTGGGTATAGCTTACAAAGCAGGCTGGATGTCTGGAAGAAAAGCATCCGCAAAGGAAGCGCAGGTAAGTGCTGGGAAGGAGTGCTGGGCAGGGCTGAGGCCGGTGTGGAACTGCTGTCCGTGGGTTTTTAGCAAGGGATTGGGCACACCTCTGCCAGGAATGACACAGACAGTCTTTGGTCCTGCTTTGGGGTCCAGGGTGGACTACRGGATCCAAGGAGATCAGTCCCTGCCTTACTCTCCCCGTCTATCATCAGGCATTTAGCACCTGCAAATAGTGCTAGAAGAGACAGCAGCACTTAGGTATAAATGTAACGTAGGCGTGAGATGAACAAATTATATGCTCTGAAATTCATTTCGCCATTCGAGATGAAGATGACCCATTTTGGCCAGACGCTCATCCTTGCCCCGTGCCTCTCCTGACGCGGCCAGGCACCTCGCCCCGTCCCGGGGCCCCAGGGCTCGCTCGCTTTCTGATGACACTTGCATTAACCCGCGGGTTAGATGTCCTGACAGTCTGCCAGCTCAAGTTTGCTCATTTTCAGGAGGTTTCACCTTCTCGTCCCTTCCTAGAAGCATATTATAACAGCGTCAGCGTCCGACAGGACACAGCCCTCAGGCGAAGGGCCACGGCACTGACCCGTGCTGCGGGACGGCTCGGCACAGGAGCACGGGCTGCCGCAGGAACCTTTCCTCTGCTCCTGGAGCAAGGGCAAGAGCACGCTCATGCCACACCTGCAAAGCCAGAGGTTGGAATTGTCTCTCCCTGAGATCAGAGCACTGCAATAAACYGATTTGCACCTTGTTCCGTGGGAAAAGTAGCTTGCACTGTGCCTTACGCTTACTGCGCTGTCTGTGTTGTTAAGTAAAGTACTTCCTACTCTATTACGGTTGTAATCAATACATTTTACAAAAGAAAGGCATACTCTTTAGGGTGAATATGGGGTTTTTTTTGGAACTCCACAAATCTATTACAGAAAGTATTTTATAATAAACTCATAGTTGCCTGTTAGAAATGGGTGAACTGAGCGACTTCATTCCCATTCTGCCAATGGATCCCAAATGGACAATTTCCAGCCAGCACAAGCTAGCAATTTCCATTTACGTGCTGACCCATAGGCTAAGGTTGGCTTTGGTTGAATGCAGTGCCAAAGGTTATAGAAAACAGCTTTTGGGGCCAAATCAGCCATGACAATTTCAGACAAAATACCATGGTCAAAATATTTCCACCACCCCTGTTTCCAGGTCTGCACAGTCTTCAGAGACGAGCTGGTTCCTGGCCACCAGCATGAGTATGTCTGGGTCGAGGGCTCAAACGAAATAACAGAGATTGCTTTGGAAACGCAATGGGAGAGCCTGACAAACTTTGCGTTGTGTTTGTTCACCTTCAGCTACCSCAAGAGGATTGCACGAATTGCTATGGGCTTTTTCATATGCACCGGACAGCTGTCCTTATTTATGACACCCTTTTTTAACATTATGAGACTTCAACCTCACACATCATAAAGCTCAAAGTAAAATGTGTCCCTCTGAGCTTTCACATGGTGTGAGCAAATGCCGTAAAGTGAAGTGGGAGATGAGCAATGACAACGTACTGCGTTCTGCATCACAGTTAATGGTAAGCCAGAGTGTATCCTGACAGGTTTTATCTCACACTCTACGTATAACATTTTGAAAAGCATCCTTTAATGTTCCTTTACACTAGGTTAGTTTAGATTAAGATCTACAGAAACGTTAAAAACAGGTGATGTCTATATGCTCTTGATGTCCCTGACACAACATAGAAATACTTCCTGCRTGTGGTGGTAGAATTTGAGATAACTTACCTTCAACAAGACAGCTGGCTTCATACCTGAAAGCCCATGGCTCCACTTCTCTCTCTTTCTCCTGCTGCCACTGCTGAGAAAGGAGCATGGACACAACAGTACTGAAACCTTGTCTGATTTGGGCTAATTTTGGGGTGAAGGAAKAGGTGCTGCGGGTTGTAAGGTTGTTAACTAGTGTCTTCTTGGAGGATATCTTGCTCAGCACTTCATTTGTGTTAACTGGGYTTCACCACGAGCAGTGGGGATGTTGGAGGTGGCAGCATGGCAAAACGAGTGTCCCTCAAGAGAAGCAGTTTCTAACGCACAYGAAGTTTTAAAGGTGAAAAATGAATCCCAGTGGCATTCCCCTGGGCAGACATTAGATTGTCCTCCTAGAGATGAAGAACGCCCAACTTCACAACACACCCACGCACGTGAGCCCTGCACTGCCCTGCACTGTGCGCTTAGCCCTGCCTCTGCTCCGTGACGCAATGTCCCTCACCGTGAGTTGATGGGGGTGAGGAAGAGGATGCCCCCGCCGTGTACATTTCCCCAGCACGTTGAAAATCCCGCCRAGCAGCTGCAGTTCCATGATTAATGTACCTGGAGTGTGGTTTCTGTGGCAATAGCCACGGCAACCGGCGGCTGACCTCTGCCATGCAGCAAGGCATGGGTGCTGATACCAGAYGGCAGCGCTGGGACATGAGTAGTAGCATCTCATAACCAGCATTYGTACGTATTACGCTGCTCTGTTCCTTTAAGTGAACATCTTTATAAATACAGGAAAAATGGAGACGTTTATGAAAGAAATAAAGAGCTGGGAGATGGGAAACAAAAGACTTTTCACCTTGCAAGAAAGGGATGAATATTGAAGGAGAAGAGGAGATGGATTGGGAGCTCTTTTCTGAAGGTTAGGATGGGTTTGCCTTTCCTTTTGTTTCTCCCCTATTCATTTCAATGAGAATTGCACAGAATAATAATCTACTTGTTTTGTCTGTGTGATAATTGCATTGATAATTTAGTATGATTTAAATAATCAAATTCAGAGTGTTTTGTATGTCAGAATCTGAGAAAAGGTTTTCTTTAATCTCCAAAGATGCATATTCATGATGCCATTATATATATATATAGCTAAAGAAATTACAGTACCATTGTCTGCTTCAAGTAAGTCATCCATTGCCTGCCTTTTAAAAAAAAGATGAAACAGTCAAAACACAAGATGATTGATTTGTACTTTCAAAGTTCACCTCCTCTCACTTTGGTAATGGATTTCTTTATCTATCAACAGCTATCCTTGCCACTTAACATCTGGCCAGCACAACCGATACTCAGGTTTAACTAAGTGCTGTGTCAAGCAAATTCACGCCTTGATGTTCTTCTGCCACCTCCAACTCATGTTTTGCTCCTGCCGCCGCAGCAGGACAGGTCCTGGGTGTGCTAACCCTGCGTCTTGTGCCTTGCTGGTTGCTGCGAGCTGTCCTGGACACCCGGGATACAGCCCGCAGCTGCCGCTGCCTCCCGGGACGTGAGCCGTGGGACGTCCCGGCACCCACACCACGCCTTGGTTTCTCCTCCGTTAGTGTCACCCCTGGGCTTCAGCTGGCAAACCCAGGAGCCCCATTTCATGTGCCACTATTCATTTTCTAAGCATAGTATAGCCCTATTTTCTAGATCGTTGTATGCGTGGTTGGAGCTACGGGTACTATTAAATGAGGAAAAATAACGGTTGTAAAAAATAACGCAAGAATGGCCCCACCGAAGGCTGTGGCAGTTTTGGTCAGGGTATGTGTACATGACTAGGTCACGAGAAACCTCCTTGCAGTGCAYGAGATAATGAACCCATGATAAGAAGCATCTCAGATTTTTATGGCGGTCTATTTTTGTATTGGATTTGAACGTTTGCTGGATCAGCATTTAACTAATTTATTGTACAAGATTATGAAAATACTCTAAGAAGCAGCTTTATGGAATAGTATCTGCCTTTGAAGGATTACAACAAAAAAAAAGGCTATTCTAGAAATATGAATATTAGCATACCACAGGTCAAATACCTCTAATTTTTGTTAAGTTTAAAATTTAATCTGTYATATATTACATGCATTGATACTAAAATGCATTTGTTAAGAGAGGTGGCCACAGGCTARCAGCTGACATACATGGGCGAGACAGAATTTAGTAGCAGTAAAGCCTGATTTTCCTGTGCTTCGGGACACTGCTGTGGTATTGCCATTTTGAAATCCACAGCATGGGGTGGAGAAAATTTCAAGATAAGTGGAAAAATAAAATTATTTTCCATGACAATTGGCTGATATTTGAGTATGAAAATATTATATTGAAATCGGTTGAACCAGCCACAGACGAAGGTGTCGTGTTTAAGAAGAGACAGAAGAAGCCAGCTGAGAAAACCAGAGGTAAGAGATGGTTGAATCATTTAATGCAAATTCCTTAGTTAGCTATTTTTGATTCTTTTGTTCACAAATTGTCTTGAAATAGCTCATGAATTTTCTCAATTTTCCGTGCTTTAGTCACTACGCCAGTTTTGTCGATAGCTTGTTGTATGCGCTATGAGAGATGTTTGCTGTCCCGTGGATCTGGCATGCCGTTTGGTGGTTATTTTTCTTTCCACCCATTGGTAGGATGCAAAATTTAGGCTTTCTGCATGAACAGTTTTACATACACTTTCAAAATGTATTCACCATTATTGTTATTTAATGTTTGCATATACCAATGTTCATAGGAATTGGATTAGAATTCAAATAAAAGAAACAGGATTAAAACATGTTTTCACAAGAATGGGTAATTTATGCCTTGATAGAAACCTGTGCAGTATAACTGAAGTAACAGCAGGAAGGGGATGGATAAATTATTTATTCTCCACGTACATATCGATATTTTTTTTATATGTGTTATTGAGCTAAGCATGGAAAAGCTTTTGCTATTTTCTTGCCTTTGTACATAATTCCTTTTCAAACTGGAACCAGGGTTTTTCCAGTCTGGTTAGTTCGTAACAGCAGGGACTGCTGAAATATGGGCAATATCTCACTTGTGCCTTTCTTCCTTTCTTTTTTTTCTTCCTTTATTTCTTTTTTCTCTTCTTTTCTTTCTTTCTGGCAGAGCCTCAGTAGGAAAGGAGAACACAAAATTTATTGCAGAGCAAAGCCTGCCTTGTACCTCTGGCCAAGCAGTCTGTTGTCATTGTACTGGATTTATAGTTAAACTGATGTTTAATCCCTGGAGAATTTAGTCTGTTTGCTGTGAAGTCTGAGCTAATGCAGAGCAATTCCTAAGTGTGCAATGCAGGAAGGGTTTTTTTAACTTTGTTTTTTATTCTTTACAGAGAAATGTTTCTTAAAAATGTTGGTGGTTGAAATTAAAAGAATTAGGGTTTTTCTTCCATTTTATCTGAGGCAATTACTTACTTAATTACTGAGCACAGCTTTTACCAGTGGCTGAGATGAGGTGCAATGTTTCCATTTTTTCAGACTCGGCCATCAAAGACTTTTAGTTCAYGCTTTTAATGGGGAAAAGATTCCTCCAATGGGTAAGTACCTTGCAGTGTTTAAATTATTGTGTCTATTTAAAAGTATTGAGGGTATATTTAAATTTTAAACAGTGCAAAATGTTTAAAAGGCACAGTTAGTCAGGCTACGGCATCCACTAATATGACTAAAACAGTTTTTGAAAAAATCACCCCAGTTTATTATAGCATGGCTTTCAAGTAATATTCTATGTTGGTTCCTGAGATCTGTCGTTTTGTCCACCAGCTCTGTCCCATGAGCTAAATTTTGCCTGGTTCAGGAGAAGCACGGGAGTAAATTAGAATTAGTACATTAATTTTTAACCTATTAGCTCTGTTTAAGAGCGTGAGGGCTGCAGCTGAGAGCACTGAGTGCGTGAGGGAGGCAAATCCCCCGGTCGGGAGGAGAAACCTGCGTTTATTCTGTGCCTTGCACCAGAGYGAATAGCAGAATCCCAGCCGGAGGAGCCGCGGGAGTGAGAAGCCCATTGTGGGGAGAAAAGAGCCCCTGGGAAGATGCACCCAGGGCGGTCAGTGCCTTTCGAGGCACCAGACACCGTCTTGTGAACAGCAGAAATGCTCGTCCATGGGCTGGGATGTTTTCTTCYTTGAATTTTAAATACAAAGTTTGGCAGATAAAAGTCCGACTGTCCTAAGGAGTTACTGACTTTATCCTGGATAAAGTCATCCTGGATACCTCTAACTAGGTAAAATGCGTGAACACTACAGAACATTYGAAAGAATAACAGCAATAATAACGCACAAGCATTCTGTAACTCATACATTGTCTTAGAATTAAGCTGTTACTGTTTCTTGCTTATTCCCCCCAGGTTAGCTCTTTGTACTTCCAGGAACATTTATAGAGAAGGAAAAAGGCATTTGCTGTTTAGGAACMCTCCACGCAAGTATCACCAGTCCATTGCGTGGCCAGGTTAGTGTGATGATCCCAATGTTTATTGCTTACACCCTGCCTCCGGACAACCCTTTCTGCACCCTCTTCAGTYTGGTGCTTTGTTGCCCCTAAAAGTCCTGACTTGCTTGGACAAAGTCCTCCTGCACTTTATCAAGATCCCCATTTTTTTCTTGCCATTTATCATGAAGTCTTTTAAATTTCATTTTATATGCAAAAGTGTAAACTGCCACATGGGTTTTTGAGTACCGCCCTCGCCATGGGTATCATCGGCTACGTTTCACTGCTGGTCAGGCTTCTGCTGGCTTGTGGTTTCCCAAGCAATGGAGCTTGGCTGGGCGCAACTCATAATTCAGCATTTTTTGCATGTAAAAGTCAACAGCCCTCTTATCACAACGGGGAGAGGAGAGCACGGGGGGACTTGGCAACCAGCCGGCTGAAGCACAGAAAGGCAGGGAAAACTCCTCCAACAAGACAGGCAGTGCCCTAAGAAAGGGAAAATTGACTTTTTAGGAAAGGAAGCATCATCATCAGCTTTGCCTGTGTATTTTATAGCCAGTTCTCACCATATACAATTATGCAAGCAGTACTGCTTTGTGTTTGAAAAGACAAATATTCAGTGAAAGTAGTGAACGCTTTTATTACATTTTTAAATCTCTGGCATTGACAAGAATAAGATGCGAGTAACCAGCTCTGGTTTTACGAAACTTTGAGGTGGTTCACTCAGTTCCCACCTACCGTGACAGTGCTTATCCCCGACATCCCAAAGCAGAAGGAGCAGCACCGTTGTCTTCTTCGTGCCAGTCATCATCTTCTCTCCACGCCAATGTGTGCTGTGCTGATGTGGGCAGACACAAGCTCTGCTTTTCATGCAATGCTCCGTGCATGAATTACTTCTCCATGAAGCTCTGCTTCCAGACAGAACRTTCCCTTGGGATAATATTTTTAGGTTTAACAAAAACTCCCCACAACCCCAGCTAAAGAGATGGGATTCATTATTTGTTTATATTAACTTGTGAGGAGATTGAAGAGCTTCACCTTGTGAAGTTTCTAACAATTTYTTTCCCTGCACAGAAAAAGCATGAAAATCCAGTACAACAAACTGGAGTACATATTACTTGAGAAGCCACCAGCCCCTTCCAGTGGGGAAAGAGAAGCTGCAGAAAGTTTAAATATGGAGAGATCATCACACCATATACAGGGAGTAAAGCTGAAAGCTTTCTTTTAAGTAGATTTCCTTACATAAAGAACAAAATAAATAAATAAAGTCAAGAGCATGCTGAATTGGCATTTTCATAGAAATGTTACTCTTTTGCAGGCTAACATCTAACGATTGCTCGAGATACGGCTTTAAGGGGACATTCCCAGCACGCTAGCATGSAACAGAGATGGGGATATGAACCGGTAGGTTTTATTTGGAAAAACACGTATTTTGATGTTGTATTCTAAGGCAGAAATCTGGGTCATTTCTGTGCAGCCCGCACAGAAGAGCACTCTGCCACCTCCATGCCAGGGGGGTGGGAACAGTCCTTTGGGACCATTCCCCAGAGCCCTCCATCTGCCTGGATGCGGTGGGGCAAACCCCGCTCGGTAAGGACCAAACATGGGCCAGTTATGTGCTAACGGCCTGTGGCGGCAGTTGGCAGATTCTCAGGAGTGTTTGTGGGCACATCTGAGAGGTGGAATTGTAGGTAAAGACTCCCCAGATCCACTCGCTCCACTGCAGACATAAACAAAAGAAAAGCTGGGTTGATCCTTGTCACTTTAGGGGAAAAACAATTTCCAGAAATTTCTCCTTATCATAGCCGATGACTCTTATTCTCTAACCATGTTCAGTGAAGCTCAAACAAGTTCAGCTTCATCTGTTGCTTGAAAATGCTCTGGTAAAATAGGACATTGTAAAGAAAAATCCTTATGGCGCCTGCAACTGGTGTAAATGGTTGATGTGCTGAAATCCGTCAATAATACCATAGATTGCTATTTTGTTTCCTGTTGTCTTGAAGTCAAAGTAAATATTAATAACCTTTAATTAATTTATGATGGATTCAGGACTGAATGCTTTCATACAAGAAATTAACATCAAGTTAGGATATTTTTTTCTGGCACGGCACTGCTTTATAAAGCTCCGCAGGCAGGCTGCGCAGCTGCGGGCACTGGGCGAGGGTGTCGTTTCTCATCAGTTATATTTGCATCACCCAACCCTCGTTTACCTGCGCTCCTCTGGTGATTGATTGTGGTGGTGGCTGCAGATGAAGGAAATGGCGATAGCTGACACTGTCCATCATCAGATGTTAAACTGCACTGCCTGGAAATGTTGTGAGTCAGGACTTCAGTTKCTTAAGTACCAAAATTAATGATTCTTTTTCTTGGTTGATGAGAGCTCTGAGTCTAATTAATTTCCTGTCACAGCGAGCAGCACTTGCAGAAGAGGAAATAGTGGGGGAAAGCAGATGAAGCTCAGGTAAAAGAYGCATTAATTAAAAGCTCAATTTGCTGTGGCCATATTTCTCTCTTCTCTTCAGATTTCCTGTTTACCTCATTTATAGCAAGTAAAGCCCAAGTCTGCCACTGTATTAACTTAGAATAGAAAACTGTAAAATCAGATTGCTATCAGAGAATACCGGTTTTCAAGGCAATACCGGGGCAGTACACACCTTTAACCTATCATAATCGCAAACGGAACGGCCGAGAACAGTGCATTAGGCAATCAATTACCTGAAACACTCCTCAGTGATGACTGTTTTCCCAATAGTTCTGCAAGGCTCTTCTATTTTTAAGACAGCAAGTGTGCTGGGCAGATATGAGAAATTAAAACATATCGGACTTGATTAGACATTGAAGCTTTACCGTTCTTGCTCCAGCCTGGTTCGCTGTGCTGCAGCCCTCTTCCCTGGGTGGGGGATGTGGGGTCTACCAGGCGCCCTGTCCTTCTGAAAGCAGCTGGCCACCGTCTTGGTCGCAGCATTTGTCCTCATGGTGGGCACGGCATTGAGCTGCACCGCTGCTTTTCATGGGAGCCACGCAGTTAGGACTGGCTCGCTGTTTTTAGCTCTGCTTCATGACATCTGCTACCCCTCGTAACTCAGACAGAAATATTTAGAATCATAGAATCATAGAATCATTAAGGTTGGAAAAGACCTCTAAGATCATCGAGTCCAACCRTCAACCCAGYACCCATGCCCACTAAACCATGTCCCGAAGCACCTCATCCACACGTTTTTTGAACACCTCCAGGGATGGTGACTCCACCACTTCCCTGGGCAGCCTGTKCCAATGCCTGACWACCCTTTCAGTGAAGAAATTTTTCCTAATATCCAATCTAAACCTCCCCTGGAAGGTTAAGGCGGTTAAGACACCTAATGTGGGTTGTTCACCCAGTGTGCACGTTTGAAATGGGGGAAAGGGAAAAAGAGTAATATTTGAGGCAAYTGAAGACAGATATTTAGAGAGGAAAGTAGTGGTGGTGCTTGGCTGAGACTCGAGTTAGCTGCCTGTGCGTTGATACAATGTGAAAAACCCAAATGGTGGGTAAATTCCTTATTTTGAGATGTTTGCTATTCCCTAGCAGAGCACCTCGCCCCAAATACCCTGGAAGGCTTAAMGCATGATACATCTTCTCACCATGTYGCAGGAAAAAGCTTCTTCCTGGGAATATTAGTGACGTTACAACTGGAGAAAATAAGTTCTGCTTTCTCTAAGTAATGCAGCTTATAGTGTGAATCTAGTTTCAGACTCCCTCTGTCCCCTCTAAATCTTTGCTCCGTGTCTTTCCCAACTTGATAGAAGGGCATATTTAACTATCAAGAGTCATATTTGTATGGACAGATCTTCCATCAACAAAGCATATGTCTTTTGGTCTTGTAATTGTTGAAATCCCATTATTTCTCATCTTTGAGCAACTGAACACATAAACTACCTCTGCAGTAGGCACTTGAAGCTGGCCATCTAAATAAAGCAGGCACGAGGAGGTAGCTGCCTTTGCAAGGAGGGGTGTGTACAGACAGATATTCTCTCCAACATCCATTTCCAGCTCCTCAAATATTAGGCAGGTTTGCCAAAACTTTGCCCTCRCCAGGCCTGTGAGTTATGAATCTTCATTAATATTTGCGTGTTTCCCCCGGGAATCTGTTGGCTCTGCTGCTCTCTGTCTGTCTCCAAGTGCTTGCTGGGGTGTGCTCCTCACCGGCACGGTGCAAGGCTCTTGCTATCTCTTCCAGGGGACACCCCAATTTTTGCATTTTAGAGGGCTTGCAGCACAGGTACTGTTGAGCTCAGACTCTCGCTATCCTCGACAGGGGCGATACTCGCCATGAACATGGGGCGAAGTGGTCCCTCTTTGCGCAGCCAGTGCCTACCCCGTACTCCAACGCTGCRAACTGCACCCCTCATAAGCACACAGTGATGCAGTTCTCTGTTGGTGTCTTCTCTGAACAAAATCTGAATCAGTCTGTGCTGGAAAAACGAGATGTGAGTGAGAATTTGTTCTTTGGCGGGTGTCTTCAGCGATCAGACTTCAGATGTGAACTGCTCCCATTTTTTTCCACTTGTGATTCATAATAGAGACAATGCTTTGGAAATCCACTTGTTCTTTTCAAGTACTAAAAATGAGACACTTTCCAAAGACCACAGCACGGTTTTTGCAGCAGCAGATTACTCCTGCCTAATCTAGTGACCATTTCACACTGCGTAAAGAAATRGTGAAAAAACAAGATACAAAAACGCTTGATACAGCTATTCAGCCAAAAGCCTCCCACAAAACATTGCCGGTAAGGAATTGCATAGTACCAGGGCAAGAGGTACGGCTCCTTGCTGCTCGCCAGGGCAGAAGGCAGAGGCAGGAGCAGGCGGCCGCCTGCCAGCCTGGCCGGAGCTCGGCACAGGGAGCCGGGATGTGAACTGGGGTTGGAGTTATTCCGTGTGTCCCTAATTACAGGGGGGAGGCATAAAGGGGAAGGCGGCCGAGGGTGCCTGTGTCAAGCTATTTCAGTTAGGTTGATCGGGAAGACTGAGGGAAACTTCCAAAGGATTTAATAARGGTAGGAGGGAGGACAGCAGCATGGCAGGTGAAATGCTACACTGAGAAATGCAAAGCAATGCACATTAGGAGGAAAATATGRACTACTGCTCATTGGTGAGTTCTAAATTAGCTTTAAAAGTCATGAAAAAGACTTGGGTATCATTGTGGAGAGTTAACAAAAATATCTGCTGAGCAGGCAGCAGCTTGTGAAAAAAGACAAGCAAAATGTTCGGATGTTTAAAGACTGGGAGCAGAAGATGCAACTGAACTATGGTGATGCCACCATAAACATAAGTGGCATTGCCTTGGTTCAAATGCAGTGGTCCTGCTCTTGCGTACAAAATGGTGGGAAGGGAAAAGCCTGTTAGTCAGAGCAGCTAAAGCCACAGAAGGGGCTGCATGAACCTCTACTGAGAAGGCTGTGAAAAGCTTGGAGCTCTCAGCATGGGAGGRGAGTCCCCGGGGTGAGTTCAGTCTTCAGTCCCCTCCTTCCCCTGCTCTGTGTCATCTCCAGTGCAGCAGTGACCTTGCCACGGTAAAGGCTACATTAAATTTGAAGTAATTTCTACTAGCACARAATAATCCAGTCATCATCTTTCTAATGTTCGCATGGAAAGTTTTTGCGCTTTAATTCCTATTATATGTTTCTAAAGTGCAAGTTCGTTTTGGTAATTACTCAAATAACATTATGAAAATCAATAAAAAAGAGTCATAAAGTCACAGGTTGGACGGCACCTCTGGACATTTAGTCCAAAGTCCTGCTCACTGCAGGGCCAATGTTCGGTCACGCTGYTCAGTGCCTTGTTCAGTCAAGTTTCGATTATCCTGCAAACACTGTGTGCCAAGAATTTCCACCTCAGATTCATTATTGTTCCATTAAAAAGCTGGTCTCCAGTCCATACATTTATTTTATTCCGACTGGTACATGAAAAGTCATAAACCAATTTATGAGCTGAAAAATGCTCATGTCACTGCCACAGCAGTTTGACATATGCCAACTTTAATTCTGGCTTTCCTAAAGCCTCTGTACAGCTTTTTGGAGGAAGGCGAGCTGCAACACGGCTTCAGCGGCTGTGCTGAGGAACAAATCTTCACCGCAAATAGAAGAGGATATCTGATATAGTCACTGAATTATAWTATTACAGACAAGTATTTAAAAGGCTCTTCTGTTCTCAGTGCACATACTTAAGTAGTATCTGCCCAGAGAGAGGGAGGGAAGTTGGTGTGGGTGGTACAAAGGAGCTTTTAGGAGCACGTCCTTCCATCACACCCATAGCGTGGGGCTGTGCCTGCCGTGCAAAGCGCACCCTCATCTTTGCGTCCCCTCAAATTAGAGGAGCAGCAAGGTGCTTGATCTGCTGATCATCTTAGGGGAAATTATCAGAAGATCAAGAAGCTTCTGCCACCTGCTCATTGGGCCAACTCAAAGTCTGCGTTTGGGTTACCTCCCTGTAGCAGTTCTGGCTTTCCTCRTAACGACGGCCACCTCATTAGGACCCTGACATCTCAGCGATGCAGGCTCTGCTCTGCTGTCTCAGACTGTGCCACAACCAGTTTAACAGCTTGTTCAACATCTAATCGAGCACCACATGCTTCAGGAGGAGCAAAAAGCAAAAGAAGGGCTTGGATGTGAGATCACCTGCTTCCAGTTGCGGTCTCCTTTTAATCTCTCTTAACTAGTGAATGATTTATGCTCGGAGTCAGGAGGTGTTTTATACCTTCTGCAAGGGCTTTGGCTGCTGTGGTGCTGAACCTTCTATTAGCCTTTGACGTGGTCCAGTCCCTCTCCAAACTCTGCTCCACCCTCAGCCTCTGCCGTGCCCAGTTCCTTCTCCCTGAAAACCTTTATAGAGTTTTCCAGCTGCAGGACTGAAACCTCCTTTGCCCCAAAAATCCCCTCCCAGACCCCTGGGCACCCCCAGCCACCATGCTGTGCTGCWGTCTCAGAGTCATCAGGATCTCCATCCTTTGCTGCTTCTCTTGATGCTTTTCAACCCTGCCAGCCAGTCTGGTCTCTTTTCCTCCTTAAACAGCCTGCACCTAGCATTCAGCCTAAATTTACCCCTGTCCATCCCAGGGCTTTGMCCTCAGGTCATTAAGATTTTATTCTGTTTCTGCTCTTTTGGTCCTTTCCAGTCTCTCTGTGCACAAATTTTAAGAGAGTTCAGGCAGGGTCATCACCTTTGAGCACCGTATGGTAATGCTGATAACCTGCCTGGCACTAACACAGAGGTCTATGCAGTCTGCAGCACTTCCCATCACACCTGAAGTCCTCTTCTGCATATCTTTGCTTCATTTCCATCATTGCACTAAATAAAATATAAAACGATAAGCAAAGAAAACAGAGAAAACAGACTTTGGGAGACCATTTGTTAAAGGAAGATGGAGCAGAGCTTCAAAAGCTGCCTAGCGAGTTGAGAAACCTCATGGGTGCAGCTTAAGCATTTCGATGGGGACTGCATCTSTCTGGGGGCTGCTGGGGCATCTTGATCGTGGTCTCTGGCTTCTGGTCTCACGGGCTGAAAATCTGCAGAATTGTTTAAAAGGTCTTGATCTGYGGGCAAAGTTCGGTTAATCAGTACTCTTCAGTATCAGGCTGCATGTATCTGCCACAGCTCAAAGGGATTATTTCTACTTACTCCGTCGTCTCCTTAGGAAATCTTAATATAGAGCTGAAGCAACTCCCCTTCACTTTGATCTGAGAAAAACAAGGTTCTGTGTTATTTGGATATAATTTTCATGTCATTGTTGCTGTAAAAAATGGGTAAAAACTGGGGGAAACCACCATACCTCATGCTATAATTTTCTATCATCTATGGTATTCTATCATTTCTGTAGTTGCTCATTGCATGTACCTAATTTGTCTTTATTACCATCAGCAAAGCAAGGCTAATATTTAGACTTCTAGCAATGCACACAAGAGACAAAAAATAAATGCATTTCTGTGACTCATAAATAAGCCTTTTTTGTAGTCAGTGCAACAAAGACATCAGCACTCTTATCGGTAACATACACATTGTAGACTGTTGATGACATTGCCAATCATCAATAACAGCACTATARCATAGTGTCTTGAAAAATATGCTGGAAAAAATTAAACAATTTAAATTACTTACAATCCACAGTAATGCTACAGGGCACGTGGGTATTCTTCTTCGTTTATGTCACATCCTATCTTAGGGAATAAATATGGGGGGGGTTTAAGGTACTTCAGCACCTGGCTCTTGTTTATGTCAGTTGGAATCAGGAGCCTCAATTCCTTAAGGGYTTAAGCCTATTTTCTTATTTATTATTATCAAACTTAATTCGGTAATCTGTGAAAAGATTATAAAATTCTCACAATAAATTTTGGGTTGTTTTCGGGGGAGTCTTTCTTCTTCAGGGCAGAGCTATGTTTTGCTGCATTTTGCTGTAAATTTTACTGCAGTGTGGGGAACGCTTTGTAGCATGCGATCGCGATTCACAYATTTTACACTGATCTTTCAACAAATTTCATTCTAAGAGCCCAAATTGCTGCCAGGTTGTTTTGCTASATGGCTGGTTGTAAATGCTCAGGCAACAGAGCATGGCCCCAGTCCCAGAGCCAGTTCCCACCTTGGTTCTGAGTTTATGGTGTATGGAGAGGAGAGGCACAGAAGTCTCACGGACTTATGGGTTATCTCCTCAAAACAAGAAATGTGTTTATGGCCATTGTGTCAGCCAGCGGGAGGAGTGCACACAATTTCTACATCACCTGTTGCATAATTTATGAAGCAACACTGGAAGATGGGCAGCTTTGCCAGCCAAGGYGGGGATGAGGAGTGCTTTGGCTCGTGGTGGGTCACCACTCCACGTCCCGGCACGGCTGATGGCACCGCTCTCCCCGCCAGTCACTCGGGCTGCACACAACCCTTCTTGCATTTTTAAGCCTGAGACCCATGTAGAGAAGCAGAAGCACGGCATACCGTGCAATTGAGTTACATGACATGAAATAAATGCCAACCATACGGACCGGTTGGAAGAAGGTCCCAAGGATGATGCTCCCCAGGACACCTGCCAGCAGGAGGTTTGCAACCCGCCTCTAGGCACTGGAGATGGAAAAGTTTCTTTCGGGGTAGTGACAGACAATATCTGCAATAAGTTGAGMTACGGTATAGCCTTAAGCTGGGTTTTATCTCAGTTTCATTAGACAGTAGTGAATATTTGTGTGGGAAATTCCTATGGAGAACCAGTCATGTCTGTGAGAAGCTGCTGACCAAATGGGTGACTTTCCTCCCTCCGACTCTGCGCAGAAGCGTGTTGCGCAGGCGTGGGCAGTAAGGCACGAGGGAGCCCTTGGCTAGCTGTTGCCACTAAATAACCTCATTATGTTTTTTTCTTTTTGAAGGAATGAGGTCATTAGCTGATTTAAGTGACACTGCAATACTCAGAGAAGTGGCTTCTGGGTGCAGCTCTTGCTCCTGCCCCTGTTGAAATCAATGGACTGTCTTCTGATCTAGAATAAAAGTCTGTCCAGGGTGAGGATTATCACAGACCTCAAATATAGAGTTCCAGTTGTGTTTCATAACACGTGAGAGGAYGGGACAGCCTGTGTCCCACCTGCCCTTTTCTTACAGCAACAACCAGTATAGCTGTCTGAATGTCCCATTTAAACCGAAATGCATCTTTCTTGCTCATTGCACCAAAWGCTTTCATACTGGTGAGATGTCTAAAAGGGAAAATGTCAATTTGGACTATATTTAAAAATCTCTAAAATATGCATTTTATTAATTTTGCCTTTCCTCTCCTTTTATTATACCACAAAGAAAAGGAGACATCTGCTATACAGTTTCTTTCTTTTAATCACCTATGAAAGCTTCAATTAGTATACAGCTAATAAGACTTGACAGTTTTACTAACATTAGAAGATGGAATTAAAGCAATGTAAAGCAGGAACAATTCACAGAGATATTCTGTACATCTTTGAGATATATACTTGAAATACATTCTCGAAAATATGATCACAGTTTTAAAACTACGYCTAACATTTTCTTGATAATAGACATGAAGTTATCATTTTCTTGTCAGCAATTAGTCAGCCACCTCAAATAACTAGCTGTAAGAGATACTGAAAAAGTGAATTCGGAGCATGCGGATGACAGACAGAAGCTACAAAACATAGACAGTTGTGTAAAGTTCAGGAGTGAAACATTTATTATTGAAAAACTTATTACTGCGCAACTGGAAGGTTAAGCACATAAGGTCATGAAGCGATTCTGCAGTTACGACACAGCACATCACCAGAGTTTGCCATGATTAAGACAGTTCCGCTTTGTCACTGCTAGCAAGAGACGCTGGGATGTTCACCCACAGCAAAGAATCTGGGTTATTAAAAGCCAACATGAAACTCCAGAAATGTACTTTCTTCATTATTTTGGCAATAACAGTTTAAARCACTTCCTAACAAACTCATAAATGCGCAGTGCTATATTATACACAAATGGTATTTTAGCACTCTGAAATGTCTCGGCGCTGCGTTSCCATGAAGTTTTCTCTGGCAGGCGGGAAGACTGCCAACTTCTTCGCAGAGTGGCAAAGTGTGGGTTAGAGAAGTTGTGTTAGACTCCGTTTGTCATAATTGCAGGGGTAGTTGAGAATAAAGACTAAACAGATAGGTCAAATCTCCTTTTTCAAGTAATTATGTGTGWTTCATACAGAGAATGTAATAGTAGAGAGGTATAAGTGTATGTAAATTTTGGAAGTGATTTCCCAGAGAGAACGATTGTAAGGTTAACAATAGCTTAGCATCCTAAAATTAGAAATTATTTTAAACTCAATGTATTTGGGGAATAATCTATCACACAGGRAAACATATCCATCTCGTTAGAAGCAATTTAGGAACCAGCAAGCCTTTTTGATTACTGTAAATGGCTCTAAAAGAAAAACGTCTTATAGCTGATGTACATGACAGCCGTGTACACGTGGCTTAATGCACAGCCCAGTTTGGCAGAGCAGCAAGACGGAGTCAGCACTTCCCACCGCTCACAGGAGGGGCCAGGCACCACTCCYGAATTAAAATATTTTTAACGAGCCGGTGAGCCGGGGGACCTTCAGGCCGTCCACCCACACTTCACCGTCTCAGCATTGAAGTCCCCTTTGCAAAGTGAAATTCCTCCCGCATGTTAAATGAGGAATTTTTACCCTTAAGCCATCACAACTCTCCTGCTCATTGGTATTCTCCTCACACGCCRCTGGACTAAAGAAACCCTTTGCCAGAATCACGCAAGACTATACAGAAAATAKGACCGGAGCACCTGATAGCTGCTGGTAGGCGTGCGAGATGGCCAAGGAAGCAGCTTGCAGGGGTTTTGAGCCATCCCCCTTTCCACAGGGTTTATCCAAACATCTCCGTGCAGTTGATGCCCCTCCGCCCCCCGCCACACCTCTCCGGGCTGTTCTGCAGGACCAGGCTCACAACCACGCAAATCGGGCAGATGACAACCGTGGCTCCGTGCAACGTTCTGGCGCGGTGGGTGGGCAGGGTAGAGAGTCCACCTAAAAGCAGACTCTGCCATACAGCGTGAGCTTTTCCCACTTGTAGCTATAGGTAAAAATTGGGAAAGTTCAAGATTTACAGAAGCTTTTAATTCCCCTAAAGCTGGCTGGATCAAGGGATGTTACTGAGATACTACATTTAGGTCTRCGAACTGGAAGGGGGAGAGAGAGTGAAAAAATGTTGACCATGAACTGTAAGGTTCGTTTTGCCTTAAAGAAAGATCAACAAGAACGAAATAAAGCCCTCAAACTACATTCTTTTGCTCCCATGAGCAGGTTTATGTAGGTAACTGTCTTTTATCAAACCACAATATCCTTTGAGCAATGTGTGCACTTAGATTCTGAGATTTGCCATGAGCCAGAGAAGTGAGCTGTACAAAAGCTCCTCTCAGATTTCCAGTGTGTTTTCTCCCAGAAGAAATTCTTCAGTGCTTTGTTAAGTCTGCATCAAGGTGCTTTGYCATCCCATCTGTAGGGGAGTCCACCGTCTGCAGGGGAGCCCCTTACTTAAGGGTGGCTGGCAGTAATTTATGGTGCTGCGAGTGCTTTCGCAGAGGAAAGTCAAGCAAAGTGACCATGAAGAAGGAGGCTCCTGTGCTCTTGGGTCGCAGGACATGGGTCTGGAAAGCTCTGGCTGGAAAGGGAGAAGCTCTTGTAGAGATCTCTGTCTGATACCCGTGAGCTGCAGTCGCTGTAAGAAGGAATATAGAAACTGCCAGGCTTTTAAAAATAAATTCCAATTCTTTGGTCTTTTGAGGGAAGGCTCTGATGTTCACTGTCAATATCAGATCAAATAAAACCTCTGCTCGGGCTTTCCCCATCAAGAGGCTCCTCGCTGCCAGCCCCACCTTGGAGGCCCCAAGGCCCTTCTGCTGATCTAACGACCCTAACGAGGCGCGGGAGCGTGGGGAGAGGACCTGGGGAGGGGGCGAGTGTGCCAAGATGAGAGGATGCTCTGGCGCGTGTTAGGCTAATATCTCACATGCCAAACCAGCCCCTGTGTTTCTGTTAATCAGACCTGATATTAACAGTCCGTGGACAGCAGCGATGCAAGAAATGCAGAAATTCTATGGGGTTTTTTTTCTTTTAAAAGCATGTCTTTACGGGCTGGTTAGGTTTCTATTACTTTTGACAGCTGAAGAGTATTGCATTCTGTGCAATAGGCTCTGATTTATCGCTCAGTTCTCTGACTAAACTTGAGTTTTAAAATCCAGTTTCTATTTCAAATACAGTTCATTGATCAAGGTACAACACAGGTCTTCCCTGGGCTTTATGTGGATGCAGCTGGATCAACGGTCCTCCAGTATCTCCCCCACATGACAGCCATGTGACCCTTCATACCTGCCTGCTCAGTGATGGAGCACGTGAGGGTGGCTCAGGAAACCTATTTTGGAAGAGAAACGGTCGGAAATGCCTGTTTCACTTCCTTGAAAAAGTTAACTTTAATCTCTTTGTCTAGTAATCCTGGTTTGGGTGATCGCATGGTGCTCGCCTGTAGTTGCAATGCATTCTGCACGCCTGTGGACCTCACTGAGTTTGCAGCATGCAAACGGTGCCACCTTGGCTCTCTTCAGGTAAGGCATTCTCCTCAGTGCTTCTTCTTAACGTAAATGGGATTACTGATGGGATTTGTGTCRGTGTAATTCCAGCGCCATGGGACCTATGTTTACAGAAAACCCCAGTACAAGTGCAAATTTTTAACTGCAAACGGCTCTCAGAGTAATCTGGCCGAGCCRGAAGGGTACAGGAGAGCTCGCTGCCAGCACGGGGGGCCGAGGGCAGACCCTGCACGCCCCGGCCGGGCCCCCAGCACGCACACCCAGCTGGTCCCGTTTGGCCGTCAGGGTCTTCTCTACGTGCATGTTCCCCTTACAGCCCCCCAGGGAAAGACAGGCGTAACCACAAACACAACAGCCAGCAAAGCATGAGCTGTGGCCATGGCATTATTTGTCACCTTTCTGGCTTAAATAAAGTACACAGATGTTCTGCGGGCAATTGGGTTTGTTGTCTTTCTGTATTTTTCTAGGAGAGACGTTGCCCAAGATCTCCATGACAGCAAGGCGATAGGAACAAAAATTCTGTCTGAAATGGTGGAGCTAACGGGCTTTCTCAGGAAAGCAAATCCTGGCCATAGCCCTCGGGCAGTTTTCAAAGGCAGTTGCTTTCCCTTGAGTCCCACCACAGCCAGGCATAGAGCAAAGTTTGGGTTATATCTGCCCAGGCTTGATTTGATGCTAAAGAAACTTTTAAAACTCTTTAGATCTATTTAAACTCTAACAAAYGAGCGGCTGAGGGAGCTGGGGTTGTTTATCCTGGAGAAGAGGAGGCTGAGGGGAGACCTTATCGCTCTCTACAACTACCTGAAAGGAGGCTGTAGAGAGGCGGGTGTTGGTCTCTTCTCCCAAGTAACAAGCGATAGGACGAGAGGAAACGGCCTCAAGTTGCACCAGGGGAGGTTTAGATTGGATATTAGGAAAAATTTCTTCACYGAAAGGGTAGTCAGGCATTGGAACAGGCTGCCCAGGGAAGTGGTGGAGTCACCATCCCTGGAGGTGTTCAAAAAACGTGTGGATGAGGTGCTTCRGGACATGGTTTAGTGGGCATGGGTRCTGGGTTGATGGTTGGACTCGATGATCTTAGAGGTCTTTTCCAACCTTAATGATTCTATGGTTCTATGATTCTATAAATAATGCAGTTGTGTTATTTCAATATTGATCAGATATTTCTGAATTTGTAACATGAGAAAGAAAATTATGTTTCCATAAGCACCCACATACAGACAATGTCAAAGTGAAACTTCCACTATACAGTCCGAGTGTGTTCTTAACGGTGTCCTGCCACRGATAACTTGACCCTCTCTCACGAAATCTGTCTTGGCATACGAAACAAAAATAAAGATGCAAAAGAGGCATTAGTGCTCCCTGGCAGAACCAGGATGGAGGGATGCTCGGAAAAGGGGGAAAGAGGCCGCAGTGGGTGAGGTGCGTAGGAAAAGGTGTAGATTGCTCCAGATGGATTTCACATACCAAGTGAATATGTCAGAGCTTCAAGAAGTAGTCTTTGTGCCCCCAAGAGATTGCAGGTAGTATATTTTAGTACGTATATTAAAAAGGCTGACAAACCATTTGCCTTTTACGTATATTTATGTATATATGTATGAAGAAGACAACAACAGGAGAGCTTTAGGACTAGYATACAAAATAGTAGGGCTAATTACAAACACCTTCCTCTCAATAAGAACCATTCTTAGCTTGAAATAGATTTTAAAAARCACATAATGAGATTTAAAGCTCTGACAGCTTTTCAGATGAAGGTGGCCATCACAACTTGTGCTATCATTTTTGGAATAAACAGATATTAATTCTGTTTTGTATTTCAAGCTGCGCATGCTATTATATGACATTTGATCTGAAATTGGCTTTTTCTTCTTTCCTTGCTTCCATTTTCTTCTTAACTAACTGCAGAAACTGTGGATTGTATTGCTTGATGAACATAGTTTTGCCTCTGAAACATCAAATACGTGCTTCCTTTTCCCCCAGAATTATTTTAAATATATATTCAGTCTCTGAGTCAAAATAGCAGGGACCAGCAGCTAGTTCTATCCGAGGGTCTTGGGCTCAATCTCGCTCAGAAAAGGGTTGGACTCAGCCTTTGCCCCTCACTCCTGACTCCTCAGGGAGGTGTGATGCTGATGTTGACTGAACATCAGGCTCAGAAGAGGGTCTCCTACGCGCTCTGGAAGGAACTGTAAGTAAATTAAAAAAGATAACTGACAGCTAAATTTGCCAATTCTCTTTGGTCCTGTGTATTTTAGTAGCCTCCTTTGTAAAATGGGAATAATGTGTGTATCATCATTTCACATCAATGGATTGAAATGGTTTTATGAGAGCTAAATATGAAGATGCTTACTCTCTCTTTAGAAAGACTGCTTTGATTTGGGGTGGGTTAAGTTTTTATTATTATTGAATTCTTATGTTTCAGAATGCTCAGCTCTGAGATTTTTTTATTAAACTCATCTGTCAGAATAGAAATACTTTCTGGAGAACACTGGATTGTAAAGGAMGTATTCAATGAATGTGTGCATATTATGTCCATAAATGTTTGTTAGAAAAATTATTCCCAAATGATATGACAAAGTTATGAAAAATTAGATCACAAATCTCATTAACGATACAGACACTGGAAGAGGAATGAAGCCAATTAATGTTGATAGTACTTGTCAGAAGAATGTCATGGTTCTCGTCTTAATGCCAGTCACATACCCCGAGCCAAACGACTCCACAAATGACGACTTTCCTCTCATCAGGAGCAAGCTTGGGTGGATAATGAAGGAAATTTCTGGGTTTCTTTACGTACATCTAATTACCACAGTTTACCTGAGAGATGTTATGTTAAAGTTATGAAAGGGAGTGGAGGCAGCAGGGGCAGGGCTCATTGACCTCGCAGAGCCCCTCCACTCTTATCTTCTGCAGGTACTTAAGAGGAATTAAATATCAGGCTGCTCTGTTACCATGACAACTTTGCTTTTCACGAAAGAAGTAGTGTATGGTTTGTGATTTGAGCACTCTGTAAATGTGGCTATTAAGCATCATCCACTTTGTCACCGGGAAAAGYGAAAAAGCTAAACAAGTACTTTTAAGCTTGGCTATAAATGGAACTTTTCCACCTGAGAACCAAAATAGAAAACTGTTGGAAATAGTTAAAATTATCAGACATGAAATTTTATTTATGTATGCAGTTGCGCATGAGACTSTATACGTGTCCACACAGGAGTTGCCCACACAAGCACACAGGTACATAACTCGGTAGGATTAYTCTCCAAGTTTTGAGCACATGTCTCTGTCAGGTAAATTAAAGTTTGAACCGAACATTCAACCCAGAGACAATAAAGGCGTTAGCTCGGTTTTTAACTTTGACGAAAATCTTACTTCATACTTATGTATATATGCAAAATAACTTTTATCTTAATGCTCCTGTACCAAATAGCACTAAGACAATCTTGCGGCTGATGGCCTTGGGTGCCGCGGGGTGCGAGGGGTTGGCACAGGCAACAACGCCCGTGTCCGAGGAGGTGCTTGACCCGGCCCTTGCGTGTCCCACCGCCCTGCGCCGCGGCGGGCACGAGCAGCCTACCTGGGGCCAGCGCCTCTTTTAAACCAGCTTTGACACCGGCTGGAGAAAACGTCATTTTCCAGCACAACGAACTGCAGGGACTAATTATGGAGAGCTGAAGATGCACAGATTTATCAGCTAACCCCCCGCAGATGTGGTTACAGCAGACCCGTCTCCCATGTCAGGCCCACCGACGGTGGCTGAAGGTGCCGTCCATCACACGGCGGTAACATCTGGGCCTTCCTCCTACACCAACWGGGAAACCGCGGGAGAAAAACGAGCAGCCTGACCTCAGCTGGGTCACCACGGGATGCATTTCGTACTTCCAGAAGAAGAAGCAGCTGGCACATTGTACAGCAAGGACTTTTTGGAGAGGGCATGGTGGCTCCGGCTCYGGCTGGAGGTCGAGCAGCTCCTTCCAGGGCAAGCGCAGGCACACCACCAGCTGAGCTCTGCTGAGCAAACCTTGGGAGATCTCGTGGGAGCCCAGTGAATTTAGGCAGCATCTGGAAGACTTTTTTTCCCTCTCTGCATCTCAGCTTTGCTTTGGCTGTATGAGTCTGTGCAGCCGCAGCTTTAGGAGCTGCAGTTTGCTGCCCAAAGCAGCGGGTACCTGGGCGGTTGATGGGATGCTGGAGGCCAGGAGACCTTGAGGAAAGGACCATGAGTGAAGCAGGTTCACAGCAGCGCTTGGAGGAGAGTGTAGAGACCTCTAGGAAAGAGGACGTGAGCATTTCAGTCGTTGYTGAGTAGCTGTCTGCTCACTGACGTTAAAAGCAAAATAAAGGGCGGGGAGAATTTCAGATTCTGTGGTTTTGTCACTGGCTATGCCAAGGAAAGACACCATCAGGGCATCAAAATCAGTTTTGAAAGGGAATGTCTAAATCATACAGTGAAATAAATGTATTTAATATTGCTACTTCCGACTCCTAATCCCAAGATAATTCTTGTTTAATGAAGTGAATTTTTTAACAACAAAAACAGCAAAGTTGAAAAAAGGAGGCGGGGGGGCAAAGTGCAAGAGCAAGATGTGCCAAGAATGCTTCAGAACGGGCAAAAGCTGATCCCCGACCAGATAGCGGAGATGCTGCCAGCTCCACGAGAGCGAGGGAYGTGTACGACATGCAGCCAAGGGCTGAAAGGAGCTCTTTTCCCTGGTATATCATTAAATTGTCAACTTCTGACTACAGGATGCCAATGTATACTAAAGCTTCATCTGTTTATAACTTTGATGTTATAACCTGGATCTTATCACTTGTAAGGTTGAAATCATGCTTGGTGATTTATTCACATAATTTCAGAGGCTGTCTACAAACAGATCATTATTTCCTAAAGTGTCTTTATTATCCAGTTTRACTTATCTCAGTAATTCACATTAGAAGTGAGAACTGCACTATTTTTCTTACTTGATACCAAGGGTAAATAAGGGGTTTTCTAATACTTGCTGCTCCTAGATTCAACCCCTGCTGAAACAGTCAAGTTAAACATTTCATTTCAGTAAATACTATCTCATATTATTTCAGTTTTCATCAAATTTCCTTTCCAGTAGCCTGATTTGCTGGAATATCTAAAAACCTAACATTTATACAAGCATATGAAGCCCAAGATRCAGATGGATATTAACCTGCTGGATGTTATCTAACGAACCTGTCTGTGGCAGTGGCATTGAAGGAAGCCCCCACCCCCCTGAGGTTCTTTATTTGCTATGACAAAAGGATGACATGGAAATGCTAAGGCACATATTTGTTATTTAATATAGATATAGCATAACTGATTATTTTAAACAGTAATATCAYGTCTTCAATGCCTGCAAAAATGAATCTGATTCTATAGAAGTTATTTTTCAAAAGTRGAATAAAATTTAGCATTTTTATATACGTATTAAAATACAGGTGATTCGGCAAGTAGCTCTAAACATAATTCAAAATATGTGAGAATTAAAACCAAGTTATATAAAGTCTATGGTATCGAGCTAAATTATTCAAGACTTTCCCGCGGGGTTTCAATCAGCGGAACTAGAAGTCCCGAGGCGGTGCCGCTGTGCCCGTCCGCCTCCGCGCTGCCCCGGGGCTGCCTTGCCCCCCGCCCCCGCGGGGGGAAGTAAGTGCCCTGCGGATGGCCGGAGCCCGCTCGTCCGTGCGTCCGGGACGAAGCCGGGGTGCGCTGCTGGCCGTCCCGTGCCGTGCCGTGCCGGGSACGGCAGCTCTGCCGCGGGCACGCCGGGCGCGGGCTGCCGCAGCCAGGGCTGAACAGCGGGTGGCCCGTGGACATCCACCACCGGGAGTTCATCTTAAAAATACCTTTTTAATTGTCATTTTGGTCCTCTGCAGATGCACTAAAAAAAAATTATTTGCACGAGTACATTTGCAGTCACTTACAAGCTTACTTTTTTATAACAACATTGGTTTGTTAAAAACATTTTTCAATTTTTGTCACTTTACCTTCATGAGAGCTTACAATAAATTTGCCACAAACTGTTGACATACGATTAACCCATTCCTGCCATACCCACTTACCCCAACTCGATTCCTGCATTCACCGGGAAAAAAACAGGACATCTCACGGGATCGCTGGGCATTGAAATGGAAATACACATTTCCCTAACTTCAGTACCAAAATAGATATTAATGCAGGTGTTATAGTTCAAATATTTTTATAATGGCTTTAAGTTGGTTGTTTTCCCTACTCATTTTACAARAGCCTGGATGAAAATAGGGAAGGAAGTGAATGATAACCTTGTAGAGCAGCTGTGGGGTATCAGTTCAGGGACACCATTTGGTTTAGGTCCTTCATGTGGAATAAGGGTCATTACTGTGGTTTAGTAAGAAACATATGTGCAAATACACACAGAAACTACAGCAAATATATTTTTCAGAGCTTATTCAGCAGTGGATTGCAGAATACAGATGTTGGATATAATATACTTGCACTAAATTGGATTGTGGGTGAATAAAGGAGTTGATCTTAAATTCAGCGGTGGGGTCCTACTCTGTGTTCAACTGGAAATATATAGTCTTTTTTTTTTCGCTTTTGCAACTTATTCAGTACATATTTTGGCATGCCTGTCTGTTATGCTGCCTTAATCTTCTCTTCTACCCAACGCAAATTAACATTTGTAATTTATTCACCAGGAGAAAGGCTCTGCACTGTTTTGAAATTTAATGCCTAACAGATAACAGGGATGCTGAGTCAGCACAAAGTACATTTGACAAATAAACTCATTGCCTGCTTATAATTTAATAGAAGATATGGCAAAGAGTGGGGGGGGAGGGGAAGCTTTTATCTGTACTGCATTAAAAAAGATGTAAGACTTTAATGGACCTTCAGATACTCGTTTCTMTCCTGAAATCCCAGCATTCCCCGAAGGCAGCAGCGCATACACACGCTGTCCGGAGGGGCAGCAGCAGAAACACGGGTGGAAGTGGGGAATACTGYGGGAAGCCTCTGGCTACCGGAGTGGTTTGCTGTCTGCGCTTGTCTTAACTGGGGCAGGGGAGGACCCGTTATGCGCTAGAATAATATTCAAGCTGACAAAACTGACTTTGCCACAATTCCCTCTTCAGGTATCATCCCCCACCTCTTAACTCRCGCAGATTTAGCCCTGGATTTAATCCGGTTTTGCTCTCGTTCTCTACCTGACTACTTTAGGAATACTGTCGTGGCGACTCAGGTGCCATCCAGGCTGATATCAGGAGATCCTCTGCTTCCCCTGACCCACTTCTTCTGCATTTAACTTTGGGATTTTAATATAACCACCATCTCTGCAGAGTTTAAGACCGGTGCCTTGTGCCCCAAGCACAGCCAGCACCCACTGACCCTCCAGGTATTACCGGGGGGCTGAGTACAGGCACATGGGGTCAAACAAGTAGGAAAACTTTGGGTATTTTTTTCCTCTTAGTGAGGTAACAAAAGCATATTAGAGATGAAGAGATGATGTGCCTCCAACATTGCCAGTGCTCACCTGGACTAGAGCAACCCTCAGTGAAATAGGTGCAGAGCTTCTGGCTCCTCCACATAAGGAAAATATTTTTTCCCCTTTAATTTTAGAARTAAGTAAATGCTTAAAAATAGCAAAGTTACAACAGAAAAAATGGTGTATTCCAATTGGACACATCAAACAACCTTAAGCGTAAGTGAAATTATCACATCTGTCCAAAGCAGCCGGTGGCTACAAGGGTTATAACAGCTATAACAGACAATCCTGCGCTGCGGAGACACGTCCTTGGTGCGGCAGCGCCCATCTCCCCGGCGAGGGGTCGGGGCGTGCGCCGGGCAGGATTACTGGGGCGAAGACTGGGGAACGGCCTGTGCAGCCAGGCTGGGCGAAACCCCCCTCTCCCGGGGCACCCCTCGCCGTCCCTCCCCAAAACCCCCTCTCCGGGGCACCCCTCGCCATCCCTCCCCAAAACCCCCTCTCCGGGGCACCCCTCGCCGTCCCTCCCCACGCTGCCCTCCAGCACCCTTCGCTGGGGGCGAGGGGACCGGAGCGTCACCTTTCCGAGAGCGAATCAATACCAAAATGTTTGCAGTCTAAGTAGACTGGACATAATGCAAGCGGCAGATTCCTACCAGGGTAAAAGCAGTCTTATCTCTAGCACAGTGAYTGAGGTGGTAAATTGGCTGCAATTTCCCCAATCTCATGAGTTTTAACAACAGAACAATTTTATTCTGTTGCACGAGCATCTCTRCTACGGCTATTACCGGCATAGCTACGTTGGAGGGGGAAGATCATGCCCTGACTGATACGGCTATGCCACTGAATACAAACCCCTTTATTTTTTCATTAGAAAAAATAATAATAAGATGCCTATTTTGTTTTCTAAATGGCAGATAGATGAGTTTTTCTAACACTTATAATACTGAGAAACATAATGACRGTCTCTAATTAAATTAATTTCTTCCCTAATCCAACCCCATGCAGGTTTAAACAAATTACCTCTAAAAAAAACCAATCAAAATACCCACTCAACCAATTTCAATGATTAAACAGCAGTTTCACTTGCTTGCTCTTCATTTTTCACTCTTGGGAAGAGTTATGTATCTTTTTACTAGCTTGAGATCTAAAGCTGCTTTACGGCCTCTTAGCCTAACCCGTTACATCTAAACGGCCTCACGCAGTCCGTACAGAGCGTGATTTTCTGGAAGGAGGTGCCGGGGTACACGGCCAGCACGGCCAGCACCGAAGGGCCAAATCCTGGGAGACACCAGGGCACGTGGCTCCCACCCCTCCCGGCGCTGCCGCTCACGCCGTGTCCCGCTGCGCGACCTCCGAGCGATAAATACGATACAGCACTAATATCGATCACCAATCGTATCTGGCATGAAATTTTCTTTCCGGAGACAGTTTGTGAAGCTGTGTGCCCATCGGCCCTCGGGGAGCCTGACCACTTTTTGAAACTGAGAATATTCATCATAAAAAAGTCTCACTTTCTAAAAGATGAATTTTTGAAAATGGGTTGCTGTTTTGGGGATATTTGCACCCATTTCTGCTTTTTAGTCTCTGTTAATCATATTTTTTGTCTTATTATGATGCAGCCCRTAAGACAGACACAGCATGGCAATTAAGGCTGTTCTGAGAAGCAATCACAATGGCTGTGGTTTATGAGTGGTTCGTGTGATCGATTTTTACTTTTCAACTGAGATAAGGGGCACTTTGCATAGAGAATTTATAACCAGAAACATCCTTCCATATTGGCACATGAAATGGGCATGACTTTTATTGCAGCAGTATTTTATTGATTTTGCAATACAGCGTTCAGTTCTAGGAGCAACGGGTCTAATTTTGCCTTACCTGGAAGAAGAATTTTTCCCACGATTATATATTCATGATTTAACTTCCCAGAACCATTTCGCAGGCTTGACTGTTCCTGACTTTCAGAGCAGTTTTATGCCCATCTGACTTTGTTAACACAGCATAAAAAATGCAAAAAAAAAAGGGCAGAACGTGACATCAAGGACTTTAAATGTATATTTATCTGCATGTTGGTGACGGGAAGCGGGAAGGATGCTCAGTTTGAAGCTATTCAGTGCTTCTTTTCGGAGATAAYGTACATGAAGGATTTGCTCCCCTCTGAGGAGGGTGCCACCGCCGCAACCCCCGAGAGCTTCGCCAGACTCTGCTGTTGCAAACGCTCCTTTTTGCCACCTCCACGGCCTCCTCCTGTGCAAATGTGCTGTGAGATCGGGGACGCGAAGGCAGAGCTCGGGCAGGGCAGGGCATCAGCCGGGGTCCTGCCGCGGGGAAGGGTGCAAATTCCTGAGGTCACGTTTATGTACTCTCCGCACCCCCACTGATGTGCTGCCTCTTGAGTTTTAGCTGCGAAGTCCATAAAGAATAAACTGTTCTTTCTTCGACATGGATCAGCATAGGCCTGCATCTGCAGCATGGTCGCATACAAGAAAATATTTGGTTAAAAAATGGAAAAAATCTCCAAAATATGCAGCTGTGTTTCTGCATAAGAAAATTAAGGAAGGAAAAGCTACCATAGAAGAACTGTCTGCTGGGGGGGGGGCAGATGAGTAGTTACTCTTTCCAGTATGAATTACTTCATTTATTTTTCTTCCTTTTCAGTTTGTTATAACCATATCTTTATTTAAATGTAGTTTTTCTTTCCAGTGTGACTGTAATAATTTCTTAGAGAACATATTTTAATAGCTTGACTATATGCTCAGAATTTCTGTTTGCTTCTATAATTGCTTCTTAATTATTTTCCAATTGCTGAAACAACAGTTTTCACAGTTTATTAAAAAGCATTTTTGAAAGCATTACCCTGAGGCATTGTCAACATTTTATTACTATCACTAACAGCCAGCACAAATGAATAATCATCAGCATGGGTAGCTTGTGTCAAACAGATGAAAACTGTTTGAGGCTTATGTAGAAATTATAATAGAGTTTAATGTCAGACTGGAGCTGTTTTCTTGCAGGAGCACAGGCAACCTTCTGCTACCCCACGTCTGGCCCAGCTCCATCTCCTCAGCGCCAAGCTGGAACGTCTCGGAGAGGAAACCTGGGGTCTGCGATCTCGCGTGGGCAGCGGCCAGGCTGCTCTCGAAGGCTATGCCATTTTCAGTGTTAGCATCRATTTAAATTCTCTTTGGCTCTAAAATCATCAGTTTTGCCCAGATCCTCTTCTTGCTGGGCTGGCCGGCTCATTGCCGTCCTCCAGCTACAACAGCAGGATCAGAGATCCCGTACGTGAAAAAGCACGTTGGGGTGCTCATAACTATATTCCCATAACTATATATAACCCAGTGTTGGGGTGCTCATAACTATATTCCGTAATTCCCCGGTCTGAGCAGGAGAAGCCCATTGCCAAAGGCACGGGGACACGTCCCGTCCCTCCAGCGCTGCCAGGCTGCCGGCTAACGCAGCAAAGCCGCGAGCTTGCGTGGCTTTATCACGAGCAAACACCGTATCTTCCTCACTTTTTGTAYGTCCATCCCCTTYCCCTTCCCTCCTCGCGCCAGGCAGYGAYGCCAGCCCTGCTAATATTTCTCTGCTGCTGCCGCGCAGCTGGAAGGGACCGGTACAAGGAGACGATGCTCCTCGGTGAAGCACGTTTCTGGGCGGCCTCTTGTTGAAGGGCTGTTCTGCGACGGACGGGAGCGTGGTGACGGACCTCCCGTTGGTTTCGTTATATAGGACTGTATGTCAATGACTCCCCAGGGAGGCTGTGGACGTGGTGCCTGATGCTTCAGCAGCGAAAGCCATCGTCATCCAGAAAAGGTCCCCGCGCCGGAGGGCAGGGCAGCGGGGCAGGGCACGGCGCTACCCACCCCCATGCCTTTTGGGATAGCGTGGCAAGCTCGGAGGGAGCGTTGCCCGCTCCGAGTGGCTGTAGTCAGGCTGGGTGTGTGCACCAGCGATGCTGCTTTTGCAAAATTATACTGCTCAGAAATGCTCGTTTGAACACCACTTGTTTTCAAAGTAATTGCATTGCTGTACACATTTGAAAAGGCAAAGTAATAATGCCTTACACTTGTTCTGCCCTTTCATCCGCAGATCTTTCCACAGGAAAGATCGTCATCACGTCACTAATTTACAAACAAAAATGCCTGAGATCCAGGATCTCTGGTACGTCCAGGGAGAAGGTGCCTAAGCGCCCACCCAGCCACGAGTGCCTCCTAATTCCCCCTCCCTTTGGCCAGAGGGAGCTTGATACACACCAAATTTGTCCAGGAAAAAAAAAAAAAAAAAAGAAAAAATAATACTGTCACCTGGATGTTATGCTTAGGCTTTATTTTTTTGGGGGGGGAGTTAAGTTTTTTGAATAGAAATACCTTTAAATGAGTTAGCATTTCTGTTCCCAGTGTAACATTACTAACAGAGATGACATCGTTGTGTTGGAAAGAAAAATAATATTTTCAAAATGTTAAAAAAATTTAAGGGAACTATTTTAGCTATACTTTTTTTCCCCATTCTTATTTACTTTAGGGAAAATTTGGCCTGATCCATTTAGCTATAACAAGCTGGAACCCTCTTAAGCCTGTRTCATTAAAACCCAAGAATATTTAGTGTATGGAAGGTATCATTTAAAATTATTTCTATGCATAGCCTTGATTATACATCCCTTTAAAATGGTAGTTTAAGAGACATTAGCAGAGCTTGCATGACCTTAGTCTTACCTATAGAATGTTCCAAATCAAGCCCTGTATAATTAAGACTTCACAATCAGCGCTTCAACAGCAGCCTTGTCTCTAAGCTATTTGCAGGGGCCTTTCCAGCAGATGATGTTTGCAAAATATCGTACCTCTAGAAGCTGCCAAGAACGCTGAAGTCCTGCTGGCCATGGTCTCTGTCCCGTTGGTGCTTCACCCCCTCGGACCCCCGCCAGCCTCCCCTGCGGCTGCTGGGGAGAGGCGATGGGGCAGGGGATGGGGCAGGGGATGGGGCAGAGGATGGGGCAGGGGATGGGGCAGGGGATGGGGCAGGCGATGGGGCAGGGGATGGGGCAGGTCCCGCAATCCCCAGCTCTGCCCCGTCACCCACGGCATTTTCTTTGCCCGCGTTAGCTAACATGCAGCCACCACCCCCTTACCTGACTGACGTGCCCTTGCACCTCCAAAGTAAGTTCTTGGGAGCGGAGTTCCCTGGGAATCAAACACAAAACCAGAAAGGTTTCATTTCTCCCTCGCTTCACGCAGGTAGCGTGCAGCCGGGCGCTGGTTTGGGATTCGTGCCGCGCTGCGCCKCAGCCGCCGCACACCGAGCTCGCTCCTTTGCCCACTGCAATGTAGATCCTTTGAAAGGCAATAAATRAAGGAGATTCCCCATGACAGCTCTTGGTTATGGTTAAATCTTCATTTGCAATTCCAGCAATGATTGCTGCCGAACAGTTTACTTGCTTTTTTACCAGGAAGCAGAGCGGCACGGCAGTCCTCCCCAGCACTGCCCGTGCCGCCGGCAGGCAGCAAGTTCCCCGCACTCAAGGAGGATAAATGTTTAAATAGCTCCGTCCTTGCCAGCGGGTCATTCGAACCAGCGAGGGTGACCTGCAAAGCCCAGGAGACAGCATTTCACCACCTCTTCAGGGGACTCCTAGGAATCAATTCCCTTTTTTATTGTTTACGCTCTGCATGCAAACGGAGCACGTTATCTTTTCAAGTAAGCCATCATGCTCAATGATATTCTGATTTATACATATGCAAACCAATACCACTCTCTGTGCCTGTACTACATACGAATTYCCAAACAGCTCACTCTAAACGATTTTAAAGAGAAGAACAAAAAAATTGTTCTTGTCCAGGGATCCCTGAACTTCTAGCCTACAAATAACTAATACACTTGGAGGTTAAAAATCTAGACAGCACTTCGGTTCTGACTTCTCCTTCTAAAACCTAAACATTAAAAATAATTATCTATAAGTTAGTTGGGAAGTTCGTGACAAATTATTTATGCTATATGTTAGACCTGAAACTACAGGAAAAGGTCAATTTTGCCAAACCTCCCAATATAGAAAAGAAAGTGGAAAATACCAAAATTTGTTTCTAGGATAAAATATTTATTTCAAAAAGAGTAAAGAAAATAAAGACCAAAACAAACAAAAAGGTTATGGATTATCAATACATTAGTCTTTTCAAGCATCTAATTTCTCACCCACTGCTTAATACAGGCAAGATTTTACTTTTGAAAATGCTCAGCCCCCCCTGCACCCAAATGCTGTGGGGGAATATGTCCAGCCTTAACTACACCTTTGGGCCACCCGACAGCTCTTACGTCTGGACACCCTTCAGAGTCCCGCCGGCACCTGGAGACTTCTGCCTATAGAGGCAAAGAGCTAGAAAAGGAAAAAGTCAGCTGGGATGAACTGGGGGCTGAAGCACCATTAAGATAAAAGCCTGCAGTTCCTCTCCCTCTTCTTGCATAACGCTGACATTTTTAAAGTAAGATATATTAGGAGCAGCAATTGCATATTTATACAGGTGGGAAATAAATGTTTTGCTTATATTCTCTTCCTATGCTCTTCTCATAAACTAAATCATATAAATGATTCCTGGTTTACCTTCATCAGCTATGAGCAGTGTATTGCCTGGATCTAAAACTCTAGTTTCAATACTTTGATTATAAAATGCTAAAAGAAGAATTGATGCCTTGAAGACATTATTAGCTTTAGTGAACTAGAAGTTTTCCTCCTTAATGCAGCGGCAGGAAGGTATCCCCACCTCCGGAGCAGGACACAGATGTTTTGTTATTAGGTAGCAGGAAAATAAACCTTGGTCCACGGCTGCCAGGAGCACGATGTGCCGAAACACACGCCTGAGGAAAGCTGATTTCCTGCTGAGATACGGTGCTTTAGGGAGCAAGTCGCGTTAACTTTAAAATATGTGATAAGCAGTTAGAAAGTAAAGTTTAGAGTTTCACTGATACTGTGAAGGTAGGTGGAACAAATAGAATACAGTCCCATGAATTTACGGTGGCATGACAAAGATCGCGTATAACTTACTAATGAATATGTAAATTAGCTGACCTGGAGATATAAAGGGGGATTTACTAATGGTTCGTCAGGGCTGTGCCTGAAGATGATGCTTTGCTGCCTGCTCTTCACCTTCTTTACACCATGATGGTCAGTGTCTGAATGCTCCATCATTGTACGATCCTTATTCAGCAATGGAGCTAGCAATGATCTAACGATACTTTTGTTTGCTTCTCTTGTGGAATTTTAAACAACTTGGCACTATTGAAAGCAATGAAGCTAAAAGAAATACAACGTTCTCCAGAAATAGCTGCAAATGAAAACTTTGCATGTGCCAAAGCCAGCTCCTGGCTGTGACGAAACTCAACCCTGGGTTGGCTGGGAGGGGAGAGAGYCTTCCAGGCCCCTTGTGGTAAATGAAACCCCAAATTGTTGATGGGAGACCATTTAAACACTTAGAACAGTTTCCAAAAAAGTGGTCATAAAAATCTGCTTTTAAAAGTTGTGTCTTGAAATCGTATATGAAAACTCTCATCAGTGTTGCTGGACAGAGCCATTTTTTATGTTTAGGTGAAACACTCTGAAAATGTCAACATCCTTCGTCCAGGTCAGATTGAAATGTTTGGCACCAAACCCGCTCTCTGTAACAAAGAGATCTTTCTCTTTCTAGACTTTATTATTAAGCATGCATGCAAGTTACACAATTACATTATAAGTAACTGTATAATAATAATTGACATGGTATAGTGTTATTTTATATATTATGCATATGTATAACTTCAGGTTCAGACACATTTTCTAGTTTGTGCACACAGTGCGTGGAATTCATAGTTCAGAATTTCAGTCTAAGACACCTTTTATTCTGAACTTTTCTTTGTACAGCTGTACTTACCAACTAACAAGGAAAGTCTTGACAGCATTATTTACGTGAACAGTCTCACCAAACTGCTCTGCAGAATTGTAATTCATTATTGATTTAAGTGAAGTATGTGGATAATTACAGCACTCTCTTCTGAGGTCAGATGAAAGTAGAAAAACTATTCACTGAGGCCAGGATTTTCAAAACAGCGTAATACTTCTGAAATTTGAAAAAAAAAAAAAAAAAAAAAAAAGAAGAAAAAGATGCGGGAGGCGGAGGGCGTAGTGCTCTCAGATTCGTATGAACTCCCGAGGGTGCAATTCCCAGTCACACCATTAACGACTTCGCTGCAGTCCGAGGCACAACACGGGGCCGCTGGCGGGATGGCACAGGCTGACACCCCGGAGGAAGGACAGGGCTGGGAATTTTTGCATGGCGATGTGCCTGCCATTCAGTACTTTTGTACTATACCTCTACCATGATAATTAATATGCTGAAAGGTTTTCTTTTGGGTAGCAGAGAATACCTGTGCCTGCTCTGAACAACACTGACAGCAAGATTCATAGGGGCCCAACTGGAAGAAATAAAYGTATTTTGGCTTCACTTATTCAAAAGGTGCATAGAAGCTGTTGGAAACAGATGGACTATACTTATCAGAGAAACCCAAGCTATTTACTAAGACCAAAAGGAATCATGTTATTATTTGATATCACTTGGTATCAATTCCTCCTATGATGGAGGGAATTAGGTCACTTGAAGCGTGAGCAGTGATCCCACTTTCAAGACGCGCTTTAGGATCCAGGCTGCCTTTCCACTTTCTTGACAAACAGCAAATAATTCCAAAGACAGACWTTAAAGAATAGAGATGGGGATTTAAGAAGGTGGGAAATGTCAGAAGAAGAAAGGCTCAAGAACTCCTCCAAAGACCGAAGCCTTATTTCCAGCAGTGCCGAGGGAGATCGGCTCCGGAAAGGTGACATRCGTGAAGCCTCCAAAGAAGTCCGAGCGGAACAAGCGATGGCACAGAAATGGTACGAAGGGAACCTCGGCTGTCACTGCCAGCCACCGCGCCGCTGCTGCAAGCGGCCATTGGCGCCTGCCTCCTAATCAAGCACCTCCTGGCTCCTGAGTAAAAGCAGAATGTAAGCACACTTATAGTCACCTTGACTAGACTTTGCATGTTCAACGCTTCATTATTCCCGCAGTTGTAACTTTACATGCAATGGTAGAGTTTTTTTGCTTTTTCCTTTTCTTTGGAATAGGATAACTACAGTCATTTCTTCTGCAGCCCCAGGAAACAGTTCTCTGCCTAGCTGAGCTGYTGGCTTATTTATGTATTGGCTGTAGCTGCAAACAATATTATAAGTGAAAGTATTCTCAGTGTATCACGATCCTTGTCAAAGCAACAAATGCTTTATTTACCCAAGAAGTGCTGTATGAAAGAACAGGGATTTCACACAGGAATTCATTTCTGACATTGATGTTAGTTAAAGGTTATCACACGAAACATTGAATTATCTGCTAAGGCTGCAGAAGTGCAGCAAGATAACAGAGAATACTGAATAATAACTGATAACTCCATGCTGAAAYCAATGCTATTAGACTATATTGATGKAGRTATTTCTTTTATCTCTAAAACACAATTAAGAATTGAAGTGGGTGTCGATCTTAAATGTTGGTATCGTTACCAGGTTCGTGGTTGTCAACGCCTGAACTGAAAATTGTGAATATGCAAGCAAAAGTACCCCCTGTGAAAATGCTCAGGAACTCACTTGCAAAGTCTATTTTCTATTAGACAAAACAACACRCGGTGTATCAGATCACACGCCTCTGCCTCCAAGAAGGCTTTTATCAGACCAAGGGCAGAGCCATCCGTGGGGCACAGATAAAGGAGCGATGCCAGTTCCCTACAATCCATTTAAACAGAACGGGTTAGCCCTTGCTGGGTATCAGAGAATTTTCCAGGAATTTCCCCTTTCCCCCAGCATGGTGAATCTCGGTCACTCTGTCTCTGCGCTAAGCCGGAGCGGAGCAGATGGATATTTGGGGGAGGAAGGAGCATGGTGTAAACGGCAGTGTTGTGCTGGTATCTATTTCAGTTCTATTTCGGCGTGGAAGCTCCGGTGTTACCCGATGCACAAAGCGTCAGCGTCTTCCAGGCTGTGGCTGACAGAGCCGGAGGCGGTGTGACGGAGATGGGGGGGAGGGCAGGCCGCGGCAGCGGGGCCGGCCGCCGGCCTCGGGAGCGGGAAGGTGCCCGCAGCCTCCTCCAACCAAACCGGCTCCCCGCCGTCTCATCCCAGGTTCACGGTGGCTTTGTGCGTGCTCTTCTCCTTCTTACCTCAGAGTGAAGAGGGCTCTTGAAGGAGTCTGGTTACAGTGGTTATTCTCAAAGCGTTTAAGCACACGCCTCAAACAGATCTATAAACTCTCAGACTATTCACAAATTCAGTATAACATTAAAGACCAAGCACCTTGTTCAAGTGGAGTTTATGTTCTTCTGCTGTCGGTAATAGCTCATCTTTTAAACGCAATAGAAGTTGTTTCATAAAAAGTAATTGAAGTATTGAAGTGTTATCTCATTTTTTTTAGATAATGTTATGTTGAGGTTCTTATTGTTGCCTCACCACGAACAGAGAAGGGTGGCAGACCTGGTGTTGAAATCATCGTGGAGAAAGAGTGGGCACCACCCAAAGAGCTCACTTCCATATGGTATTCTTTGAACTTGAGACGAGGCAGAAGGTGACACCCCTCTGCTAGAATGGGGAGACAGAGAAAAACGGTAAAAAATAAAGAAATATTTCCCTGAACCAGCTTAGGAAGGCGATTCCCATCAATTTAAGTTACCTCTGAGCTCTCATTTCTTAATTACTTACCTAGCTATTATTTCTCGCWTTGAGAAGCACACAAGTCTGCAAGATCTACGTCAAGTTTCTGACGGAAGGATATTATTTTACGGCAGGTATGATGCTCAGAATACCCTATTTCAAGGCCAGTAGTACAGTCACAGCATCCTGATGTGAATGGTTCGAGATGAGACACGATAACCTTTGGCTGACGGCTGGAGACAGGACTTGGGAAACACCTACACCCATGTTACCCAGCTGGGCTGGGTATGCACCCACTGACACCCATCAGCCGTGCTGTGGCACCATGCGCTATCGACAGAGACAGCAAATGTCACCTCCCAATTAGCAGATCCAAAGGCTGATGACCTTCCGTCCTGTCAAACTGCCGGGAACGTCAGTGCTGACTAAATAACGATGGAGCAAACGGCAGAGCCTGGTTATCAAAACTGCAGCTCCAGGAAGACGACTGCAGCTTTGATGAATGCAGAGTTTTCCTCGCCAGCAGATCAATGTACAACTGTCTCCAAGCGCTTTCCGAGACTTGGAATTAATTTTTAAGTTTTGAACTGAAGACAATGAATTGACTTCAGACTCGAATACAAAATACAGCCATCAGAAATGTGACTTCTGCTCAAACTCAGATCTAATGAAGACCAAATACTAGTTACTTGAATGGATACCAGTTACTTACAGGAGTATTATTTGGTCTGCCTAACGGTGACAGAAAAGGAGGGTAATAGGACATGTCAATGTGCTATGAGCTGTATGATAGATTGTAACCTTACACCGCTTTATTTGAACAAATGTTRCAACAGCCCCCAGTAATTTGATTGTATCTCTGTATTTTTTGTGTCCTACAACATGATATTACTTCCCATCATCCTAGAGATGGGCAATCATTTATCGTAGTAAAGAAAATAATTTCCTATTACTCTGTTATGAAAATACCATTTTTTTTAATTTGATGAGGTGACTACTGTTTAGCATCTTCACAAAGCAGAAAGGTTGATGCATTTTACTCTGTGCTTTCTTATTTTTTCCACGCTTAGCTGTGCCTATTAAATGTGCACGTACATATTTTTTCCAGAGTATTACTGTTGTGAGGATAGTGGCACACCATACTGAAAGGTACCAGCCGGTTCATTCTCACAACAGTTCTGTAAAGGGCTGAGAATCTGTCTCCCTGCATAACTACTTCTCCGAATCATTTATCTAAGAGAGTGTATATGTGGGTACACAGCCACGCATATGGCTCAAATAAATTCAAAGAAAAAAATATATTATTCAGTGCTTTACAACAAATGCTAACTAGAACTCCATGGAACAAAATTACAAAAAATTGCAGAAGGGAAAGATCAGCTGTGCTTGAAGAATAATTACATTGTTAAAAAAGTTTTAAAGAAAGCAAACGTGAAAATGTTGAAAAAGTGTGACAAAGCTTCTTAGGAAAAGTGACACAAATGCCCAGCATGAAGGACTTAGCGATTCATATTACCAGCATTCAAGCCTGAACTTTCCCATGGCAAAACTCTGTATTGTCATGTCCTCTGCTCCTCAGCTTGCCTGTATGAAACCAAAAACATGTCCCACAGCATTTTAGCATTCCCAAACAGTTCTGGGAGAATTTATCAGACCTTAGGGAAGACTTACGGGAAGGGTAATGGGGTTGTTGCACACASCAAGAGGGAGCAGGGAGGGAGGATTGCACCAAGCTGCTGCTGCAAGGTCTCACCGTAGAGTAGATGATAACCAGAGGAAACACAGATGCACGGCATTATGTCTAACAGCCATTTGCAGTATAGGCTGACTCATTAAAAGGGGTAATTAAAGACAGCTGCCTACATAGTTAATTACTGTCAACAATTAAACCTAGAAGTACATTGCAATAGATACCTGAGGAAAACTGAACTGAGAAATGGCCTCACCTGGGCAATGTCTCTTCTCTGGCCTCATCAGATCCCAAGGTATTCTCCCCCATGACTGTTAAAAGGCTGCATTTCTTTTCTAGGACATTATTTTCATCATCTTGTGTAGGAAAGTTGCTGGCTATAAGCCCAGGAGGGCATTTTCTGCCAGGATGCTAACCTGTCTGCAGTCAAAGGGCTGGGCTAACCATTTCATGGTGCCTGGTGGGATGGGATGGGATGGGATGGGATGGGATGGAGTCCTCGGTCTCCCTGCAGATCAGTCCCAAACCTCCCCTTCTGAGCAGGGGACTGCAGTCGCCTGGGCCCTGGTCCACGTTGGGAATAAACCATACGACCGCAGAGAAATCTTTGTATAGATGGTGGCAAGACAGAAGATCACATAGCTGTGAGATGAAATCCATCCATCACACAGGTTAAAAGTATTTTGGTTTACAATTTTTTGTATGGGAGTAAAACAAGAAATGTGTTCTCTCTCACTCACGAGAGAGAGGAAGCAAAATAAATATAATAGTTTCAAGATTAAATTTAGTATTGTTTGTTGCCCACAATAGCTTGCAAAATACAAAGAGACCTCAGCTGGGCTTAAATGAACTGGTTTATGAATCTGCATCCAGGGTATAGCTTATGAAAAATTAAAATTATACCACTAAAATTTTCTGATAAGAAACTCTTAAAGTCTCATCATAATCAGTGGTTGAAAAGTCAACTGAGAACGTTTGTCATCTTTAAAATGTCTTAGATTGTATTTTTTCAAGTCACTTCACCATCCTTGAGGTTCCCTTGAGAAAGGTGGAGCAGTGACAGCTTGCTCAGGAGAAGAGCTCCAGCTTACAWCCCCATCCTCAATCACTGCCCAGCYCAGCTTCTCATGATGATTTTTTCACCAAAACCAACACGACAGACCCCACATGCCATCGGGAAAGAACATATTCAAACTGACAGGGAATATTTACAATCATTTGCCAGTTCTAAACACTTTTATAAAAACCAAAAATCAGCAGCACATTCACTTGCAAACATCAGGCTAAGGCAGAGCTGGGAACCACCTTTGCTGGGGTGAAATGCAGGCACATCACCTCGCAGAGACTACTGCTGTCAGAGATCCCCCGATGCACCATACGGCACAAGGTATCGTGGCCACCCGTCATCCATCTAGCACATCTGGATATTAAACACTTCCCTCTGCACAGCTGGTGATGCAGGGCCAAAGAAGAATTGCTTTTTCAGTACTTCCAGAAGCAGCCTAGGAAAATTATTGTTGTCATCTAGGATACAAAAAATACTTTTACATTATTGCTCTGGAATCTGCAGTACAACTGTGTGTTGGCATCTACTGATGGCTCTTGACAACATAGGGTAACAGATTCTGAATTTTTTCCAAAACTCCTGATGTTCACAAAATTTCCTACCTATTTGCTACCGCTGACTCCAAATGGTGCCTGTTTCCTGGTCATTACTCAATACTGAAGCTTTCCATATGGAAGCTTTTTTGCTTCCTTGAAAAATAAATCTGACTGGAGCTCCAAGCCCATGCAATGCCCTGTTGTAAGCTGTTCACAGCCGGGATACCCCGTTCACTTTTGCCCCATGTCAGCAGACCTGGTCTGGAGGAATAGCAGGAGGCACCAGCACAGGAGTTTGAGTTGATGATGATCTTTAATCTCTGAGAATATGGCCAGTACTTATTTTGCTCTGTTCCTTATCCTGCTACACAGATTCTGAGATCAGAGAGCTGCAAATGCTACGTCTCCCAAGCATAAGAATTTTTACTACTAGAAATCCTTAATTTCCCAATAGAAAATAAAGGATGTAAATGGGATTTTATTTAAAGGCATCTTACTAAGTTYATTATGAATTATTATTTTATATGCATGTTCTGATAACATTTTATGATCCCTGAACTATTCCTGCAGTCACATTCACCAGAACAGACCCTGTTGCTCGTGCAGAAATCCACTGAGACCCCAAAAGGCCAACTGGATATATTTGAGCACATGCAGCCTGTACACTTGCTTTTGAACATGACTTTAAATCAGACTTTCCACTTTGTGGAGGAGCTTTGCATTTAAGTTTGTATTTTTGTACATGTTTTCATTCTGGATTTTGAATTAATGAAATCAGACATGTATTGCCACAATATAAAAAAAAAAAAAAAAGAGGAAAAACTTAAAAGGAGGACAAGAGGCAATAGTCAAAAATTGCAGCAAAGCAAATTCCAAGTGGAAGTAAGGAAAAAACACTCTTGATAATCACAGCAATTAAATACTGGAAGAGGTTCCCCAGAACGATTGGGCAAACTTGGTATTTTTGGAGATTTTCAAAGGGCAATTGGACAGGCTCCTGGAAAACCTCATCTACCCTTGAAGTTAGCTTTCTGTTGAGCAGAGGATTACAGTAGATTATCTGCAGCTTCCTTCCAAACTCCCCCCCRCCACCCCATAATTTTATGGTCCTTTCTAAAAGGGAGGGAAAGGGCCCCTGACCCGGGAGCAGGTTGCCCAAGGCAGGTTGGGCTGTAAAGACGGGGCTGGATGAGCCAGGAGGAAACAGGCAGGTTCCCTTCAGAGCCCTGGTTTATTTTAGGGGGAACTTGGCCAAAATGGAAGAGTCTCCCCAAATCACTTTGATTTTGTCAAACTGCCAGGATTTGATAAAATGCTGCTCCAGAACACTTGCTCTTTTTTTTTTTTTTTTGCTTAACAGTTATAACTATATTTTGTTAGCATTGTGGTTAGATGAGTTTCCAGGTTACTTAGGGACTTGGATAWGGGAGTAAAAAATTATTTTACCAGTTTAGAGCTTGCACAAGACAGACTTATAGAAAGAGGTGATATATTGCTGTGCTGCCGAGAAGCCCCATGGAGAAAGAATTTGCAGCTACCGGAGCCCCAAATCCCCCACCACTTCTATTGCTTTGGAAACGTGACTTCGCCCAGCACGCTGCTCTCACTATTAGTCAGCTGAAGCCTTGATTTTTGAAATAGCAAAAAAAGAGACTAAACAATGATTTATTTAGATTTTTTTTTTGTTCACCTTGCTGTGTTATACCTAGACCTAACACAGTAATTACCAGTGCATTGGGGATAATAGATATTATTTGACACTTGTGGTTCTTTAGTTTCTTGGACTTCTAATGGAAGTGTTTATCCCCAATATAAAGTTTGAAGAGGATTACTTGCTCTGTCACTTCCTTTTGGCTCCTCCAAGAAGTTTTTTTCTTCCTAACTCTTTCTAGAGATTGATTTTATACCGAGAGAGACACTGGAATATAAAACATTCCTTATCAGTATCTTGTCATTACCCTTAAAAAACAATAACATAATGGCACTTTCAAACAAACAAAAAAATTAGTCCAGATAAGTAACATTAATTCTTCCCTGTCATAAAATTTTTCTTTTTTATTTCACAGTCTACTTTCTAATCCTTTTATAAGTATAGAGATATGCCACGATATACATTTGACACTAAATTGCTGGGTTTTAAGGCAACTCCAAGACAGATTTGAGAGTCAAGCAAGAAACCCACCAAAACCAAAGTCCAAACCAACATCTTCAAAAAACAAATCTCTTCTTAAACTAACTTACCTTCAGAGACAACTCATACAGCAACCTAAAAATTTCTACTAGACATTTCATAGCTGGGGTTTTGTGATGTTACTGTACTCCTCACAAGAAAAATCCACAATAAAGCAAGGTATTTATTATCTCAGAGGACATCCTGCAGGAAGAAAAACATGCATTTCAATGCACCATTCAGCTTCTCCTCAAGTGAAAGCAATCCTCATTTGGCAGCTTAAAGTACACCTGGAGACATATTACATACCTCCCTATTGCAATACCACCTTTAGAAAAGCTCCAGGTTTTTAGAGGAGGCGGCTTTAGAGAACTTAGGAAAGCACCGGACGGACCTGTCCGACCCCTGCCCGCTGGTAACGGATGGCACAAATAACCCACACGTATAAACGTACGCCGGGAATACACATACAGCATCTTCCAGATGTTATCTTTATGGAGCTAAAGCCGATAAGAATAACTACATGCAGCCCAGTGTAAGAAATCGTATCTACTGAACTAATTAATCCACTGGTGAGGAGCAAATTCGTTGGAGGTGGGGAGGGAAATAAAGTCCCCGAGTTGTGATTTGGCTGTCCCATCAGGCGTTCCCATTGCCCAGGAAACCTCTCTCGTCTCCATCTGACAAGAGGGAGCGCATGGGGAGCTGGCGAGAGTGACTGCCTGATTGCCCCTTGGCATGAYCTAAGCTAAAAGTAAGATTAAGATTTGGAGGGTGGAAACTGGAAATCAAGTCAAATTGAGATCGTTTATGAGGTGATATGCAGAAAGGGAACACATATATATGCATGCATATATATATAAAAATACATATGTAATTTCTATGCTTCCATTCTCCACATTCTGTTTCTCCTGAATAGCAAAATAAATACTTTTATCCAGGTTAGAGACCATTTCTGTGCCTTAGAAATCAGCCATACATCCCATGTATACAACCCCGCAAGCCGTGAGAGATGTGCAGTGAGATATGACAGAAACCGGCAAACTCTCCAKTTCACACAGGGCTGGAATTTACACTTGATCAGCGCTGGGACATGAAGTGTTTCTTTCCTTACTTTCTGAATTATTTCTGCAATGCAAAAGTAATAGGAACTGTAGGACATAAAAGCCACGAACACCTAATGAAAGGAGGGACATGATCAATGAACACAATTTGATGTCGGGCTTTTACTTCTCCCAGTTTAAACATAAGCTGTTTTTTAAACTGAGAGACAGAGAAACCCGGTTAAAACTCTCCATTAAGGTCTGGCATCGCTACTCTGTGAAGGAAGAAAAATGGCACTATTTTATGTAGCCAGCATGCTTAAACCGCTTATTAGTAGTCTGGATAAAACTGAAATATGGTCCTTCGGGTGAATAGAATACAAACCATTAGAAATAACGCCAGAAGCAATAGCTGCGGAGGGGTTGGGAAGGTGCTCGGGAACACCTGGATCTCCTGACTGCCCCTGTGCCCATAGGCACCAATCCTGCTCTCCC
>JASVER010000017.1:13851385-13872262 GCA_030449065.1 Oceanodroma leucorhoa
GCACCAGCACCACCCGGCCCGGCGGCAGGGGAGGACGTAACACGGGTTCGAGGGGGGAAGGTGACTCGGGGTGCTCTCTGCAGCTGGACCATCGCACCCCGCGGGACCCGCAGCCTTGTACAGCCCCCGGGAGGGTGCTCAGTGCCGGGTCTCAGCAGAGGCAACACTGGAGGGAGAAGAGAAAAACCCAACATTTCCCCTGTTTGTGTTTTGCCTCGTGTCGCTGGGGAAGCCGCAGTGGTGGAAAATTTGAGAGGAAAAGCTCCAAGCACACGAGGAATGAACGTTTACCTGCAAACTCCGTTGTCCTGTCCTGGTAACAAACTGAGGTTATAGAAGCTGCCAGCTTGACTTTTCAACATACATTTTCACCAGGATATGCTCTTAAAAAATATATATGAATATATACATACGTATGTATGTATATAGGAGAAATCTTGCCCCACTTTACACATACTCTGATGACTGATGCCTGTAACGCTTCAAGCGATCAACCAAGGATGTACTCCCGTGCACATAATATAAAAAAGCCAGGCCAAAAAAAAAAATTATTGTACTTATCACATCTGTGATACCACTTTCCTTTATGCATTGCTTTATCTGCTCAAAAAAAAATAATGCTTTAAACGTATGACACTAATACCAAGTGGATTTTGGTTTATTTCAAACTGCATTATCGATAATTGCAGGGTTTGTATTCCAGCTTGATCTTTTCTGACCGAGGGTGAATTTGTTATGAAAGCAAGCAGTAGCTATAACATCCCATTGCACTGTGCTGGCAGAACGGCACACAAACACGCCATCATTTGGGTGGAATGTGTTTAGAATTACAACATAAAACAGTGAGTCATACCACCACAGTGGAAGGAGTAGCTGCCGTTAAAATGAGTTATCCTTGGCCATCAAAGATGCAGATTGACAGATAAGAACATGAGCTAGGGTGAAGTTGMAGTTATAATAAATGAAAAAGAAAATAATGTATTTTACCAAGGGGAGAATGGAATGGACGATATGCAGGTACTGCAGTCTTTTACATCCTGTCTGCAGGCATATCAGTTACAACTTCCAAAACTTAATTTCCCACACGCTCTTTATGCCAAACCGAGCAACATTATCACCACCTTAAGAAAATTGAACACTGAAAATATCAAAGGTTTCCATACCTGTGAGCTTGGCTGCTTTCTCCCATCAATATACGTTATTGTAACAACAGACCTACCCCCAGCACGTCTTTATGTCCTTAGACCATTGCAGCTCTAAACAACACTGCTAAAAATATTAAATGATACAATGTCTGAAAAAAGAGTTAATTTACCCAAATCTTCCAAAAGACAGGTTACTTGCAGGTCATGAAGAACACCTTCCAAAACCAAGGCATGGCATACTATGGGGAGAAAAGCATGCGAGACAGATCCAGAAAAACAACTTAATTGCTATCTCGTAGTTGTGATTAGGCTGACGATTAAAAGGCAGTGATAGTGGATAACTCCGCAAATACATCAGAGACCACTGCAGAGAGGGAGGAGACAACCCACTCGCCATGACACCAGAAATAATTTCCCAAAACCACAGCAAGAAAGATTGAGCTTGGCACTAGAACCCCAAATACATTGCTCGGGGAGTTTGTAGGGATGCCATCTCTGGTGGCCTTCAGGAGCAGRCTGGATGGCAGGAATTCTCGTTTGCACAGGCAGACCGACCAGATGCTGAACTTGTGCTTCACATCCCACGGCGCTGTGATATCCTCCAGGAGCCTGAATTCCCACGGCTCTTGGTGAGAAACTGGTGCCTAAATAGAGGCTGGATGCATCCCTAAACTTCAGGCCCTGATAGCCAGGACACACTTCTGCAGCTAAATGGACAAAGGCAGATTAAATCCCCCCCGTGAGCTCATCAGGTGATGAGAAGAACGCTGAGAGAGAGATGGCTAAAAAGGCCATTTTGATTTTTTCCTAAAGAGTGTATACCCAAGCGAGGTAACCCACCTGCAGTTTCTGAGCTCGTACAACCCAGACCACAATCTGATTTATAAACCCGTTTGCTGTCACACGAAATGCAGTCGCTGGAGAAGCGGGTTCAGACAAGCATGTGCGGAGGGTGCCTAAGTCAGAGCAGGGTCTCCAGTCTGCCCGCCCCTGGTTCTCGGGTTATGCAGAAATCCTCTTCAGTGTGGCTTGTTCACAGACCCCACAATGTCACCTGGCAATTAAAACTCAAGGAGAAAGGTAGCGACAGTGAGAAAGCTGTGAAGACTTGTTATACATTCAAAAAAATATTGTCCAAGAGAAATGAAAGATGTGTTTTGGCAGCGTAATAAAAATAGCCATACTGAGGCCGAGAAGGTATATCACCATTGCATTTAGTGTGTCCTTGAATATTAAACTCACTTTGATATTATGCAGTTACTAGAAGATATGACAACCAGGTAGAGGATTGTGTGTATATATAATAAATTTTGGGTTTATTGGGGATAACTAAGCAGGGAGCAGACCTTTTCACAGATACATACTGACAGCCATGAGCCACCCGCCACAGCCTGAGCGATTCCCGTCCTCAAAAACTGCATGTCCCCCTACGCCCAGGGACAGCAGGGCACACTTGAGGCAAATTCGGTGTTTTACTACTTTATTACTCTACAATGGCTGTAAGTACCAAAACTATATGCTGATGTTTTGGTTTTTCTTCTGTTTMATTTTAAAAGTTTCAACTATGTTTGCCTTAAAAGCAGGTCCTGGGAAATTAAGCGCAGTGRCATGCAACAGCCACGCAGGTTACCAGCGTACCAGTTCAGCGATTTTAAACGCTATTGCCACTTCTCCATCATCTCAAATGAACCGTCTGCTTCAGATTTTAGCTACTCCTCTCTGGAGGACTTGACAAAACACTCATCCAACCACTGAAGAATTTAGTTTGAATCTTTATGGACTCTGAGGAAAACCAGTGATGCACAGGCCTGAAATAGTATTTCACCGGTTGTCTCATGGGGTAACTAGACCTCTCAAGTGCTTTTGCTTTCCCGGAGAGAAATGCAGGCTCCTCTGGGAATCCCAAGAGCCAGAGACCCCCTTCTCCTCCTGCGCACCCCACTGAGCCCCTTCCCCGGGCTGACCACGTTGTCTGCCAGTGACCCACGTGCAGACCCCGGGGAGAGAAACGCTCTTCCCAAAGCACAGTTTAGGAGCATTTTGGTTTTTCTTCCCTTAGTCACTCCTCACGTATCCGCCAAACGTGCGCTCCCTTTAGCACCCCCTGAAATTACGGAATCTGCCATAGGTCGTTAACCCATTTCCTAAGTGCACCCCGATATCAGGGCATTAACTTTGCTTCCGAAACACCTCCCAGGTGCGTGCAGCYGAGCCCGAGCCTGGCGGGGGGGGGCCGCGTGCCCGGCCCCCGTYGCAGGGCACTCGCTGTGCTCCGGCTGCCGCAGCAGCGGCTCGTTCTCTCCCCGACCAGCAAAGTAGCTGAAAGTGGAGGTCATCAAAAGCGGTGGTTTTACCTCGCCATGAGCGGCCTGTAGCTCTCCTGCTGCATCCAGAAGTCTCGTGCAGAGGCAAGCGAGCCTGGCCGAGACCATCCAAAGCACATGCAGACATTACTGGATTCCCACCGATTGCCATAATGCCACAGTCACCTCTCTGTGCCATCAGTTTATTTTTTAAAAAAAGTAAAAAAGAAAGATGAAGCTACTTAAAGAGCAAGAATTTCTTCCCTAACTAATGTGCTCTGCCTTCAAAGCAAACATATTTTTTATAGCACCTCTAAATATAAACAAATTTTTAATGTTTGCTACATGCTGAGAACAGTCAACAAACTGAAGCACAAGCAAATAACTTATTTTCGCCTTTTTCTTAAAGAGAGATTTCTTCCCTCTCAACGCATTGACAGCACACCTCTTTGTCAAACGTGTGTGAATCTACCTGCAACGCTCCTCGGATGCAAACTCACCCTCTAAGTTCAAGCACAACGACTGCTGGAACAAGCGCTACCCACYTACCTTCACTACCTGTAGTACCACCTGAATCCTTCTTTACTGCTTCCTAGTCCTTTTATGTAAACGAGGGTAATTAAAACACCATCTATAGCTCAGAAGCCCCAGCCCTGCCTGGTGTTCAGTGTTGGCCCTAGCAGCACGCAGGAAGCATTTAGCTTATAGAAGGCTGAAGGTTTGGCTGGTGGKAAAATGCTGATACCATTAACGGAGTTAATTGGATGATGAAAGGGTGGGGGGAGGATGCAAAACACTTGCTCTTCTCCCTCCCYGCACACATCCACCCAACCCAAATTCCCAGCAAAAGGAAAATGACCCTTGAGCGACAGGGAACAGACCTACGCGGTACGGCAGTGCGAAAGTGAGATGGGAGAATTTGCTTGAGAGTTGTTCCAGGCGCTGCAAAACCTGGCGCAGCCCCGTTTATAACTGACAGCTCCCGGCTCCGCTTCAGCAAAGCGCAGACTGACAGTGACTGATGTGAGATGAATCAATAAAGATACATTTATCGTAAATAAATGGGATTCATTAGGCTAAAAGGCATAATTCATGCCAGGTAATTTATATTGCACAGGTAATTTAGGTAATTACCTAAACAAGCAGGTAATTTATATTACACAGCAAACTTACTAAACTCCCACCCTTATGGATTTACTATTGCTATCCTTTGTTAAATGACAGTGAACCTTCTCATAAAAACCAGTGCAGAGCATTTTATGTGCTCTATGAATTTTCACATGGAAAACAGCTCATGGGCAGAAATTGTAAGCAACGCACTGGTATTCTATCGGGTCATATAATTTTCAGGATAGGATTTACAGGACCAGTTGTAGCAGATTAAAGCTACTGGGACAGAAAGCTATTCTAGGTTTACTGTAAGAAAAATCAACATTTTCTGCATTGCACGCAGCTTTCTGATTAGAGATCTCATGTCCTTTCTCCTAAGGTTAACTGCTGAAAGGTTTGGAGCTTGGTCGTGGATAACATTGGCCAGCGGCAGAGCCAGACACAGGCACCTCCTCCCATCCCCAAAASCACTTCTCCTCCCGGATGACTCACTTTGACAAGATGCGATGCTTTAGATGACTCATGCTTCTCTCAAGACTGACCCTGATTGCGTGTGGATAGGAAACCTTTGGGATGTGGTGGCTGAGAAATGGTTCCACGAAACCTATAGGCAATTAAAAGCTATCAAACAGTTACAGACCTTCATCAGCAGTTGAAGGAAGAGGTTGTATTTCCTATGAATAATGCTTACATGCAGACTTTATAAAATAAAAAAGGGTCTCTGACTATCAGGCTATCCTCATTCCTTAGCTCTTTGAACAGCGTATATATCTCCTGTTGGCCTTTAGGAGCGAACAAGCCAGCCCACAGACTGCTGCTGTCCCTCAGCTGTGAAATTCATCCCACACCAGCAGCATCACATCAGCAGAGCCGCGGCACTTCGCGTACATCACTCACACCGTATCCGGCCAACACCGATCACAGCCAGCATCCAGAGATTTTACTGGTGTAGTAAACGCATAGTGCCATTGCTGTGGAGGTGCAATGGTACAGTAGATCATAAAAATGCCATTCCTTGGCTGACAACAACAAACACACGTACTTTTGRCACCCCAGCAAGACGCCCAAGGACCACAAGGAGCCTGCGCCCAGAGCCCTCTGCCCATCCCTTGCTGCAGGTTAAGGGAAGTAAGCACAGGCTCTTTGAGTGCCATGGCTGCTGAATGTGGTTAAGAATTAGCACCGATAGAATATTTATTAGCACCTACGGGTTTTACCGAAAGTGATCTGTCACAACAATTTTCCCATTAACACTTCTGATTTTTGCTGCATCTGAAGTGTATTGGTATTTATCAAACATTCCCTGCCTGACAAAACAAAGCCAAAAAATCCTCCCAGGCCTGGTTAACAGGTTCAAAAGATTAGCAAAAGAGATGGGAAGAAGCTAAAGCCAAAATATAAATAGCTTTCGGTCGTTCTGAAGCAAGTCCTTCAAAGCCACTGAGTGGGGTGCCACCGTGCCGGGCTTTGGCCAGTGCCCACGATGTGCCACCAGAAAGCCCCAGGGCGAGGGGCACCACGGCCGCCTTTGCCCCCCGGCACGTCTGTTCACCGAACCACGTGGATCGGGGCAGCCCAGACCTCGAGATGCGCTTCCTTTGGATTTCCTATTCGATTAAACTCTTTCCCYGAGTCCCAAGCAAGAAGGGAGTTGTGTCTGTGCACAGATCAAAATTAAAACATCTGTCCGGACCCAGGATTGCGCTTAGGTGGCATTTGTGCAATGCAGTCTGCAACTTTGCAACCAAAAAAAATTAAGTTAAACAGAAATCTGTAACTTCTGACAAGTTGCCAGCTTGTGTGTATGATGAACGCCGAAGAACTGAGCCATACTCCCTGACAGCTTCCAAATTAAACTTCAGGCTGTTTAGGAGRTTGTCAGTCAATAAATTCAAGTGTTTAAAAGGTCCAAGGCTGTTTCTTCTGCATGTTAGACAGGATATATGATTTGGACTGTGTAAATCTGGAAGCAACAACYCTTTTCTTTCACTGTTTTCTGGATCACATTTGCGTGGCTATTAAGGSAGATTTTATCTTTTAAAAAGAACCCAAAAAATAATATTTCATTGGGCTGAAACGATTCTATCTTCTCCCCCCATCCATTGACTAGAACTGTGCTTGAATTCATGGGCAAGCTACCCACTTACATGCACGTGGGCAAGGCTACAAAGACTTTGAAACAGAACAAAATCAGAAGTGCCTCGGTAACCACGCTGAACGTCTCGTACAGCAGCATTAGCTTAATGTCTATTAGGAAAAATCACACTAGAAATTTTGAAGATAAGTGTTTTATTTTTAATCTAGCGGTCTATTGAAAAACCTCTCCCTCTCCCAGATTTTACCTCGTAAGAGTTGCATTTTAGCCTAAAACACCTTTGMATCCCACTAGGCTTCAACAGCTTTGAACAACGCACCAGAGTTCTCCCACTCCAGAGCTCTGGAGACCCGAGCTCCCCGCGGTTAGGGGCAGGGGCAGCCGCTGCCGGGGAGGCAGGGCAGCTGCGGCCGGGCACCGTGCCACGCGCCCGCGGGCTCGCCGGCTCCCTTCTGCCCTCTCCAAAACACAAACCCCAGTTTGCCTCTGCCTTTAAGAATCTGTGTTATGGCCTTTCTGCCTTGCATCGGTGTTGCGCACCATGTCGCATACCGGGAAAATGAGCGGAGTTAAACGTAGCGTCAGACGAGCAGAARCCTAAATGCAGCTGTGAAAATAAGTGTACCAGACCCATCAACCTGTTTCTGGGAGTCGGTGGCTCTGGGACACCCTGGGAATGTGGGAGATGGTCTAAGTAGCCAAAACGCAGACCTAAGCCTTTGGGTGATACTCCTGCGAATGAGCTCACCCCCACCCTTTGGGTGCGCAGGGGGGGCCTCCTCCCTCCTCGGGAATTGCCATGAAATCCAGCRCRTTTCTGGGGCAAAGCTTCAGTCTCMAAAAATAATACTCTGGACCAAAAAAACCCCAAGCAACAACACATTTTGCACAGGAACATTTCTGGACAGCTCTATTAAATATCTCAGGTAGGAGCACAGAGCGGATGATAGAGATGTGCAAGGCAGCTTCTCGGCTGGCACACACTGGCACAGCTCCACGCTCATCTGTCTCATGCATATTTATGTGCAAGAGACGGCGTCCTAAAACTAAAACTGTCTCAGCAGATGCTAAACTCAAACAGGGAACTTGGCGTCTGCCGTTAGTAGGTGTGAATTGCCCCAAAATAAATCAAAGTGTCCCAAATGGTCTTTGAAAACGAGATGTACACTCCTAAATCACCAGTGACTCAATCCGAAATGGCTAGAGACACCGAAGCTGAGAGTTAGACAAAACTTAAGCACATCAGAAAACTACTGCCCAGACACCTTTGGGGATTTAATTCTTAAGTGCTTTTGAAAATGTTGTTTTTCATTTCCACACAATTTAAAAGCATGGAATTATTTTTTAATTCTCCGGTGCGCTTGTATTTCATGTACAGGGGTGGGTTTATATCACACCGTGACAGATCTGAACTCCCTCTATCCTCCTTGTGAGCCAGCATACAACACCGAGCCGAAGATGCCCTGAAAGATGACGCACGCTAGCTCATGTGCAGTATTAGGTTAGTCCCATAATATGGTTATTTTGTTCTGTTTGGAGGACAGGGAGAGTCTGCAAAGCATTCTCTATTCAAACTCAGACTTCRGCCAATTATAAATTCATACATTTTGGATGAGAAAGACTTTCCACGTTACGGACTGGTCRTCATCTGGTTCTTTCTCCAGGGGTCTGACCGGTGCAGCTTCAGCTGGATTACCGACAGCAATATTCTCCTGTACGTTTGTAGAAAAACAGCTAATCTGCCTCATGGATGGAAATCCACGGTTGATATTTTTCATGATGGCTGAAAATCATAATCCTCTWCCTATTCGTAGATACATACGATTTAGTGGATTTTCAATCTAAAGCCATGGTTCGTTATCTGGAAAGGGAGATCACATTTCAGCAATGGTCTTTCATCATGTACGAACAATTCTTACTACAACAGGTTAGTAAAGACATGATATAAAACAGTCTTGAGACAAATGACACAAAAAAGTCTGAAAATTAGACTAATAAAAAAGTCTGAACCATAACGAGTACATTTGGGGATTACGTGTGCCAATTTCATAGCTGTTTCCAAAAAATTATTTTATCAGCCACTTACATCTAGGTATCTAAAGCTTATTCTCACAYAAGTTAAGACACTCTTGATTGGAAATGACCTGCGGTTACAATTTGAATAAGGTAATTTAATAAAGAAACTTTAGCACAGCCTCAATAAGAGATRGAGCAATAAATCTGAGATTTTTTTWATCTGCACAAAATGGCAACAGARTGCGATAYGAAGAAAAAATCTAAGTTCCCAYACAAAATAATAAATGTCTGGCAAAGAGCTCTAACACAGCGTTGACAGTTCTGATGACATTACAGTTCCCCTCTTCCCAAAATAGCTATAACTGTATATACATTCATACCTCAGTTCCGCAACCTAGTTCTGAAACTCTGAAATAGAATAATGATGGCATATTTTTCTAGAAGTCAGGGGAAAATTCAAGCTATGATAAAATGATGTCATATTTGATATTGCTAATTGACRTTTAAGGGATGGACCTAATTAATACTGAAGTTAATGCTTTAGGAAATGTTAGAAAACATTAAAAAAGTAACTTCTCAAAAAAATCAGTGTTATTCAAAAAGCTTCACAGCCAGCTGTGGTGTTTGGACCTGTTATTTTACACAATACGTGTACAAAACCCGTGGCATGCTATCTTGGTAAATGATTTACCTGTTTTCTTGCAGTCCCTTGTGTGTCAGATTAATTATTTCCTTACTGTAACGGTACGGCCAGAAACAAGTTGGRATGAGCTCTTTTAACGACAGATTAAGAGACTGGGAGGGCAGGCAAAGAATAGTTACCGCTTTATCCCTAGATTCGCTTTATGAAATTGTCAGATCTTTCCCTAATCTCTCGGATCTTAGAGGTAAAGTCCCAGCCACACGCTCCAGGCAGCGGCTTTCGCTCCGCGGCCGTGGCAGGCTGCGGATCGCCCGGCAGAAACCTCCACGCCCGGGTCTGCTCCCCCAGCACAGCTTGTGTGCTTTGTGCGGGAGTCACACCGCCTTCTCCTCCCTTGTGTAGCAGGTTAAAGGGTCTTTAAAAGTCTTCAGTGGAAAGAGCACTGAATGTGCGGAGAAAAGCTTGGGAAAGAATTGCTGAAAATATGGGCTGTCATCTCAGACAAAAAAAGGGTTCGTGATGGTGCCACGCCGCCTCCGCAGACACCGAGTCTGCTATTTAACAGATACGCAGTATTCCCAATAATAAGTAAGAATAATAACTGTTTTTCTTACAAACAATGATTTTTTTTTTATTGCMGTGTTTCTTTTTTCCCTCTGTACTTCATCCTCTCAAGCTTCACCCTGGTGGGTGGCCCCAACTTATCACCCGTGTCCTGATCCAAAGCCTGGTGAAATCCTTGGAAAATTCCCACAGACGTCAGTGGATGAATTTTGGGGCGTACAAAGGCAGAGCTTACCTTTATATATATTGTACCATATCTTCCTGATTATAATATATGTGTCAGAAGTTTCTATACCACARAAGATCGGCTTAATAATAGGGAAAAGAGCAAACACAAAGTCAATGWATGGCCCTAGAAGTTCTTTTTCATCTATAGATAAATAGTACTTTTTTAGAGTCTTCAAGAGGTGAAGCAGCCACTTGAGTTTTTCAATACTTCAGCAACAGTGCCTTTTGCAAACAAAGCATGTCTTTCAGAAAGCAAAATTTCTTTCTCTTCCAAGAACCTGACATCTATAGAAGCCTTCTGGAGCACCAGATCAAAAGAAAACCTAGAGAGCTGGGGATGAGATGTGAAAAACCACAGCTGAGTAGGAACAAAGTCATCAAGTAACAAGAAAAAAAGAAGGGAAGGTCTGGAAAAAGAAATTAGTTTATTAACATTTTATTCCAGCACTGGAGGCGTGTAATATTTCATCCATTTCTTGTGATGCCAACTGATTTTTTCAGCTACCAAAATGCACATCAGATAAATAGGGATCTTTTTTTTCCTTTTGCTGTGTTTAGACCTCCTTATAGTTTTACAGTTTCACAATTTTTGCGTAAAGGATTTTAAATAAATATGCAGACAAACCATATTCTTCTTCATATACCAAGACTCCATTTGAGGTACCTTTCTTTCTTGCAGGGTGATAAAATTTGTTTCTAAGCCAGAGAGGAAACTGCCTTTCACAGTCTGATTTCAAAACCATGACTTATGCTTAGATGAAATTAGTGCTAATAAGGAAATGAGTTAATAGTTGAAAAATTACAAGCCTAGCTCTCAAAAAGTGGTGATCTTCCCGATAACCTGTGGTTGCTCTGCAGCCAGCACTGGCCATCAGCTGCTGGAAACTCTCCCAAAGGTTAATCCTGCAGCACAATACACGTCTCTCCTCTCCAGGTGCACGTATCTCCTGCTCCTCCAGAGATACACAAGCAAAGTGGTGGCTTGCTTTCCTCATCGCTGCATTACTTCTCCATTTTTAGTAAATAAAGCCTTTTGACTTTGTATTCCAACACCAAAGCAAGTCTGTTGTGCACTGCGTTTTTATTTCTGAAGATTAAAATGAGACTGTGTATGGAGAAGGTTCATCTTTCTGAATTTCCAGATCCAGTTAGTGTTCATCTGCTCTGATCTGTGGCACCCTCCTGAGGAATATATTCATTATTATGCAAATCCTGTATATGGCAGCACAACTGTCAGGTGCGAGATATTCTTAGAAAAATATTAATGCACACAGCCACAAGCCTGCACCCGACCACATATTTCAGTACAAAGTTCAGATAAAGTATAGTCAAAGGAAAACTGCATTCAAAATTATTACATTATAATRAARAAATAATTTTAAATAAATTTTATTSAATTAATTTGCAAGTTGCCATCAAGATAAGTAACACRCATTCAGTCTTGTTTGGTGCAACTGCTCTTTATGAGGCACGTAGCAAAGTCATTCCCATGCCCTGGGAACGACAACCCCCCTGCACGTCCTGCTGCTGGCACGTGCCCTTGAGGAGAGAGCCGAAGGGAACTGAGAAGGGCCCTCTCCTTTCTGGTTTTCCTCTAGATAACAAAGGAAGGACTTACTCTAAAACCTAACAAAGCCTATAGAAAACTCCCATTGATTTCAAAGGTTTTGGATGCTTTTAATCCTGTCAAATGCTGAGCAGGAGCTGAGAAAAAAGGTTTCCAGAACCCCAAGGGGTTCGTAATCTCCTTAAGGACTTGTATGGGATCACACTGAAGCACCATCTGAAAGGGAAAAAAGGCTAAACTGTGAACAACAACAGAAACTTTAAGTTTAAAAACACATGAAGAGAATTTGGTTCATTATAATTCAATCCCATGGTCAGAGGTGCCGTGTTTCCCATGGGTTTGGTCCTGCAGGCTCTCCTATGACTGCTCCCTTGGGAARCGGCGTGGGCACGGGGGTCTGCCCGCACAGGTACAGCTCTGAGATCACGATTTCTGCACGTCGTGCTCCTCAAAGCCCCTCAAAGCCCCTCGCTGTACGCTGGTGCACAGTTTCTGCTGGAATCTCAGTTTAGTAGCATTTCTGGAAGTGACAAATGTTGTTATTTAGATGCTGGGCTCACCTAAATGGCCATTACTTCCCTGCAAGCACGGTGAGCAACTTATACCCTGAGGAGCTGAAATCATCCATAGTCTGCTTCAACAAACCTACATTACCTTCAAATGAAGCCATCTGCAGACCTAGCATCGTGACTCTTCACATAAGCCACCAAATATTACATATTTCAGTGTCACAGTGAACAGTGCCGTAAGAAATAAAGCTAAGTACTTCACTCCCTTTGCCAATACTTCACCACTACTTCTTGTCGTCTCTATTGCTGTATTCACTTGTAACAGTTTTATTAAAAAAGAAGACTCACATTATGGTGTTACTCTACTATGACTATCACCACTTCTCTTTTGGAGCAGAGAGTTTCTGTTCCTCCTCCAAAAACTTCCAGGAAGGAATAACTGTGCTATGGGGATGTGTCAAATGTAGGAACGGTGGGTTCCTACAAATGGTGACCAAATGACAGATTTGGGTTACAAATGTGGGTTACAAATGTGATATAAGGATAAGGAATTTGTAATTTGTGTCAGATGAAGAATATAACACTATTCTAATAATATCTGGTATAATACAAGTTAGGACGAGGGGAAATGGCCTCAAGTTGCGCCAGGGRAGGTTTAGGTTGGATATTAGGAAAAATTTCTTCACCGGAAGGGTAGTCAGGCATTGGAACAGGGAAGTGGTGGAGTCACCATCACTGGAGACATTCAAAAAACGTGTGGATGTGGTACTTCAGGACATGGTTTAGTGGGCATGGGTGCTGGGTTGACGGTTGAGCTCGATGATCTTAAAGGTCTTTTCCAACCTTAATGATTCTATGATTCTAAGTTKCATACAGAACTGTATAGTGGTGGAAATGATATATAAAAGTTACTTTCCAGTGAAACAGCTTTATTTCACCATAGAGCGCAGGAGCAGGATTCACTGCTTACACCAGCACAGATGTCCTGCTATCAACTAAGCATCTGGCACGCTCCTCCTCTGAGTTCATCTTCTAAAGCAAAACTAAATGTCGTTTCTAGCCTGCTAAACAAAAYGGTGCCATGACCTGCTCTTACGTTTCGGGCCAAGCCACTGCTTGTTCCTCTGCTGCTAACCCCTGCCTGCTCCCGCTGCCTGACCCCTCCCAGGCGGTGACCGCCACAGGACCACCCCTCCACCCGAAACCCTCTGCTCAGAGGGGGTCGCGGGGTAAACTCCGAGCAGACGGAGAGAAGAACTGACCCAAGTTATGAGTTTGGCACCTCTCACCCCTGCCTCCTGCGCTGGCGGAGCAGAGTCCCCCCTCGCCCCAGGCTTGCAGCCCCGGGTCGTGCACCACGGTGGCACGGGAAGGCTGCGAGGCAGGGATGGAGTCAGCTGCAATATGCTGATCTCAGCCTACRGGGACCGAGGTTCAGGCAGTTCCTAGCTTCTTTTCCTAACCAAGACACAAAAATAAGCAAGCTCTTCGCAAGGAAAGAGGAGCACAGCTCTACTCTTCAAGCCCTGCCTTCCAAGGAAGTCCACACATCACTGCTTGTGCGCCCAGGTGATGTTTTACACCAAACACATTTCTGTGCTCTCCCCCCTCCTCCTTTTTTTTTAATAAGAGTTTTATATTCAAGATGTTTGAATGTTTTGAATGAGCTTCAGAGAACATYGGAAGCTTTTATCTCTGCACACAGACACAACATTTTTTACCTATATTAAATAAAACACAAGTAGACAATTTAGAAATGGTAATAAAGTTCTGTTGGGAAAGGTTTAGTGTTATGGACATCTCCGTTAAAGACGACTGGTGTTGTTTTCCTGCTGTTCCTTCTGCAGTTTGTTATACCGCAACGTGCACCATGCTGAATTTGCTGCAGTCGTGTGTGGGAAATAGCCCTTACAGCACTTGACTGCAGCACACCTCCGTTTTTACTTTCCCACGGAGACTTTGTAAAACGGAGTGCCACAATATCTTGGTCGTCTGGCACCAACTGCAAGCTTTAGCTGTTTGTTTTSTGCAGACTTTGGGCTCACACCCCCTTGCTCTAGCTCCCCTGGGCAGCATCGCGGGGGGCCGGGCAGGGACCTCCCGCCAGCGAGGACGGGTGGGGGTCTCAGCTCGTGGGGAGCAGACAGGGCTCAGGCTGGGAACAACCACAGGCAGTAACTGCCCTGTAAGCAAAAGCACAAGGTTGCTCACCTTTTGTGAGGATGTATCAATCAGCGTTTGAGGAGAATTTGGAGATCCTCAAAYTCATAACACAGTATACTGTAAAACTGATTAATTACTACTAATGCAGTTTGTACTAAGTCTAATTTCAAAGGCAGCATATAAAAAGTCAGTATCTTTTTTTAACAATGTGTTTTGTATGCCCTTTAGAAAGCCGTCAGGACTGAGCCTTGATACACGATAAAGCAGAGCTGTATACCGCTTGGGTGGGGAAAAAAATGGAGTAATGGGAGYAATTCCCACAGAGGGATAAGAATGACGTTAATTGGAAGTCAAACAGTGTTGTTTCAGGCTTAGAGCAGACAACAGACACCTTGGTCTAGCCTCTGTTTTTTAAGGTAATCAGAAAAACGGTATATGAGAGCTGCGGGCAGCTCCCTGTTGGAGGTTGCAATAGCACTGTCTGCACGTTAACTGAATGYGCAAGCGTGGCACCACGATGCTAACACTACCAAAAAGGCCTGGCCCATGCAAATTGCTGTACAAAAACAGCGTTACACAAAGACAGTAGGAAAAAAAAACTATATTTCATGTCTTTTCAGCAGATTCTGAGAGAACATGCCTTCTGAGAGCTGCATCCATGAGGGGCCTCTTCCGCACCGGCAGCACGCTGTAGAAACAGTCTCCAGTACTATTTAGTTATTCCAGGAAACCTGATGAGTCAGTGAATCCTGTAACTGCATCTCCTTATGGCTGTAAATCCCTGAATAGTGGCACGGTGAAATCTCCTGAGCTCCCAGGTTATTTCAGAGCCAGCACTCTTTGCTGATGCGATGATCAGCAATTACTCTCCTTCGTTTGGGAGATTAACCAGAAATTGTGGCACTAGTTACATGGCAAAACAGACGTCACGTAGGAGCAATTGCTCTAATTTCACCATGCTCCCATGCTGTCTAAAAAGGTACTTGCATACAAGAGAAAGGAGGATAAAAGTTGCCATGTGTCCAGAAAGCACCTCCTGCTGCGTCCATCCCCGAGCACTCGTCTGCTCAGTGCAACCAAAAGCCTCAGCCGAGATTGAGCAAAACTGGGCTTATTTACAATTTCTGTCCAGCAGGAGACCTGTTATTTCCTCCGCTGGTACAAATGTGATGAGTAGCAAATATCCTTCCCACCCGCGCACCGCACCATGGGAAGTATCTGTAATATATTCAGTTATTAAGGCACAATTTAGCAGGGGGGTTTTGCTTTCTAAGGCTAACAAAACAGTATCAGAGTGCTTTTTTATGATGAATATAAACATGAATTGAAAGTGCTCTTGTAAAGTTTGAATCGAGTTCTCCTGAATAAAAGGGAAAAGGCAAATTGTCGCCAGTTGCTTAGTAACCAGCCAGAGCTCATTTCTCTTCAAAGGAAACCAATTAGGCCTTTTAACCTATTTTAATGGGAGGGGGGGGATGATCTATAAAAATTAAACTTCCTGGCTGTCTTTCTGGTCTTGAGGGTACCCTTTTCTAGGGGAACCTGTACAATTAATTTCAGGTGCATGCTCCAAAGAAGGTGTTCCCAGACTCTTCTCAAGTTGACTTCTCCAAGGTCCATCCACCTTCCCCTTCAGGGCATGAGACCATTCTCTTGAAATACTGCTCCATAAAATATTGTAATACTAGAGGCACCCCTCTACATAAAAAGCAACTATTATTAGGTACTGATACATTAGGAATCAATTAAATCTTTGCAAATAGGTCTCTGGGAGAGTACCTGGGAGCTAGAGCTACGGATATGGCAAGATAGACAAACACGTTTTTGAGGTTTTGGAGATGTTCCTTTTGGTTTGTGGGTGTGGGTGTGTTTCTACTTGTCTCCCCGGTCCTGATTTCCTGAAAACTAAGATCAGTGTACGTTTGTGTGTTAAATTTCTGAACTAAACTTATTAGGTCAGGCTTGCGATCTCTGAGATGATATTAGATGATTTATTAGATCTTGTCCTGCTCTAGCTCAATATAGTAACAAATCTGCAATTCATCTTAATTCTCCCAAAAGTAACTATGCACAATGGTAGCAGGAGACATTGCTTTAACTGAGTCCTAATAGACGATAATTAATATTTACCAGGCCGTCAGAAGCCAGTACCTAACCCTGTGAGGTTTCCCTGCTGTCTCTACCAAATTCAACTGATCTGAGCTTGAGCAGTTTATATAGAACATTTACAGATTTTGATTTCTGTTTATTTTCTTGGAGAATGGTGGCTAGTAMTCAGATGAACGGTTCTCAGGGTATTTTGTATCTGCTCGTGGTACCCGCGGCCGTGAGGATCTCCCAGCTCCGGGGGCTGAYTGCATCGTTACCGACAACCCTCAGCGGGGAGAATGGTGGAAAAGCAAGTTCTTTGACACCAAATTCCAGTGCTAGGAACTCTCGGATGTTTTCCACACAACACTGAACTACCTTAAAACACAGATTGGAGGACTTCATTGGGAAAGGATTTCTGCTTATAAATCTCTAGAATTTGTGTAACTAAACATATCGCTATTAATTCATGTTTCAAAGTTACCGAAGTACATTATTTCGTGCTCTGTTTGCTGGTCCTGCAGCAGAAGATAAGAGAGAAGCTCTCTGCCGCCCGCCCTGACGGTGACATTAATCTTCCATGTCGGTGTACACACACAGCTCGCTGAACCCTTTCCTGCGCAGGTAGCACCAGCAACGGCGTGCAGAAAGGAAATTATGACTGATGTAATTAATCGTGTTCATGAGCAGACTAATACATGCCGCTCTCTTTGTCAGAAGACAAAGCCACGGGCTTGCGATGATTAGTAGCTCTTATTATTCATCCCATTGTCACAGATCTGATCAGTATTGCTGAACAGCGGCTGTGATATGAATATTTATGTTTAACAATTCTGAAAATTCTTATTTTGGCTGTGCTTTAAAATCAGCTTCAACATGACAACAAGTTGTAGCATAGCCAGCTAAAACCCACATGTAATGCAGGAATTATTTCAAATTACGTCTTTAATGAATACCGGCCATGATTTTGAACTGAAATCCTGATCTTAGAAGCTTGTTCAAACACACAGAAGATGCCCAGGGAGAGCAGATGATGCGTGTGGGCATGAAGAAGAAGCTGGAGAAAAATCCTTYCCCACAAGTTGCCACGTTCATCTCCAGACTTCTACCCCAGGGACCACTTAACCTCTAGCAGAAGCTAAATTAATAGAGAGGGTCAAAAAACACTGATCATTGTCAAAGGATGCAGAAGAGCATTTTTCATTAACAAACCCTAAATCAAGAGTGAATGGCTTCCTTACAGATAACTGAACACATAAATCTAAAATGGATTAACCAGAAATCATGAACACAAGGCAAGAATATGGCATGACATTCTGAGGCTGTTTTTCTGTACGATGCTAGCCTGGGTAACTGTAAGGACCCAYTCTTACCTTAAATATCTATTAATAAACTGGATCTAGGCAAGAATTTTTCTAAATAATTTTTAATCTGGTTTCCCTCRTCTGCCATGAACAGAGTCCACTTTCACATTCATCTCTAAATACTTCCATTCTCTATACTGCTATTTTAAATCAGTTTCACTCATCTGAATTTCATGCTATGCTCTGAACACATCCTATGACATTTATCTTTCAGTTCCTGGTCTGTACTGATGCTCTTTTTATTTATTCTATCTGATATTCTCAAATAAAGCAGTGGATCTTCAAAAGAAATCTTCAATCAAATTGCAGTTCAAATTAAATCGTGGCTCTGGCCAGGTTAAACATATGACTTACCGTCTCTAATGGAAAGATGATGGTGGAATATTTCGCTATCGGCCTTTAAAGGAAATTCTGGCGATTGATAGTTTTCTATTTCATTCCTATTCCCTCTCATCTTCTTGGACTAAAATGTAACATTCTTCTTTTTAATAGCGCGTACTTTGATGTTGCTGGGAACTTTGGGTTCAGCTAATTCTGAAAGATTTAATGTTTATTTTTCCTGTTATTATCGTTGGCTTGGAGATACCTATTTCTTCAGCTCTGAAATAATTAGGTGCTAATTCTGTTCCAGGAAAGCATATGGAATAGAATGAATAAAAATTAAATTATCATAAACTGGGGGTTAGCAGAGACGGAGGTCTGGGGGAATTTTAGGAAGATCAGTAGCCACAGCCAGGGATCRTTGCTGCGCGTTGAATTATACACTGTAATAAGGAAAACCTCCAGGAAGACTTCAACTCTGTCTCCTGGGATGGGAGTTGAAGTGCCTGGAGGGACCACGGGGTGTATTCACATGGGTTTGAACCCCGGATCCGAGCCCAAGCACGCGTGCACAGCCAGTACACATGGACTGCAACTCTTTCAAAGCCTTGCAGTAGTGGTTGTCCTTAAATGCCAGTTATCTTTCACCACTAACGTCTCCCACGAGTAACGCTGCAAGGGGAGCCGGTCTCCCTCCATCGCCGCACGCCGGCCATCTCAGTCTGAGTGAACAGGTTGAGCCAATCTCCGTTGAAAAGTCTGAGTTCAGTAAAAATCACCCAGGCAGAGGCGGACGATGGGCAGGTGAGGATCTGCTCCGTGGAGCGGGATTTAGCCACAGTGACGGTGGCCTTCACTTGGGACTGGCAGGTGAAACACTTGGCTCACCATTCGCCATGTGAACTACCTCTCCAGAAGCAAAACATCTTTTCTGGAGAAGTTCAGTTGTAAAAGTTTAGGCTCGAAAATGTATGAATAAGTACAGTTTTGGAGTCTGGAGAAAYCAGTTGATAAAGTAACCATATAAGCTAGAAGTAGATATCAAATACTTTCAACCTGGAGATTTAAACCCTATGCGCTCCATGACTAAAGCATGGTTTATTGCRGTTTATGGAGTATAAACACTCCCATGATACCATTACCAATGAAGGCACAGAGTCCCTGTGTGACCCCCRAGCGCTCCACGGGTCCAGGCACCTTTCTTTATTGCCATATTCCAAAACCCAAATAATTATTTGTTCTCGGAGATATCATCACTGGGAGAGGAGTAACCTACCATCTTGCACTACTGGAACATGTTTAACCTACCATCGTTCATGACGTAGGAAAGAACCAAAGCTACCAGCTTTCTTCATCCTGAATGTCACTCTGAGCTGGAAAACCATTCTGAGATAAATGGAGGTTGGAGAAAAACGTTCCATCCAGATTTTTCCAGCAGAGGATATAAAAAATGGATGCAGCAGTCGGGTAGGAGGTGGTGCTAAAAGAATCGCTGGTGATGGGCACTACTTGAGAGGAGAGGAGGGTCATGGAAAGGATCATCTCCGTAGGATGTTCCTATCTGCATTTTTCCTTCTGGCTTTAGCATGGATAAGAGGGTATCTGCCACTGCCACCTGCGAGATGAGCATTACCATTACTCCGCTATCTCAGGAGGTGCTGATAAGATAATCCTGTTACATTCATGGATTGCTAAAATATGAGTTATAATCAAATGGTCATGAGTTTTCTAGTTAAAATATCTACTGATAACAAGAAGAAAATTGGAATAAGACGATATATCTGGTTTTGCTACATAGACCTTTACTGAACTCTCCATATTTCTATCTGCTAAACGTGATGAATTTATTTCCTGAGTTTTTAGGGCATTGAGATGTTTTATTGTTTTTTTATTTTGAGTAATTTATATGGTATAACGATAGCCTAATAGAAATAGGTGTAAGTGGAATAATATCAGCCATTCCTCTCCTGACAGTCAAAAAGAGTCCAAAGACCTCATGAGGGCAGATTTTTAAAGGATCAAGTCTGAAAGCAGCCAAATTACGGGGATGTCACCATGTCCTGGTCTCCCCGTGACAGRGGCTTGGACAGGAACGCCACTGGGCGTGCACAGACCATTCCCGGGGAGACCACCCCACAAGGCTTGGGTCTGTCTCCAGTACATATTGAGTCAGAGCCTCACTAATCAGTTAAGAAAGAAGAGATCTTTTCATGTGTTTTTCTTGAAGGTCTCCTTTGAAGTGCTGATCTAGCCGGGGTCTGACCTCCCTAAGTTATGCAAGTACAAATTTACTTCCTTGACTTCAATGAAGTCAATTCACTCTTCCACTATTTATCAGATTTAATAAGACTTTTTAACTTAGCAGAGTCATTCAACCTGAATAAAAACTCTTCAAAGGATTGATGCCAATTATCATTCCCTCCTCACTGCAATTACCACGTTTGGGTGGGTTCAGGTTATACACCCCCCTCTGCACGTGCAGCTCTCGTGGAGCTGTTGATCCTCCGTGCTTCCAACGCTGCCAACTGAAAAGGCAGGACAACTGCATCCAAATGAGAGAGCAATGCCAGATTTTATAACACAGAGAAACCTGCGCTGGTTTAAGTCAGAAAAGGTTTTGCATTCATTGCTGTTTCAATGAAAGCTTGGACATTTCCCCAAGAGACTCTGGAGCTACAGTTGCTCCTTCTGCAGCATCTCGGAGCAGAGGCAGAGCGTGGTCCCCCCTGGAGCATCTCGGAGCAGAGGCAGAGCGTGGTCC
>JASVER010000017.1:13872572-13952382 GCA_030449065.1 Oceanodroma leucorhoa
GGAGCAGAGGCAGAGCGTGGTCCCTCCTGCTCTGCCCAGGGGCACCCCAGGGTTGAGTCTGACCCCGGACAGAAGAAAGGTGCTCACACTGATGTTCTACAGCTCTCTTCTCTCACTGAAAATTGTTTGCGAGGTATTTAATTTACAGTTCAGATTGTTTGCAGAGATGCTGTAAGGCTGAAGGAAAGCCAACAGCTTAAATTTACATCCAGCTACATCTCAGCACAGCTTTTGATCCTTCTTGTATAAACTCCGGCTTCCATCGGCAGGTTTTTGTCATTCAAGGACTCTGGTGGAGCTACTGATGTGCACGGACGCTTGCAAGCCTGAGGCCTCAGCTTGAATTCTCTTTAGTGCAGTTTGGAAGGTCAAGACACTAAAATACTTAGATTGAAAAATGTTAATATTTTAAGTACTCACATTAACATAGAAGACCTTTGCTCTTGTCTGATTTTAAAAATTAATTTCAATAGTTATTTTGCCTATAGTACTTTCCAAAGTATAGACCCCCTGAGGATTACCCAACAAAATTTCCAYGAGCCTTTCTTCTCTGTCCATTTTTATTGCTGTGTTTGCTGTTATAGATGGTGCTTCTTTTAACRTGTCTTAATTAATTCATAGATGATTTGGAAAAAACATAAAATGGAAGATAYAGGTTAATACTAGATCTAAAGAATGAAAGAGAAATGTTCAAATAATGTTTAGTATTTGGTTGAAAAGATCAAATCCGTTATTCAGAGCACAGACCCATTGTTCTAAAGGCAAGCTGAAAACACACAATATGTATCCTGTCACTTTATGGTTAGAGAACTTGTGGGAGATAATGTTGCCACATCAAAAACAGTAAAAATACTGCTTTTTCCTGTATGTTTTTTAACAGAGCTTCTCTCCTTTCCACCTGTTTCATGTTCTTCTGCTCACAAGCATCCTCTGCAAAGAGTGCTCTCRTGATATGTTGAGAGAAAAATCTCCTTAAAATACGATATTTTTATGRTTGATTGTAATACCTCAAAACACACTACCACGCGCATTTGCACAAAAATCATAAAAAAGTAAGGAATAATTGGGACGTTGTAAAAGAAGAATTGGAAACATTTTAGAAAAATGACTTAGGCAGAGCCAGTAAAGCATCTCTGTGCTTTACAGGTGAAGAATCAAAATATTTTATCTAGATTTTTGTTAACCTAAGGAAAAGTCATTTCCTAGATAACACACATGACCGAAAAGTATGAAAATTGAAAGTGTATTTCGGAGGGCAGTATTGACTGGTTAGTTTAAAAGAAGGGCATCAGACAATTTAAAAAAAAAATTAAAAAACAGAAATAACTTTGTCCTTAAATAAGGAGATATTTGTCTCTGGTTTGTATCCAGCATAACTCCACAGATTTGCTGGAGTCCAGGCAAGATGCAGAGCTTGCTCCCAGTTTTAGGGATGACTGTTGTGTATGGTAGAGCGAGTCACGAGCATCCCTCGGCTCCGAGCTACACTGCTGCGAGCCTTGGAGACTGGATGCATTTCAGCCAGGGAAATATGCTCGTTTGAATATTCATGAGGAAAGGAACAACRGGTTTTGCAAATACTACTGAAGTGGATGACCATATTTACTTCTCAGCATGTTCCAAGAACAAGTTTGCCTTTAGTCACACATCTTGCAAACACTGTCAACTAAAAACCATATAAAAGTATAACAGCTACTTACACAGAATTAGGAGAAATTCTCCACATTTTTTAAAAGTGTGCTGCTATCCTCTTTTGCAGTATTTTTTCTATAACATGTAGCTCACTTACTTGTGAGGCTGTCAGCAAGATTACTATAGGATTTTCTTTATTTATTTTTAAGGCATATGAATTGCTCTACTAGAAATTAGCCTGAGACCAATGTGCATCTCACACGTACACCTCATCATCTCTACGCCTCTTAAATTATCAGAACTGTTCTCATCATTAAGAACATAGGCSTTCAGTTATTTCAATTACAAAAAATATTCCGTCATCTATATCTAGCACCCATTTCCCAACCTTTCAGCAGCAGATGGCTTTTACAACGGGTGGGCAATGGACAGACGTCTGATCTATTGATGATGACGGCAGTTTATTCACTTCTGGCTGTTTACACCTTATTTTTCAGCCTGGGACATCAATGGGCTGGTTAGAAAGGATTGTTTGATGAACAAGCCCTTCTACATTTATGATTTCATGGTATTAACCTGCTCGGCTCCATACAGTAAGATTAAACTCTGTGCTACTTGATTTTGTCTAAGGGAGGATTTCTGCAAAGACAGACTGTGCTTGTACCCAGACATATGAAATACAAGAATTTCAACAACGAATAGAAGGATTTCTCCAAAATTCTCATCAAATAGGCAGCTTCAGAGAGCTTTGAGGGGAAAAGAAACAGTTTACATAGCAGGTATGTGTTGAGAGCSCTTAATTAAGCATTTAAAAACCAGGTGATGGCTGACACAGGCACCTGACTATGCAAGGGTATTTGCAGAGAACCAGCACAAGTTTTCCCTCAAACTGAGATGAGATGATGACAGGTGATGGGAATTTCATGCATCACCCACAGAAAACAGAAGTATTTGCCTTCTGAACTAAAAAAAACCACAAAACCTTAGGAAGCTATTTTTTAATAACCTTGTCTTCCAGCATCCACCCAGGAGTAACTCAGCAAACCCAGCAAACACACAAGCCAATTATTTCTGGACACATTGCAAAAAAGAAATATCAGCCAACAACCTTTTTCTGGTGACAGATTTCTGCCATTTCAGTGGTATATAAAAAGGACAGCAATGCATATCTTTGATTCTCCAAAGCAATATAAGCGGCCAACTCATTATACGTCTTCTCCACCTCCATCCAAAGAGCAGCTGCTTGTCCTGCCCACCCTACGTTCAGCAATGGCTAGCCCATAAACCGGAGCCAACTTGGAATAAACTCCGCTGTTCAGTGCCCAAAGGCACACGTGAAACTTGGACTGCTCTTGCAACAAAAGGGCCTGTTGCAATGGAAAGGACGGAAAGGAAAAAAGCATATTATTATTACTTTTGTCTGTTGTACAGAGGGATTCTGAAAACTTGGAATTAGTTTTAGGATTGGATTAGTCTTAGGAACTTTAAAGTTCAAGTCATTATTCATGTTCTTTTATACATTTTGTTGAGGCTCATGCATTTTTTCGCAAAGCACATGAATCTCTGTTCAAGGTTTACCCAGAGGCACAATGATCTTTGCCAGCCAGATACAGATGAACACTCTGAGCATCTATAACACTTCCCACGTCAGTTATGACTACAGAAGACAAAGTACTTATTCTAATATGGAGGATCACAATAAAAAAACATAGATCATAAAACTTGGTCAAGAAATTTGATCACTGAATAAGGCAATAGCTTTGAAATATATCTGCTCCACACACAATCTTAAAGTCACTCCCCAGACAGTTCAGGTTGCTAAATTGAAAGTCTCTGGCGAGTCCATAAAGATTAACGTGGTAAGCTATGTCAAATACCATTACATGCCACTGTGATTGAGTTAAGCAGCGCAGCTAAAATTTGGTTATGATAGTGAAGGAAAACTAGACCATGATATAGAGGTATGACAATTTTAATTTCAAATTTTGAAAAATAAATTTAAACCAATTTGCTAAAGACCATTTAATGACATGGGAAATTAGTTTCCCTGAGTTAACTTATTATTGAATCCTTTTGTTTATGAATATAGGAACCCAGCAAAGCACAAGAGCTCATTGCCTGAGCTTTTCGCTACCTTTGTACTGCAAATTATAAAAGGCTGTGTATAAACTTGTCTGCAACAGCTACCCTTTGGTGAACAAAACTGCTTAAAATAGTGGTTTGGGGGTCTGTGGGCTGGGGCGTGCTCCCCCCAGGAGACCTTCCCTGGTGCCGGGCAGGGACCTCCCGCCAGCGAGGAGAGGTCAGGGTCAGGGCTCGCGGGGAGCAGGCAGGGCTCAGGCTGGGAACGAGCCCGGCGATAGGATGCCGGCGGTGACTTCTTTGTAGGCAAAAACGTGAGGTTGCTCATCTCTTGTTTAGTATTTGCTTGAAAAGATCAGGATTTCCAGCCCGTCTTTTCACCTCTCCAGTCCCTCCACCACTTGCGTCGTAGTCAGAGTTCAGCACCCTGCACCAAAACGGGTCCTACCCTGCCAGAGTGCAAACCCTGTGAATGAGATAAACTCARTGAGAGGACTGAGAGCGCGCCTCAGGCGTGTGAATCTGAAACCCACAGAGATCAGTGCAGAGCCCTCCTTTCCATCACGGGAGCGGTTCCAGTGAAGCCCGTAAGAGCCTGCATCGAACTGGGGGCCCAATACCCCTCTGAAATGCCGTTGTGGGAAACGCCAGGGAGACCCCGGGCAAGTCAAGTGGTCTCTTGACCCGGGGCAGCATAGGGGCCATCCTTCACTTACACGTGAGTCAAAACCTGAACACACCACCAGCGAGGCTGTTGTACGGCAGAAAGGAGCTGAAATGGCAGCGGCCACCCACCCCGAGCATCTGCCCACCCCCGGCCCCGACCCGAGAGACGCGTGGAGCACCGCGTGAGCGGAGGTTGGGCTGGGTGGGAGATGCAGAAACAGCAGCGGGGCAGAGGGAGAAGCAGGSAGGAGGCACCAGCCGAGCAACGGGGGCATCGGTAGCATCACCTGTGCACAGAAACAGGAAAACGGAGAGGCAGAAAAAGACAGAGACAAGTGGCGGGTGAAGAGGGTTTTGAACTRTGAGCAAAGAAACTCCAACCACTTGAGCCTGGCTACGTGGAGGGAATCGGCATTTGTGCAGCCCGTATAAACAGACCTGCATCACAAAGTCTGACTCCCTCTCCAAATTCCTCTTCCTCAGAAACCTAATTTCAGCTAAATGCTGGAGTGACAGGTGTAATAAAAATAACACTATAAAATGCATGAAGAATTTCCTTTCCCAAATATCAGATTTTAAAAGCAAAATAAACATTAATTCTCTGCTGTCCTGCCAGAGACACTGATGTGATTCATGGCTATTCAGCTGCACAAGGCTATGTTCTTTCCTTTGAGAAAAAGAATGTAAATCTTCAGATGAGCTATCAAATGGCTTTATGATTAATTCTGTGTTATCCTTGAATTTAATGCCAATGGGTGGGAGGAAAAGAGTAATATCCCACAGAAGAGGAATGAAGCATCAGACAAACTCAGAAGCTCCCCAAGGTTAATCTGAAAGAATTTCTTTCTCATCCCTCCCTCGAAACTTGAYGCTTCGGGGCTGACACTGGCAGTTCCTCCCAAAGTGCCCCCGGGACCTGAGCCCYGCTGGAGGGGGATCGGGTACCTACAGCTGTCTCACGAAAGGCTGAACAATTCCCTCTTTCATCATCTGCAGAAATCTAGTAGGATTTTCCTAATTTCAGTTCCAACAGGTGTGGAAAACTCTTTTTATTTGGTATGAGTTTAAAATTAAAGAAAAGAAATGAAGACGTGCCTATGTATCCGATATAAGCATGGAATTTAACTCAAAGTGGTAAAAGATTTTATATCAGCTCTTGCTTGCATAGACCACAAATTAGCCACTGTCTGCTCCGGTCCCAGGAGGTTCACCTTGCTCTGATCACGAGGTTGCACYGTGTTAAGAAGCGTCATGTCAAATAAAATGGATCAATAGCACTGACGATGTGTGATTCCTTGGTAAAATTCATTTTATTTTTGAAGTTCTTGTTCATGTAAAAAGGCACTGACCAGTGTGGAAAATCACGTTTACAGGAACAACGGGGCAAGCGGCAGCTCTGTCCCCCGTCCTGTGCCTGAGGGGCCTCGGGGTAGGGACCCCCCAGCCTCCAGCGGTGCGTGGGAGATGTCTCTCCACTGAGCGGGCCGGTGTGGGTACCAATTTCCMTGAGCATGGGGATTTTGTTTTTCATGTTGTCACCTATACGTTAGCAGCTGGATAGAGGCTGCCAACCCCTCCACCGAGCCAAGAAGCTGTCGGATCACGTTAAGGAGTTTTGAATGGTACTGACAGATTGTGAATGAATATTCATGGCCATTATTCTGCAGTCTGCACCCTATATAGGCATTATCTGTAAAAAAAAAAAAAAAAAAAAAAAAAAATCTGAACAGATCCCTCAAGCTTGAGTCACAGAATTTTGTCAAAATAAAATGTGGTTAAAAGTAAGTGAGGTGGTAGACTGTGTTGTCCTTGGCACAGATTGCTGCTTCCTCGGGCATCTCTGGTCCCCAGCAGTGTAAAACACCCAAGTTCCCCAGGGAGAGGCTGCAGATGGGTGTTGCAGACAGAGCTGTTGTACTAAAAGAAATAGTTCCACTTTTCTGGGAATTAAGAGGAAAGGAGTAGTGCTCGGGGCCCCTTCCACTGGCTTTCACAGCACGAGGAGCAGCCACCCCCCCCTGGGAGCTACCGCCACAGCTTTCAGACCTACGATGCCAGCAAGCTTATAAGAAACTTCTGGGAATTTTCTCAGAAAGTTCAGGCTTTTTATTTGTCATGACTCGGAAACCAACAGAAATCAAGGTCAAAGCATGAATAGCCAGGACTTTCTACAGTTTAAAATGGTGTCTTGTGCTCTCTGGGCTCTGGAAAAGAGACTGAGCAACACAACGGGAAAATTGCTGATGCCACAAATTACTTGAAACCAGTCAAAGGTCAAAAAAACAAATAGACTGTGAGGACATTTATTGGGTACCAAACAAGTCCAGGTCAATTGGCAGGATGACGGTGGAGGAATCCGCTTCTTGCCAAAGACACAGTAGTATAAATTTTGGAAGATTTCTTGCAGTCGAGTAGGGATTAGACCTGGGAATCATTTGTAAGAGCAAGCTCATTTGCTCACTGCCTGGTATTGCTCATTACAAGTACAGTGCTAGGCAGCGTGAAAACAGAGTAGAAATCAAACAGTATGAAGGATACCTTAGTATCCTACCTGTTGCAGAATCTTTGTCCCAACCCAAATTTATATTTTTCTAAACTAGAGTCGCTGCACTTGGAAAATGCACTCAGTATTTCTCACTACCTCAAAACAGTTGGGCAGATGTAGAAATTTATCCATGTCAATAATCAGTTTGCACATGAAAAATCAAAAAGATGAGATAGTTGAATTCAAGAGGAAATAAATCATAGGGTATCCTGTAGAGATTTGTGGAATTACAAAGAGAAGAGTAAGAGACATTAAACCTGACACTTGATCTGTCTCGCTATATATAAAACACCAACAATTTCTAACACAAAATTAATTTTACTTCTGACTTACTTTGTTTTGCTGAAAGAAAAGCCTTCCATGGAGTATAGCATGCCACCCTACCGTGACAGCATTTGAGACATCCACGGAGAAGGACCTGACAGAAGCCATCGCTGTGAGCCCACAGGCGGTGGTGCCAGGGCTCGTGCCTCCTGCCCCAGCGCACCTCCTGTTTCCTGGGCTTGGACATGGCCCGGTCCCATGGTCAGATGCTTTGGAGCAGGGTACCACTGAGGTCATGGGCTCCACAAGATTTAAAAAAAAAAAAAAATAAAAAATTAAAAAAAAAAATCAGCACTCTTCCTAGCAATGAAAATTAAAAACATGCTATGTTAGGTTAAAGCAAATAAGGAAGATAGACCCTCATTCACCACGGTAAAATTCAATGATTAACTATTTGGGTTTGTAAGAACTAATCCTAACTAAGAGGTTTTTCTCCACAACACCTGAGCCGATCATCAGAAGAGACAGACAGAATGATGTACAAATATGGGCCATTTCCCAGAAAAGCGGTGCCTGTACCCTGGGGGTGGCGGGAGCTGGAAACCAAGAGKGGGTTTGGCCCGTGCAGGCAGGTCAAGCGATGGCTACGCCTTCACAGCGATTAACGTGCTACGGTACAAAGTGGTAACGACATGGACATTTCAAGTTCCAACATTGCAAGTTGGAAACACATCTTCCCAGGCTGGGGTCAAGGGACTGGAGCACGAGTATGTTGTGCATGCATATAAACAAACGAGCAGAAGGCGGCTTTAAAACGGGCCAGAACTGAGCTGAAACAGTCACTGCAATTCTGTGCAGCGGTCAAGAAAACTTGCATGGCCTTTGAATGCAAAAGGGAGAACAAACAAGAGAGCAAAACCCCTGTGTTTTCCAAAAAGAGCTTATCCAAGCTGCTGTACGACCTAGAAGATTTAGAAACTCAGTGTTTAGGAAAGTCCCAAGAGCATCAGAGGACAAGAGGAATAACCAAAATGTTCCACTTCCATCAATTTTCAGCTAGGAGATGTCAGCAACACATCTGCCATACCTTCCCCATCCATCACGGGGAGAAGAAGCTTTAGCTCCATAAAAGTCCCGGCTCTTTAAATTCTACTTGTGCTTTTGAAAAATCTCCACAAACGTTTAAATAAAAAAGAAAAGGAGAGAAGACATGGCTGGTATACTAAAGGAGTGACACACAGGAAGAGCGAAGAGACCCTTGCATAAATGATAGCTAAAATTTACCATGGAGGTGGTCAAACAGCAACGGCATCGGTGACCGCTTACTTTTACTTGCCAGTTTGCAGATCAAATACACCACGAGGTRAAGGCTTGCTGGAGAAGGCACACGTCTGGGATAGCTGCAGGAAGGGGGGACGCTGTCCTTCAGGGTTCCAGGCAAAATCCTGCACACACTTCTCTATCCATTCCTTTGAAAATCATTCTCTTTTAGACAAAAGAATGTGAAATAGAAATTAGTGACCATGCTACAAACTGCTAACACATGAATTAGAATTACTTAAAAGATCATTRAATTATGCTGTAATGTTTATTCCATTTTGCATATGATATAGTTTTTCTATCTATTACAGTCACAGAAATAAATGATTTAATTCTCCAGCCTGCACTCCAGCTAAAGCATTGCACTTGGAAGCTATGGAATATATATGTTAATCAGCTCCGCTGCTGCCCATGCCATTACCAGYCCTATTCATTTGTTTCCTGTTGTCATTCTTGATTACACGTTTTTGGAACAGATTACTGTAATAACAGGGGGTGGGCAGGCAGTTCCCCTGCTACGAGTGTCCTTGGATCAATCTTCTGATCACAGGTGAAATATATTTTGCTAATAAATTGCCAGTCTGCTTTATGTTTTCTATAACTTTTCAGTTTTGGAAATCAATTAATGTTAGTGATTCTGAGGAGAGGTAGTTAGAGCTTTGAAAACAACATAAACACTATTGAAAGAGTAAATGAAGTACAGTACTGGTATTACTTGAAACAGCAAGCTGAGGAATTGAATGATTTTTCTGTGGCTCCTAATTCAGCACCCTCTGAAAATAAAACTGCTCAGCCTCAGAGCCAGAGGTCTCAAGCAATGCGCTCGTAACGCCAGCCTTTTCCTGCTGCCTTGTTCTGGGACTGTTTCTTTGGGCTGGCTGTTTAGCTGCTATTGATTTCCTCATGTTTTAAAACCATCCTGAGCAAATTGTCCTCCCGGGTGAGTCTCCTAATACGGAGCTACGCTGGACATCTGTGTACAGATGCACAGACAAGCCAACATTGCTGAAATGGCTGTTCCTTTCTGGACTTCTTTTCAGCAAAACTAAAATGACATTATATTGAATCCAATACTGATTAATTATGAATATATGCTCATGTACTTATTCACAGCCCAGCATAGGTAGCTGCCTTCTTTGAAACAGAGAAATTTTGGGGTTTTGATCATGTACACCCTGTCAAAATACCACAAAAGAAAATACCACTTCTCTCGCACAAGCAAAGTCAACTAGCAACCATCCTCACCTGCCATTTATGAGTGAACAGGTACTCCTGCAACTATTAAATTTTATCAGAAAGCCRCCGATTACTAACAAAGACCAAGACCAACGCACCACTACTCAAAAGGCATCGTTACACCTGGATTTCCCTCTTCCTCTTGACCAGCCTTCAAAGACCACCTCTTGCCATTTCTGCCACTGAGCAAATATCCAGCTGCACCCCAGGCGAACCAGGGCTTTAGGACCCCAACTGCACAAGAAGTTTCCCCAGGGCCGTGGGGAGCCTGGCTGCAGCCAGACGCCAATTTGCACSGAGCTCGCCTTGGCTGCGGATGCATCCCAGCCTTTTCAGCTGTTGAGGCTGGAGCAATGAGAGACTTAATAGACAGAGGAATGACTCGATGCTTTCCATCAGCTGAGACAAAATGGGATAGGAGCCAGCTGGAGCTGATAATTAGAGTATAAACTCAGACTCAATAACAAAGAGCAGCAACAGAAAACCCTAGACAGATAAAGCTGGAATAAGAGAATAGGTTGTTTCATCCTCTCATTTCTTTTATTCACATAGTAGAAAATGACTCTCTCTCTCAAAACTCTCCCTCATACCTCTATTTTCAGAGGTGTAGGTCGCGGGTAGAGCAGACCCCCTACATCYTTCTGCGGTCTAGCAACCACTGGGTTATGTCAAGACCTTCTCACCACAAGCCACCACATGGACACAGGCAGCTGCTGCAGGTGGGACCGCGGTTACCCACCTGCCGAGGAGCCGTGGCACCTCTCGGTGACCAGAGCACGGAGCAGCCTCAGCTCCCCTGCCACCGGAGGGGTGTCCTAAGGCACCGGCCAGACCTGCAAGGGCTGAGCCAGGGCAGGTGCTGGGACTCTGCGTGCTGAAGTGAGAGCTTATCATCCACTGAACGAGACAGCCCGCTGGATTTGCACAGTTAAGTGACCCTCAAGGCATGCTGCAGAGAGAYTTTGATTAATCTCTGTAAAGACCATGGTGGCAGCTATGTACCACGCTTTTATGCAAAGGGCTCTTCATCTGAAGCTTTCCAGTTCCCCCAGTGCTACTGCAAGCTCAGCAGCCAGCTCAGCCCAGCAGCTTCCATGAAAGCCTGGCCAGCTCGGAGGAGCGCTCCTGGCCACAGCATCTCCCCTTCCGTTCTACCTTTTGAGGCTGCAAGGCATCTTAAAGGTCTCGCCAAGTGAGCTTTGCAGTGAACTCTAACAGCAGAATACTAAAGTATAAAATATTTTCTATTCAAATATAARAAATGCATCCCAATTTCAGCTGTACATAGCAGAAGCAACCTGCTGGAAAAGCCCCGTGCCGGGAGGAAGCAGGGCAGGACGCAGCAGGGGAGCAGGCATCCATCCCATCAAGCAGCACTAAGAGCAAGCTGCACMTCCTGCAGCTTCTGCAGATCCACACTGCCCCATCCCCGGGAACATCCAAGCCCAGGCTGGACGGGGCTCTGAGCAACCTGATCTGGTTGAAGATGTCCCTGCCCACGGCAGGGGGGTTGGACTAGATGGCCTTTAAAGGTCCCTTCCAACCCAAACCAGTCTGTGATTCTATGATTCTATGAACTTCTCAGCCCATTTCACCCTTGTAGATCATTCTGCCGGATCATCCAGATTTGCCTCATCCTGTGGCAGCTGTTGGGATGGCTGGGAGATGCCTGCCAGTGCTTCCCATTGCAAGACTCCACGACCATTATTTAATTCCCTTTTCAAGTGCAATTATTGGAAGCAAACTTCTCTGCCATCCATATTTGCCTCTGCTGCTTCACTACGTTTCACTGGGCTTTTTTTTTTTTTTAMATTCTTTTTGCTTGAAAACGGAAAGCCTTTCAGAGCAGTGGCAGAGCTGCAGTACCTCCGCGCGGGGAGGTGAGGGCAGGACGGGGCATCGCYGGGCTGCCAGGGGCTCTGGGAGAGCGGGCGTCTCGCTGCGCCCACGCTCAGCCCCAGCCGGATTCGGGGTGGCCGCGGGCACCCCGACCAGAGGGCATGGGGCTCAGCACCCTCCGCAACAGCTGCTGCTGCTGCCTGTAGGAGAGCCATGCATAAAAATAGTACGAGAGATTAAATGCTCAATTTGTCAGTAGGAAGACCTATACTAACTAGATTTAGATTTACATCGATTTAATCATTTGAGATTAGCATGCATTATTAGCGAACGTGTGTTAAGCRCGTGTCTATATTTAATCATCTCACTGCATTTAACAACTGGAAATTTTTAAGCAGATCAGACTGTTTTGCACAAATTTCCAGGCAGTCTCCTACGAACTTCTGGTAAAGGCGCACGGTTAATGGATAAATGCCAGAAAGTACCATAAAGTGCCGCTGATAGATTCAAGGACACTGCTACAGGTGTGGTTTAGAGTGAATCCTTCTCTGATCGGCTCAGTACAATCCTGCTGCATTAGGACAATCTCATTTGAACTGCGCTGTAGTCCAAATTGATAATGAAACTGAGGGTGCGTTTCTAAGTTAATTAATACTTTCCGAGCAGCACTTTCAGCTGGCTGCRATGGTCTCTGCAGCTCCCGGCAGCAGCATTGCAAGCGGTAAGTATTTCCAGCTTAGCACGCTGCCTAGTTGCTATCGCAGGGCACTCTGCCGGGGTAATCCTCTGCCCGGCGCAGCCTTTAACGCCTCTCCAACCCCCAACAGTGACCGGGAGCCTCGTGGCATGAGGATTCCTTGCACCGTCCCAGGTCAGCATCACATCAGCGAGGCTGATCTCTAGCGAAACAGCTTTTACCCCTTAAGACATTTGTCGTTACATTAAAAACATGTTACGCCATCTAAGTGGCATGCACAGCCACACGTGTGCATGCAAAAGAGCTTTTTAAAAACCTCTTTTTAAACTTTTCCCAGTTCTTAAGTCATCCCTACCCTTGTCTGATCTGCCTTTTCGCATTTTCCTTTCCCCGCCCCCCCCCAGTATTTGCAGACGATATTATTATAAGCCAGCTTCCATGATAGGAGAAATAAAATCCTGCCATAGAATATTTTCACAGAGCTTTTTTCAGGTTAAATGTAAGCAGATTTGGTATGGAGAAGCTAATCCTTTCAAGGCATATTTAACTGTCTCCCCAAGGAGCGGATCAAGCGGTGCCTATTTCAGAGCTCACCAATCACATTAAAAAACATTTCATTCYGCTGCGGATATTCCTAATGCCTCCCTGCATGAAATGGGAGCCCGTGCAGGAATTTCGGGCACTTTCSCCCTCCTGACCGATGAGCGAAGCCCACGGGAGCTGCTGGACGGGGCAGGGGCACAGCCCAGGGTGTGCGTGCGCTGCCTGAGACCACCCCCTGCCCACGGAGAATTGGGAAAGAAAGGCACAATCCTGCCTTGCCCCCTCCAGACGGATCATTCGTGTGATCRGTTAAACAATCTGCTGAACTATTGAGAGGGAAGACCTCGCAGTCATTCACTGACCACCCGAAGCTACGCTGGGYTATGACCAAGCTGCTTGCCAGCTCTTCAGAGACACGTAAAGGTTTGTCATCTCCTTTTGGCCCTTTTCTGCTGGTTTTGCYGAAGACAAGGGGTGAGCCGCTATCTGAGAGCTTTGGATCCTCCCAATGCTCTCCTTTGGGATGGACCTGGCTTTGACCCCGCCGGGGAACAGTTCTCTGTCTCCTGGGAGTCCTTCATCTCTCTACTGTCTTTTCACCACGGGTGCACTTTGACTTGGGTGGGGAGCCTTTGGTTTGGGGGAAGGGTTGTGTTTTAACTTTTCATTTCCCACAGGAACTGGAAGGTGATTGAAGGGTTTTTCTTGAACGTTCACTTTTAYYGAACCAAAATGCCTAACACCACCAWCAAAGAGGTGAACCCGTGCTTCTTAGCAGGTCCCGCTGCTGCCCGTGCCACCGCTGCGTAGCATCAAGCACGGCTTCTGCTCCGGGAGCTGGAAACCAGCCGAAGAGGGAACCCYCCGGCACTGCGGGGAGCTGAAACTGGGGAGGGCATAATTAAATGTCCTGGAAAACGGATGGGGCTCCGTGGGTGGTAAGGAGAAACAAAGCAGCGTAAGGAACTCATACGCATCTGTCTGCACTCAGACGACGCTCTAGAGAAATTTGCTGGCCAGTAAGTGGAAAAGGCAACCAAGTTACTCCCAAATATGCTCCAGTATTCTGATATACAAAAAAAGCCTAGCCTTGTTCTCTTCTCTCATTGAACCACATTAGAAGATTAATAAAGAARGTGTGATCTTCAGGAAAAGGGCATAAGGGATTTCTATTAAGAAGTCTATAAGCCTAACCAGATCAGCAATATCAGCGGTAATAAAATATCTTTCTGCGATCCTCACAACTGAGATTAAAGCCTTTAAGTAGCCCACGAGATTAGGGAAATTACTTCCATAAAGCATAATCTGTTACCCTTTCTGGGCTTGGCTTAGCCACACAGTCAATCAGGGAAAAATATTTTCTCCTGCTACGAAAAAAAATATTTCACAGTGACACTTCTTTGCAAAAATGAGATTTTTTTAGCGATAAGAAAATCCAATTTTCTTTGACCTGGCTTCTGCAGGACAGCGACGACAGGCTGGATGTTGTAAACCACTTCTCAAACCTCCCAAGCCCAGGGTTAGCTCAGCCCCTGCCTTCTGGTTTCTGTTGCAGGGTGGAGGAGCGAGTCCCGCTCCCTGCATCAGGATACCGATGTCCTGCTCCTTCCACTCGCACTGCATTAGACTGCACCACACTGAGCATGCATTATATCACATAMCCTACACTTTCTAACCAGCTGCAGAGAAAAAACTATTTTTCTGGCATGAAACAAACYCCATTTAGATTTGACTGGAAGAGCTAATGCAAGAAACCTGCCCAGAGATGCTTTCAGGTGACCTCAAACCAGACCGTGCTCTCCACCTTTAGCCACGTGTGTGCGAGGAGCCAAGAGCATYCTCCAAGCCATTGCTGTTCACCGAGACCTGCCCCCGGGCATCGGCCACTGCCTGCGAGCCGAGCGGCCGCCACCGCCGCGCTCACGCCGCGGCTTTCCCAGGGCCAGGGCCAGGGCCGGGGCAGGAGGGAGAACAGACCAGGAGAGGTCATTACCATCAAAAATCAAGTATTTCTTCTGAAGGTTGTTAGGAAGAGCAATGCCAGTGCGCAAACTTCTTGAATTAGTACCCGAGTTAATTGAGGACTGGATAATTGTACACTTTCTATATAGATAGTTATGTATATATATTATGTAAATGAATAGTAATAGAAGAATATTTCTTCCATTCCCATTCCTAAACAGCAAGCTCGCTGTTAATGCAGTTTTAATGTAAAATGTCATTTACAAGGGTGTCACCCGAYTAAGCTGCCTGCCTGCCCACCCCAGCGCCCGGCACAACGGCTGCACCCCGCGTCGTCCCCACCACGGCCACGGCGGGCGAGACGCAGAGAGGCGGCGGGAGCGCGCGGGGAGAAGGGGTCGGGGCTGCCACCGGTCAGAATTTAGGTTTTCAATGTACTTTTCATCCACATCTGGCAATGGCCGACTTTAGGCTTGGACCTGGTGGGGCTCCAAAGCCCGCCATAAAATTCGGTGGCCTAGAGAGGGATTTTCAGTCGGAGGAGAGCGGAGCACCACAGCCCCAGGTTTTGCAGAGCCGCTTTGTCTCACCCTTCTTGCAACCCCCCGCTTCAACCAGAATTGCGYGGTTTCAAGCATGCCTGCTATCAGGTTTTGATGCTTTTAAATTCTCGCAGCAAAGTTGCCCAGGAAAAGAGGGAGGTCGGGCACGGCAGAGAAGTCTGAACCTGCAGAGCTGAGCGGGAAGGAGCGGCAGCGCTGCCGGCCCCATCCAGCCTCCGGCTGAGACACTGCCAGTGTTAAAGGCAAATTACAAGCACATCAGGAGGAATCTCAAGATTTTCAACAAAAGGTTATGGCTTCACTTAATATACGCTTATAAGTATTGCAGAGGGATGTAAGCATCAAATTGACAAAATTATTGCAGGAGCGAAAGACTCCAGGGAGCCAGCTCCGCGGGGAAGGAGCACATTTGATAGGAGCAATGCAGATGGTAATGGAGTTTTTGTTTCRCTAAGTGACACGATGTCAGTAAAAGTGGACATTACAGGAGAGTGATGTAAGTTTTAACAACCGAAGTGTTGGAAAACCCTTGCCTGGCCCTTGGGGATGCTTCTCCTGCCTGGAGCTGCGGGAGTTCGTGGTACCAACCTCCACGGGAAGACGGGGGAGGCCAAGAGACGACCCTGTGCCAAGGAGGCTTTCCATTTATGCTAGGACAGAAAAATAAAAAGTAGTAATTCAAGTAGATGAGAGAGGATAACAGGCAACGGCTGCGTGCACAGAGAGCAGGGTCTTGGCTCACCCCTTTGCTGTGTCAGGAACAAGGAAACCGAAATTTCCAACTGGAAACCAYAGTCCAACCGAAATGAGGAATAACCTCTTAAAACCAGGGAGTTCTTTCCCGGGAAGCTGGCACTTTCCCATCCTGAGCAAGTGAGGAGAGGAGCACAGGCAGCAGCTGCGGGAAGCGCCATGTCTCCATCGGTCCCCACTTTACCTCCCTGGTTAATTGGTCGTAGGGCAGCTATTTCTTGTCTGGAATAAATGAGGTGTCACTTTTCTGGGACAGTGCTGTGGAAGCAGCTGTGTGCCCACCTTCCCAGCATCAGCCAGAAAAGAATGTTCTGTAAGCGCTACGGGAAAGGAGTCTGAAGGCAAAATTCAATTTGCCTTGTACCTCCAATGTCCTTCTCGAACAGTAAACTTCTCCCCAAGCATTCTTTGGTTTGGCATTTAACTATTTCCAAGCCAAGCAGCCCAAAAACCCACCAGAGTCGGTGACTGCAGATGTCCCAGAGGCGTTGGAGATGCAGGGTTTGGTCGGTGAGGGGAGCCCCTCGGAGCACCCACATAAGAAAGGGCAGAGGGGATGCCCTGATGCCACGTTTAGTCCCTGCCTTCTGAACCACCAGCTCTCCCTTGCTCGCCAGAGATGTGAAATCTGCGCCAGTTATGTTTGGAAACGTAATTAATCGTTCTCAGCACACCATTTCCGAGGCTCTTCAAGCCTATGTTAACCACAGCACGTGAGGGAWGTGCTCAGGCAATGTCGCAGCAGACGGCGGATCCCTCCTCCGCGCGGCAGATGATTGCGGTAACTCACCCTCGGCRAAGGGGATGCTGCCCTGCACCCCGACCGGCACATCACCCAGGGGGAACGGGAGGGGGCCGGGGGGCCAAAACTTCGGAAGGGCCCCGTGAGGGCACCCAGAGTGCGGGGGGAAACACRGKCTTCCCCGGGTAACACGGGCGAGCRGTTTTGTGGCTAGAGCTCTCTTTCTCTCAAAGAACAAAAGTAGCTTAAATGGCAAGTCTAGAAAGACCTTGCTCATTAAACGGGCTTATTATCTCCTGAGCTCTGTTTAATCACCCTTTTAAAGCCTCTGTTTGCTAATTGAATGCTTCCCTTTTTATCAGGGGATAAAAGGAACGAGGAGTTGTTGGAAATGGTTGATTATACATATGTATAAGTACACYGGGTCGCTTAATGAGTCTGGTAGATGAAAAATTTATATTTACCCTAAACCAATCAGCTGCTTTGTTGTCCCTGTTTTCTGGGGACTTTTCACAGTTCCCTTTGCAAAAGGCCTTCTGCACGAAAGGCACTGCTCGTCCCCGTCAGGCGCTGGYGGTGGCCGCGGCCCGGGGACGGCGGCACCGTGCAAACCCGGGGCAGGTACCAGCTGCATCCCGCRCAGGGGACAGGCAGTGGGACGGAGACAACTGCAGTGATCCCACGCATGGGGCAGCAGCGGGACATCCTGCRCTGAGGTGGCTGGGACGTTTCACGTGGGCTCAAACACAAACCAGTCAGAGATTTGGCCCAGCACTCGCAGCCCTGTGGAGTATTGCAACCTATGCAATAGGGAGCTCACTTCATCTCTGTCTCTACCAAGCCGTAGTAGCAAGTGTCACCGGGGACTGAATGAAACAATCCACAAACGTTTGGCAAATAGAGCCATAGTGTTTAGAAGTAATGTGCTCTTTCCCYGTTTTATTTGCTCCGAGAATATTTGTGTGAATTCACCTATACAATTGTTTGCAAAAAAAACTAACTCCAAAAGTTCCATGTGTGTAACAGTTGCTAGAAAAGAGATTTTAAGGTGATTCACACCRGCGCTGCCATCAAAAACGTGCTCTCCTCTCCCAACAGCAGCAGCASGGTAACTCCTGCCAACTGCTCAGCTCCCCTACAACGACCAGGGGAGGGAAACCGAACCCGGCGGCTGCGCGACTGCAGCTTTCACAGCTACCGGAGACATTCGTAGGACGGCCCGAAGCAGCCGCTGAGCTCGCAGCAGAGCTGCAGCAGCGTGTGGGCAGAGGGGGCAACGCGGGCACAACGGGCGCCCACCGAGCCGGGGCGCAGCCCCCAGCACACAGCACCCTGCCCTGCCCCCCCCAAAGAGGAGCCTTCACCGCCCGGCTCCGGGCTCGCCACGGCCAGCGCCGCGCCGCTGTGCCTTGCACTGCGTTTCTTTTTTAAAGATACCGAATTCTTCTATTGCTAAAATTATTTTGATTGCAAACGCAATTCACCGCCTATGTTTTTGAAAATGATTAAGTAGGAAAACCCAAGCAGACCTCCTGCAATAAGGAGCGATATCGGGGAGGTGGGACCACCTTGGAGGGAGAGGGAAGGGAAAGCAGCCCCTCTGGGTTAGCAACARCAATTCGCCGCTGGCAGTGGAGCGCAGCAATGGAGACAGACCTGCAGGCTTGGGCATCCCTTTGCACCACTGTCACCGTGGTACGGCTTCTAAATAAAACCCAGATATAATTAAAAAATATTATTCCTTTTATAAGAAAGGATGCCCCATATTTGGGCTGCAGATAGCAACCCAGCCGAGGGATGTCTGCAGGATTTGCATGAGATTTACAGTGGTGGAGAGCGCTTTGGAAGGAGCTGGTTTTGCTTAATAGCTAGGCAGTTTTGGAACAAAAAGTATCCCTTTTTTTATTCCCCAGGCATAAATTATCAGTTATAACACGTAATTGTGGCGAGAGAGAGAGGAAAAGAAAAGTTAAATAAGCTAAACTGTAAACACAGACACTTTTTGAAAAAGATAAGTGTGAAGTAAGTGAACCAGAACTGGCTTAAACACAGGGGAGAGCGGATAATCAAGTTCAGGAATTAAAGTCAAAAAATAGGAGATGGAGTTTAGAGGGACGTCTTTCTAGCAGCGTACCAAAAGATCAGGAAAGTCAAGTCAAGGATAACCCGATCCCAGCAGGATTTGTGCAAAGTGCTGTTCTCTGACTACAAACACTCTGCTCCTGCCTATTTCTGACTCGGTGTTATTTTGGCTTATTAATAAACGCTGTCGCACTTTCCTGCGTGGTGACGGGTTTCAGACGAGCTGTGGAAGAACGGGAACTCGTGATGGATTATGATGGGCCGACCAGATGCTTTTGCATAGCGAGGTCCTGCCCCGAGCACATGCAGGTACCCACCAGCTTCCAGCCGCCCGCCAACAGCTTGTCCAACACCAGTAAAAAYGTCAGCTCCAGTCTTCAAATTGAATTATACATTTTCTGGAGGCACTTCAGCTTTGCAGTGTTCGGGGCAGCATGGGCAACGGTGACTGAAAGACGGGACCCAAAGGATGCGACCGCGCGCCCCGTTCCTGCTGTGGGTGCGGAGCAGCGGGGCGCACGCTCTGGCTTCCCTGTGTCGTTTCTGCTATTTTTAATGCACTGCTGCAGCCAGTCTAGCGGCATTCTGAGGGGAGAAGGAAGCAGAGGAGATGGTAGAGGTAATATCAATTTTTCTGCTACTCTCCATAAAGCAGTATGATTTCCAATTTGTTAGCATTCATTTTCAAGTGTATTGCTTTGACAAGGCTGTACCCACAAGCTAATGCATTGCAGGTGGAGCTCCTGCTGGATCGCAAAAYGGTTTCACACCAGCCTGAGCTCAGCAGGGGACTAGGCTACGAGCTAAGTGGGTTTTTATATTTGCCGTTTTGGAGGAGGGGAGCTTTGGCGTTCGGCTGTACGCGTTTCATCACAGCAGCTGTGCCGGCAAGCGCCCGGGGGAAGGCGCAGAGCCCCAGCACGGGCTTCCTCCACCAGCAAGGGCTTGCAGCTCTGCTGCTTTCTGTTATGGGGAGATGAATCAACTCATAGAATCATTAAGGTTGGAAAAGACCTTTAAGATCATCGAGTCCAACCGTCAGCCCAGTACCCATGCCCACTAAACCATGTCCTGAAGCGCCACATCCACACGTTTTTTGAACGCCTCCAGTGATGGTGACTCCACCACTTCCCTGGGCAGCCTGTTCCAATGCCTGACTACCCTTTCAGTGAAGAAATTTTTTCCTAATATCCAAGGGTTTTTCCTAATATCCTCAGGGTCTGAGGGCCCATGGCTGGAGCCCTGCCTGCCGCAGCCCTGCCTGCCAGGTCCTCCAGCACCCAGGTTCATATGGGATATGCGTTTCCCTGGGTAGGGCTCAGCCAGCTCATCACCTGGGGCTGCACTCTGTGTTACGGGGTCCTCTGCTAATGCTGCTACCAAATGACATGCTGGCTCGTGAAATAATTTGCTTAAAGACAAAATAAGTCAGCCCAGAGAAAAGCTTGGAAAATTCAGGCACACCTGGGCAAAACGCTGCTCCCTGCTGCGGAGGCAGCGGAGCCGGGACCAAGCACCCTCGCTCCGGTTAGGCAGCGCAAGCCTTGGGTTGATGGCTGGGGGGGACCCACAATCCTGCAACATGAGCTGAGGGGGGCTATCCCAGCTACCTGTTTTCCTTGTTTTTCAGGCCCTCTAATGCAGTGCTGTTGAGGCTACACCGTTGGCTATGCATCYGCCTGTCCTGCAGGCTTAACATGCATTCCCAATCCCCGATTAGCYGATTTTCTGTGGGTAGATGGAAGAGAAGAACATCTTCTGTTTAATTAAAACCTGGGAACATTTCCCTGAATTGCTGGGAAGATGCAGGGATGCGGTGTGAAGGTATACTGTATATTTTCTTATTAACAGCATCGTGTCAGGAGTACAAGGAAGAACTAGAGCTATTGCATATTTCATACCAGACTACCCTTAGCAGCATGCAAGACAGCCATGAAGATTGCTTTAGAAATTATTCTGGCTGTGGAGCATCAACTAAAGGTGCCTCAATTTATTATTTTTTTTTAAACTTTGGAGTGATGTCACTATGCTCATAGATATATATGAGATATAGATGATATATTAATTTGCTGTAAAGTAGGTGTCAGACTCTAGCTATAAACCCAACACATGGGTTGGGTAATTATCGTTACTCACAGTAGCAGCTAAGACCATTTAATAAAGTATATATATTTAGCATAGCAGTCAGAATAAATGTTTGTTTATAGAAATAGAAATAAAAACCATGTGCAAAACCATCTGCTTCTGTCATTACTGTCAGAAGGAACTGAGTTACTACCAGCCACCGAACCATCAGCTTTACCATGGGTTTGCATCGGTGCAATTGAAGTTATCAAGGGCGTCAGCCGCAATAGATTCTCCGGTTTGTTTTGCTTTGCTTGGCTCTTTTTAACTTAATTGGGAATCAGATTGGAGCTGGTTGGGCTAAAAAACAACGTTTCTGATTCACTTGGACTGAAATAAGCTTTTTGCTGGGCTTCCTGCAGCGGGTTCCCCCGGCAGCCCTTGGGGATGCTCGTACAGGAGCGGGGACCTCAGTGCCCCCCCGTCTGCCCGCCCGCTCCGGGGCCGATCCCACAACATGCCACAGTGGAGGAATACATTGATTTTTGCCTCCTCCTTAAGATACAGGTCCCATCACTGGGAGACCGTCTGCTAAATACACATCAAAGAGCCACTGCGAGAAAATAAGTGAGATTCGAAACATAACGTCTTGTCTTCCTGAGTACTACGGACAGACCAGTGGAGTCAAACTTATCATCTTGTCTGCTGTTTCAAAATAAATATATTAAAGAAAGTACCAAAACCCCTACTTCCTCCTTATTCTATCCAACACTACCAAATGCCAGTTGGAAAACACACTGGTTTTATCACCATGAAGGTTTTATCATGGAAAGATAATCAAAAGCTGCTTACATAACCCAAGAAATAGCCGTCAGCTCCATTGAGGGAAATAAAATTCATTCTTCTCATAGTCAAAGCCTAACGACCAAGATTAAAGACATCCAGAAACATGGCTAGAAATCTAGAAACAGGTTTTTCATGCAGTGAGAATTCCTACCCAAAGCCCTGAGGAACAGACCAGCTCCAGGAGGAGCGGTGGGATCCTGCCTCGACAGAACAATCTGGATTTGTGATGACTGCAGCGGCGGCAGCCGCCGGCGCTGGGACGAATAAATCAGCGCTGGGACGTAAACCCGCGATTCCTTCTCCTGAACACGTTTCAGCTTACTTTTGGCATTCTGCATAATTTGTATTATAATTCCCAGCATATAAAGTAAATAATCTTATGGCATTTTTGTTTTGTTTTTCCCTAGTATCTCTCCTGTGGCAAAACTTTTCTCCTAACAGAGGACAAGCGCAGAATATTTAAGGAGACCAGCAAAGCGGAGAGGAAAAAGTTGCCTTTTCTCCTCCCAATCTTCACTTTGGAGAACAACAAACACAAACCTCCACACTCGCAGCGCAGGCGACCCCCATGATGAGCGCGGTAGGGCCCAGCCAAGGCTGCAGACCCTTGCTGTAAAGAGCAACCCCTTCTTTTAATGGAAATATTCAGCACTGGATAGCCTTAGGGACAGGCTCTGAAAGCTGTCTGAGCAATAGGTATTTTTGGAAAGAGCCGAGGCCGTGCTCCTGGATAACGCGGGTCCCCAGAAGAGTTGCTCCTTCACCGCGTGGCTCTGGTGTCACGCTGTGAAGCCCCTGAAGTCTACACGCCGCAGGCGCACGCTGGTCCTTTTACTTTTAACATTTTCCTACCCACGATTAAATCAATGCGCTGCTGTAAATCAGACTGGCGGAGGACACCCAATGTCAGCACCAACTTCGAGACCCTCCGCACTTAAAAACTTACTTCTGCACTGACGCTGTTGTTGCAACGGTGACGTACGCCAGCTCCACCCCCAAGCCGAAGCACGTCCTTACCCGCGCCGTGCACACCGAGGCACTGGGAATTGCTCCTACACCTCCTCGCTGGGGCGGTCCCACCACCTCTGTGCGCGAGTCGAGYGGTGCCTGCACCCTTATCTCCAGCACTGCTGACCTGCTCCTTCTGCAAGGTTCAAACCAAGCCCACGCAAGAGCTGCCTGCCCAGTTTTACTCATCTATGCAAGGAGCCCCTACCATCACTGGCTGTCGGGGGGCGTTAAACCAAGCTGAAGCACCCTGGAGCAGATCCCGAGGAAAACAYGGCACCGCTGACCCTCTCAGCAGAGGCCGGTGTGCCAGCACCAAACCTCGGAGGGGTGGGGAAGGGGCGGGAGCCGCCCGGGGAGCGGGGCTGGTCCCCGGCGCCCAGCGGCTCGGCACGAGGAGCGGATCACGCTCCGCGGGGGCAGGGAGATGCCAGTTATCCAGGAGACTCGACAGGTAGAAAATAACAGAAAGAGRGGATTCATGAAATTGCCTGATGGCATTTCCAAAGTGAAATTTTAAAATCACAACGGAAAAGTGTAAGTTCTGATTTTTAATTTTTTTTTTTTAGAGGTTCCCCACGCAAGCCACCTTTGGTAGCCAGCTGGCCAGTATTGCGTGCCTCTCCTTCCTCTGTCATTTTACCCGAGCCCCACATAGCCACTCCAACATCAGCACTCCAGTGCAAGGGATGAGGAAGACCCCTTAGCAGGTTATAATTCAGTCACTTTGTGGTTTATTTACTGCACGGTAGTTTGGGGGTTTTGCTTAATTTTTTGGAAAAAAAAAAAAAAAAAAAGTCACCTGTGCAGTTCATGGAAACAGTGAGCAGAATATTCATGCTCTTAATCTGAGTATTGAAATTAGTAGCTTGCATTTTATTTTAAATTAAAAAATCAGAATAGGTGGTTTTTTTTAATTGCCTAAAAGCAAATACTTTAAAATTAAAGCAGCACACTGATCTGCTTTTTCCAAAGCAACCTAGGGCAATAGAGATTTTGGTGTAACAATTTCAAAGGTTAATGTGCTAGAAAACTCTCTTCGTTCATAGCAACTGCAGAGACTTTAGCAACACAAAGAGGCGGCAGAGATTTGAAAGATTTAATGACTTTTAATTAGCTAATATTGGTGCAAATTGGCACTGACAAAAGCATTATCTGTGGGGTGCCTCTGCCACCCACGATTCTCCCTCGTGGAAAGCCAAAGCCCCTGCCAGCGGCTCTGCCCTGGGTGTCGGCGGCACAGCGATGCTCAGTTCTGCTGTACCGAGACCTTTCCTCGCTCCTCAGCAACGGCAGTTTATTACTCACCCAACCAACACCCACCTACGTGATTCCGAGACGAAGAAATTAACTTTGCTTTTTGGTCACCAGCATTAGGCTGCTGCAGGCTGTAAGTGAGAGGAGCCGGCAGCGGTTCGGGAGCAGCAGCCCCCCTCGGCTCCCCCCGGGCAGGAGGCTCCGGACCCGCGGGCTGCCCGGCCTTCGGCGGGTCAGACCACCCAGTCGTGCCCCACGTGCGCAGACCCCGCTCCGAAGCCACGAGAGAGTCAGCAGAAAGGGCTCAGCGGTGAATTTAGACGTGCTGAGCATCACGCTGCCCTGCAATGGAAAATGCAAAGCAGCCCTCGCCCACATATTGCCCGCAGCCTGCGGCGCTGGACCACCGCCGTCCCCGCAGGTCATCGGGACAACTGCRTGGACGGGAGGTTATCCCGGGGGAAAAAGTTACAGCATCCCTTATAAGAGACTGCTTTGAGGCCAGAATAATACATGGAGATTGCCAGGGCTGAGAACAATGTCTGCTTAGAATCATWGAATCACTTAGGTTGGAAAAGACCTTTAAGATCACCGAGTCCAAACGTAAACCCAGCACTGCCCAGTCCACCACTAAACCCTGTCCCTAAGCACCATGTCTACACATCTTTTAAATAYCTGCAGGGATGGTGACTCCACCACTKCCCTGGGCAGCCTGTTCCARTGCYTGACAACCCTTCYGGTGAAGAAATTTTTCCTAATAYGCAATCTAAACCTCCCCCTYGAAAAGCAGCAGAAGGTGAGGYKTGCTTTGTACCATTTTTGCAGRCACCGTGCAGATACTCAGTGACCCAAAGACGCAAACGTGCCAGCCCCACCGTCGCTGCAGGCAGCTATGTTGCCCAGATGTCAGATAAAGGCTTGGGAAGCTCCTCTTGGGCCGTTCCCCAGCTCAGCGTGGAGCATGCAGTCTGCCTGGGGGGTATGTTCTCCAAAAAAAGTCTCCAGGATAAATATGGACCGACTACATCACCTGTCTTATCTGTGCTCTACTCAGCTGTGCATGTTTGGAGTTACCAGGTGATTATACATTYGGTCTTGAAGAATGAGGATGTTTCAGTGCTGAAAATTATTTCATTTTTCTGTAAGGAGGCCAAATACTCATGACACCTGTGGCTTTTCCGATAGAGAAAAGAGAAGAATTTATAACTTACAGGAATTAAACATCATAGAGATGTCTCGTAAGACAGGATCCCACCCCAGGAGGCTGGTGCTGCAGACGACAAGCAATAACTGCCCTCACTACTCATGTCAAGCTAATTAAACACAGAGCAAACCACCTAGGGAATATATTTTTTCAGGATTTTTTTTTTTTTCGCCCTCTAGTGCTTCTCAGTGGGGGATGAAGGGATGGCCAGGTTTCGAAGATGCAGTAATACACTCAAAAAGAAGAACAAGACCCAACAGAAGCAGTTCAGGGAGCCAACCTACCTTTTGGCTTCTCACTGGTCCGAGGAGGACAGGAGGGACCTCCCGGACCGCTCACCCTGCCCAGAAAGGCTGTTTGCTGGAGGCGGTGGGCAGGAGGGGGTTCCTCGGCTGCAGACACAGCCTGGACGGCCACCAGCACTGACCGACCCCCCTCCCTTAACGCAGGAGCACCGCTTTGACGCCGCTCCCCTCCAGCAAAGTCACCGGCAGGTCGGGAACAGAGATGCCTTCCTCCCGGTTACCGCCCATCATCACTTCTCGCTGGTTTTAGCCGCGAYGTCAGGTCAGCAGGACATGCCGTGCCGCATCCCAGGGCTGAGCGGGACCSGGGCTGGAATCACACAGGCACTCCCTCCAGAGGGTATTACATGAGGAAACGGAAGGGAAGAGAGCTCTCCAGTGGTCTGTAAATAACACATTCCAATTTAGGCCTGAATTTCACCTTAGGCCACTTACAAAAACTTATGAATGAATTAAACGCCTTTAATGTCCTTTAGGATTGKAAGTATTAAACGGCAACGGTGCACATTGTGCCACCAAAACCAGCTCATTAGCATTGCTCGAGTTCTTCTAAAGTTTCTATTTTTGCTGTTTTACGACCTTCCTAGACAAAACATCCAAACGTATTTCCCTTTAACCATGGACAAGTTTTGGCAGAGTCCCCTGTGCCTTTTTGTGCCTGTCACCTTCGCTCCGAGCAGCGCTACCAGGTGCTGAGGACTTCCCCCGCTTCCTAACGCCACAGCTACTCTGATTGTTCTTCAGAAAATATTAGCAGTTTTTGTTTAAAAATAAAAACACACTGTTGCAATTTGTAAGAAGGTCTGTTCAGGTTAAACATATCAACCTCCAGTTGACTATGTTTGAATTATTAAATCAATATTTTATTCTTTTAGGAGGAAAAATATCACATCTTATGGAAAATTATTTTTAATACAAACAAAACACAAGCCTTGAAAGTCTCGGCCTACTGTGCTTACAGTCACAGCCTTTTCAGATGTAGAATGTCTTTATTAAAAATGCTCTTTAAAGTTAAATATATTCTTGTTTTTCATGCAGTGCTTGTTCCAAGCAGAAACACTGCTTTCCTATGATGCCAAGGAAAAACTTTTCAAAATAGGAAAAGGAGAAATATATAAAAAAGTAATTTTGCTTCATCAGGTAAAGCCTGCTGTAAGACCACGGCAACGCAATGCTTGCAGCTTGCCTGGCAGACCGCTGCACCCCGGCACGGTGCCGGGCTGCCCGGGATTTCCTAACACCCACCTCTCCTTCCCCCTTCCTTGCCAAATAGTTCAGCTGCTTTTTGGGCAGTTAAGACTTGATTTAGTATCAGTAGCAATTTACGCTGCTCACAAAGTTGGGGGAAAGTGGTGAAGAAGGTAGCCTCTAACAAGCGCCCCTTGAAGTTGTTTTATTTTGTTTTATATATTTGAGGAGGGGACACTGCAGAAGAAGTTTGAGGAGGAGTCAGTGGAGGTTCTAGTATCAGGAAGGACAATATTGGAATTTAAATTTCACCACAGTTGCGCYCTGCCATGAAAGCAACAAGGGAGAGGATTTAACAGGAGAGCTGCTCTAGCTGAATACATAATACAAAAACTACTAACAAAAGATGATGCTGTGTTAAGAATAGGTTTGATAAATGCTGGGAATTGCGTAGAAGAGCTAGTTATGTGTAAGGAAAAAAACCCAAATCATTTTGATTGGTTGATCCCGAAGTGGTTTGGTTCAAAGTCAATGACGGCTAAAGAAAAATAGATTCCAACAGGCAAATGTGGAGAAATTAATTTAGAAAGATACAGGCTAGTTTTTACAGCACAGCAACTTGTATGTAGGTAGAACTGGAGACTCCTCAATTCAATTGAAAAGCTGCCTGAAATTTGCATCTCAAGCAGGAACGAGAACTTACAAGGACAAGCTTTTTTTCCTCTCTAGATAAATAACAAGCTCACAAAGAAGGGGGAACGTTCAGAGCTTGCAAATAAAAAAAAAGGCTGAATTGGCAAAGCAAGCTTTACCTTTTTTTTTTTGTTATCAGAAGCTAACAAAAAAAAATAACTACAGAAGATATTGTGTTACCTATCTTGAAAAGCGTTTTCAGAGTTAAATACTGAGAAATTATTCAGTTATATAAACAGAAAGAGAAGAAAAAGGGGATGTGCTGTGGTCTTCAGTGGAGATGAGAGGACAGGAACAGCTACCTAACTGTAGTTTAAAAAAACAAAAAAAAATCCTTCACTTTTCTCCCCACAGCTAAACCCTGCTGAACACCTGGGTATGGAAACRCAACGGATCAGAAATGAGTTGTAAGCAAACACAAACCCTTTTGATACGACCACAGTCCAGACCTCTTTAATGGGGAGAAACAGGAGGAAACACAACAGGCAGGAGGARGGTGGAGAACAAAGCGGGTGGAGCCGCTCACAGCTCCACGGCTGAGGTGGGGCAGGGCACTGGTTTTTTAGGCAATTTGTAGGMAAAACACAGTCCACGAGATGCACGTGGGCTTCAGAAGAGCTTTTGAGAAGGATGCCACGCCGGCAGCTGCGAGGCGAGAGGGAGGTGGTGGGGCTTGGTGGTGGGAAGGAATAGGAAGAAGCTTCACGGGAGAGAAGCACCAGGGTGGGCTGCAGGAGACACTCGGGGGCTACACGGCATCGTCTTGAGGCTCTGCATGACCTCCAGCACGTGCTGCCCGCCAGCTGCTAACGGACCCCGCTCAAACTCAGGAGGCTCAAATGGCAGAAACCGATAACCTGGCAGGTAGGACGAGTAGCAATGGGAAGCGTTTAACAGTAAGAAAGGTGAGATCAGGCACCTGGGGATTAACTTAAAGGCGATCATCAAGCAGAAACATGAAAGACTTAAATTTACCKTACACCTGCATGGTAACTGCATCTAATTGTCATGCTTTGCTGTGATCACTGGAAAATCCCCCATAGATAAGAACTGTGGTAGGTACAAAGAAAAGCTAAGAGACAATTGCAAAACTGAGTGTCCACCCCGAGAGGCTGGAAGAAATCTGCCTGACCCTGGGTGAGTGAAGGCGGGGGGCACTGCCTACCAACACACAAGGCAAACCACCACTACGGGAGGGAAACAACAATTGTTACGTGCTTTCTATGGTTGCATTTGGACTGGAAATTAGATAAAAAATAATATCGTCAGCATGAAAGGACTAAAGTCTGGGAAGGCATCAGGCGTCTCTGCGGGGATGTAAGAGAACAGGAGAGAGCTGAGAAGTGAAGACCAACATCCCTGCTGTCTTTGCTATTTTCCAAATTTCCAAATTCAAGCACTTATGACCCAAGAGGTGAAGCCTGACTCTGCTGATGTGAGCAGGAACTTCAACAAAACCCTTTATCTACATGTTAAGTTAAGGTTATCAGTCATTAGGAGATTTGGATGCTTAGAAAAATTTAAATCTACTGTTCTCAATGTCATGTACATTCAGCCAAGCCAGCAACTGCCATGGCCCATGTGCTGACACTCAGAAGTTGGGTTCCCAACACATTTTCATCCATCCGCTTATTTCATTTACACAGCTAGATATTTTACCTTGTATCTTGAAAAACCAGGTTAACGCACACCAAAACTACAGACAGACATCTGCAGGGTTTTACATTAATATCGCCCACCCACCCCCCTCCACCCATTATAGGATGCTTGAGGAAAAAAGTCCAATTTATAGCAATTTTGACAAACTATAAAGCATTCAGTCAGGGGTGGACCGAGTAGCCAGTGTACTATCTCAAGGTAACTTTTCATCAAAAGCTAAATGCTCTAAATCAGCTTCAGATCTCTCTCTGCAGAAAGGTGCGAAACTTCTGAAGCATTTTTTCTGCATTTCTAGTTGCTGCCCTGTTTTSCTTCCCAATGTGAAGACGTTATTAAATATAACAACTTCAAGACAAGTAAATGGAAGAAAACCATGAAAAACTGTCTGGATACAAAACAGCTCCGATAGCAGCAAACTTGCCAGRAGTGTATTCATTATGAAAAGCATGTGGAGGGGCAACAATTCTGGATGTCACAGCCACTGCTGAAGAAATACAATACATAGATATTTCATTGACGGGTGGAAGGATAAATCAAGTTAAATTGCTCACAGAAGCAAACCCAAAGCATCTTGCTGTGAATCTAGAAAAGTAAATTCGTAGTCTCTTGGGAACATTGCCATCATTTGTTTTCATTTCTTTGACTTCTCTTCATTTATGCTAGAGATTAGCTCTCCCAACAATGATCACAGCAATATAAAAACGTGTTCCCAGAGGAATGGGATGAAAGTAATATTTACCAAAGTAAACCCAAGTGAAGAAATCAAAATAGGAAGAACTAAGTTTAAAAAAAAGAGCCACAAACTACTTAGGAAAGGAAAACAAAATGACTGTAACTGTTGCTGAACCACTAAACGTCTACCCAAAAATCTGTAGCCTTGTTAGGAGGCCAAAAAGCAGAGAAAAACCCCAAGCCAAAACCCATAAAAACCCACCATCAACAGTTTTTTGTATGTTTTCACATTGCCCATATTGTTCAGAATTCATTCACTAAGTATTTTTCCTAGAGAAAAAAACCCTGTAAGATTATCACCTTTGTTTTTTCCTCCTWCTTATCTCATTTTTAGCCAAATATAATCCTGCTAAGGATATAAACAAACAAATTACTCTTGATACAGCATTATTCAAGCTAAGTGATTATTAGTATTTTATTGGCATGTGAAGCTAATATGCAACAAGCTCGAGCCTTYGGCAGTCCATTTCACCTCAACTTAATTTTAAATTGCAACTTCCTTAATTTTTAGCGTTTTGTTTGTAGGGGAGGCAAAACCAGAGCTCCGGCTGGATATGTACCCTGTGGTTAGCTCAAATTCATTCTTCTTTCTCCATGACCCAACCAACTTATAAATATATCTGCTATACATGTCCTGTTCTGGGTATTTTTTTTGAGGTTTCAGGGCTGTCCTCTCTATGTTGTTGGGTGAACTGAAAACCATTACACGCTTTGTAATTTTTTTTCCAACTTGAAAATTGAGAAAGAGCAGATGACACCCAAAAACCCCAAGGCACTTACCTGAGCAAAAGAACACCAAGTCCATCACAGATATGAAACCATGGGGCACCAAAGGCAGACACAGAGCAACTGGAGACTCCAACGAGAAGCAACAAARCCAGTACCCAGACAAGCATCGCCGGGCGAGCAGATGGCAGGAGCACGAGGAGCTCCGAGGCGGGATCTAGCCCATTTCCTTGTCCCATGCCAAGGCTGGGTATTGCTCAGACAAGAAAGTCAAGCGTTTCAAAYGTACCAAGTTGCTAGGCAAAATAAAAAGTATATACATTGCTTTCTATGCCCACGTGGGTCAAAACATAATGGTCTTAAATTGCAGGGAGAGGGGAACACCCTTCCTCCAAGAGCAGTGGGACCCRGCAATGAATCACCTGGGACCTCTGCAATCTGTTTCTGCAGGTTTAGAGAACCAAACCAGGCAAACGCCTGTCAGGAGGGATTATACACAGCTGAGGCTCCTGGAGACAGGGAATGGGTTAGAGGAATAAGGTGTGGGGGTTTTTTTAACCCTCAGATATTTCAGGTTTAATTTCCATAAYTCCTTCAGCAAAGCAGACCAGGATCTGGTTTCCTGAAATACAGTGGTGTTGAACAAATGCTATAGGATCAAAATGTTTTCATTTTGATAAAAGATTTTCTGGTCTTAAGAGATTCAATATGCTGAAAGTTTCACCAACACTAGCAGCTTCTTTCTGAAGGTGTTTTAGCTCATTCTTGCTGCCCGCATTCCCAAACTCATTTCTAGATCTGTCCCTTGCTGCTACGGCAAGCTTGGGCTCTGCTGCTGATTGCATTTCATTTTCTTGGCACTTTCAAAYATAGCAAAGGTTTTCTTCCTCTTATGACAAAGAAAGACTATGCTTATTAAAAACCTTGTTGAAAATTTTGTTTTAGTTATTTTCCCCTATTTTTCCCCTGTAGAAATAGCAAACTCAAKGCTGTTACGCAGTTTTATTGGGTCCTTTAAGACCACTTAGGGTCGTTGTAGAATTTTTGTTTTCTAACTTTACCAAAAAAAAAAAAAAGGAAACCTTCTTGAACACCACCCACCCTCCTTTTTTTTTTTTCTTTTTCATTTTCAGCAATCCATTATAACTTGACCTTTTTCTACTTTCAACAGCCAGACCATCGCTGCTCATCAGAGGCTCRGGAGAGCAGGTAACGTGGTAAAACAAAAAGCACCTATAGTCATCTCAGACTGTACTAAAAAGTTGTGATAGAAGGTTTTTCTTTGACATATTAGACATGAATGCTAGTTCATTTATATTCACAATGCTAATGTGTGTATGTTGACAATTCTTATACATGGTGAAATGGTATATAAATAAAGGGGATGTAATGGTTCCTCTCAACTCCTTGGGAGTTTTCTGCATTATACACAGGATTCACAAGATCTGCTTAATTTTCTAAGCCCTGGCCCCGAGACCAGGCGTCCCTGTTTTCGGCAGAAGTTGTTTCTTATTGTTACCAGGTTTCTCTTTCAGCTCAGCAAAACTATTTCTATGTAAGAATGGAGAACATAACATGGAGGATGGGCTCTGCCATCGTCTGAGACTTCTGATGGACAACGAAAAGCAGTCGCTCCCGACAAAGTCATTTTTCTTAGGTGTTAATAACAAAAGAGGAGAATGTTTTAATTTGAGGGACCTGAAGTGAGATTAGGAATTGTTAAGGGTATTGTGAAATGAATGGGCCATAAAAATACTATTTTGGGATGAGATCATACGCCTCCATGAACTTTAAGTGCATCTCTGAAGGTATTTTACCTCGGCGACTATCAGTATTTTGCACTGTAATGTGCCTTAATATACACATTTCCTTCTGTTGTATTATGTTCTATCATGAGTTTATTTTAATAATCCTCYGTTTTAAATATAAGAAAACAGAGCCGAACTTGGAGGCTTTCTAACAGATACGGATCACCATCGGCACGGATCACTTCTTGTGTTTCACAGAATTTCACAAGAAAATCAAACACATCATCCATTCACTATCATACTTACATCGTGATGAGGATTTCTGACATTGTCAGGAAATGCTAAGATCAAGCCGAATCCCCAATATAATAATACCGTTTTATTCATATTTGAAATAGGGGATGGCAGCATAGGGTCTAGATATGCACATACATTTAAAACAACACAAGGGGTACACGCCACGGAAACAGAAAAGCTTTCAGTCATAAAAGTGAGACCTCATTGTTTCCCTGCATCTTACTTTTTCTTTTTTTTTTTTTTTTTTTTAAACAGGAAAATTTGCAAAACCTATGAAAACCCCTATGACGTCTGCCTTCAGGTCTCTGAAAGACCTACATCTTTTTTGAGGGTCATCCCTGCCTCATCCTACCCCACCTACAAGTGAACAGCGTTTCTCTCTACACAATTCGCGCAGGATTCCGGAGTCACGCAGGGGTGGGAGCAAACCAGGCTCTTCCAGCGGTGTAACAACAATTGATAAATGAAGTTGTGAGTGCGGGGCTATCACAAGTCTCACAAGCCACGTAAAATCAAATTGCGTCTCCCGGCTCGCACTCCCGCTCGCTCGGTCCTGAAGTACCMCCCTCGCTGGCAGCGGCGAGACTAAACCGGCAGCATCTCTTTAACGGGTCACCCCGCGCCCTCGCTCGCACCAACAGCGACTCTGGGCCACAGAAATAAATGACAGCTTTTTTCGTGTGGAAGTTTGAGACTCTTGCACACTTTCTAAAACACATCTGACGTTAAGTACTCTTCTTTTTGAATTATTCTGAGTTCGGTTTTCCAAAGCATTAGAAAATACCCTTTATTTCCTTGATTATAAAAAATATCCAGCACACATCTAAAGAAAAATTACCATCAGTTGGGGAAAATATCAAAATCATTCCTACCAAATAGAAATCTATAAATCTAACGAGTAATAACTTAAAAAGCAGGTCAACTGAGAAAATGATTATGATCACAGACAGARGAGAGTGTGTCTTTCCTCCAGCATAAAGGAAGGGATATACTGATGTTCAGCGGATCTGTGCTGATTTTCTCTAGCCATGATATCCYACCTTTGTAGTCAGAGCGACCGTTTTGCTCTCAATATGCTCAGAACTCCAACTGGTAGTGCATACAAATCATGAGCRGCAGGAGCTCTCTCTGGTTTTCTACCTCTCAGGTAAAAACCATGAGACCTGCACTATTTTACTCAGTATTCCAAAAAGTTTAGGAACTTAAAACCCCCTGAAAATCGGCTTAAAATGTTTATTAATTAAAAAAGTTAAATATTTATTTATACAAATATGATGAGAAAAATCTCATGCAGACTTTTCACATACAGTAACATAATTGAAATCATACTGTGATGGTTTTACAAAATAACTTCTGCTAGGAGCTCTGACGGAGAAGTGTTGCCATCGCCTGGGTGCCTGAAAGCACCATTCACGGTAAGTAGAAAGCCGTTTCTGAAACTTAAGAGTTTTCCTATGGAACATATGCCAAGATTTTCACACTCTTCACTAAGATTAACAATTAATATCTTATTACTACTACTCAAAGAACTGGACAGAGACGTATGAACACCGGGTAACGAATTCCTGCATACCACCGTACCTCTAAACACTTTATGTTAATGCATAAAGTTGCCAAAAGATTGCTTTAGATAATTCCCCTAAATGATGAAAATATCTTGAGATTGTTATGGATGGCATCTGCTTCTGCTTAATTACAAATCTGCATTGGAGTCATAATTTGTGTATATTACAAGTCATTTGCATAATTAAAACAATTAAGGGATTGACATATCATGGCAATTAGAAATGCATCAAACTCTGGATGYTGTACAAAAGAGAGCTTCAATATGAAACATTAATTTTTTGAGAACAAAATATCCTTCAGATTCCTGCAGAACAACCTTCACAAATTCAATATATGTTCAATAAACTCTGTTTAGAGAAAGTTTTTCTCAGGGATATCCCCTTCCTCGTCAAGCTGTTGCAAGTTTAACACCGAACGCTTCAGCCTTCATTTGAATTTYGTACTGCAGTCACAGCATTGACTTGTGTATTTATTGCCAGTTTCAGGAGTTTTTATCTCATTTTCCGTAGCCTTATCCTGTTTTCTTTGTCCCTCTTTTTAAGAATAAGTATGAACTGATTGAAAAAATGCTCTTGGTCCTTCTTCTTCTGAACAAGGCGAAACCGCTGATCTCTTCCGTATTTCTCTGCAAATTCTTTAAACGTTGTTCTGCAGAAAAGAGAGACATTTTAAAGCTGCGACTTTGTCAATCCACSCTCAGACTCTTTGACCTGGACCTCACTTGACTTTTCCCACAGACACTAAAAATGGGTGTTCTGGGGAATAYTTGACAGGAACGTGACGGTAACCCCAGGACGAGGGAGGCGAGACCATGCCAGAACTGCCCGGGCTTCGGACTCACGGATCAGCCTGCAATAGCTAACTGCCATTTTTTGGTTTAGAAAAACCTGGGGGACAGCTGACAGGACAGTTCTGGATCATTAACACAGTATTTGCCGCAGCCCAGGTTACCGCGGCTTTAATCTCTGCCTGCTGGAACTTATGGCCAGTATTTCAATAATTAGCCCATAATAGAGCAGAAAACCACACCCGAGCCTAACTGCAAACAAATGCACTTTGACTGGCAGTAGTGCACACCACCTGATGAAATACCACCCTAGTTTACAGCAAAAAATTAATTGTAACTTTGAGTGATGGGCGCAACGCAAYTGAAACCCACGGGCAGCTTTGCCTGAGGATTCCATCGTCAGGTCCAGCATTTTCCMATGCAAACACGGCATTTGATTGCGTACCAAAATCAAGCCAGAGACTACTGCAGGTAGATGAGTTTGGTGCTGTGGTCTCACAGTCGGCTCAACAAAAGCATTAACTGGTGAAATGTTCTCTGTCCTGTAGGCCAGCACGATTTTGCCCTTGCAGACTGAGAACATCATTGCTGGAACCAGCGTTTAGCTGCTACATTAGCCCAGAATATTCTCAGTGTTGTGGTAAAAAAATTCTTATAATTATTACTTCCATAGAGCCTGATATGTCGTTTGTATCTATGTGTTTAGGCAGGTAKTGCTGTACAATTACCTGCATATTTTAGTAGAGGAAACTGTAATTTCTTAGTTCCAACAATTTAAACAGACTTATAATATATAAACCTCTTTATTTTCATATAACTTACAAACGAGCAAGTGCTATCCTAAGCACTGCATTTGCTATTGTACAGGTTTGGATACATTACTTAAAAATCAAAATAAATTACTGCATTGCATGCTTTACTTTAATTTAGTGATGTGGCATTAATACTAACTTTGTTAGATCATGTTTCCCTTCCATCAAAAAACAAACCTAAATACAGTTTTTYACCAGTTACACCTGTATGCCTAATATAAATGAGATTTAACATTCAGGTACTGATTTYATATAGCTAATATATATGTGTGCGTGTTCTATAATTATACTATACATGCGTATAAAATAAATGCATTGTGCAAAATATTACACATTCTTAATGACGGAGAGAGAGACAGAGAAAGGAACACAGAGAGAAACGGTACATTCCCTTTCCCAGTAATGTAACAAAATATTGTAAAATGTTAGGGAAGAAATGCCAAGACAATAGTAACAATGGATGTACAAGCTTGCTATAAGACTATGTTCAGTGTTACGGCGTTCTGGGGCTCATAAGCACAGGCTAACGGAGAACGCTTATCTTAGCAAGTGCTCATAAGGCAATGCCATACCTTGGCGATAACTTGGATTCTTCAAGGAGCTTTTTGAATTCTTCTTTGGCTAACAACAACTTATTTTTCTTTTCTTTGTACTCTTCTCTGATCCTGGTCTTGACAAACTGTTCAAATATCTTTCAAAGAAAGGGAAACAAGATACAGTATTTACTAACAAAGCCTTTACKGTATTTATGCTTGATCAAAGGGCCGTCAATCTCACGACCTACAGTTCTTATCTGCCCTCGGTATAGGCTCTCGCATGCAGCTGAATCTGCTGCATGCAGCACTGATCATGTTCTCACAAAATAAGTAGCTGGAAAAAGGTGTATTTTGGAGAGATAACATCTTCATTCAAACATCAAGTGCAACATAAATCAAAATTGCCCGACTTCAGTGTCTTGCTCGCGTTTTCACGCCTATAGCATTTTTTTTGTGCATTTGCACAACTGACTGCCGTTATTTAGTTTGGATCTCGCATCTTTCCCAACTTGCTSGAATTCCTGAAAATGTCTATAATGCTAAACATCAATATTCTGTAGGTTACCCCAAAAAAAGCCTGAAGACCTTTTAAATCAGTTGTCAAAAAACATGAGCTTACACATGATCCTCTGTACACGTACACCCAAAAGCTTTAATGCATTTGGAAGGGTCGACAACCTTCCTCTAACAGTATTTGGCAGCTAAATATGCAGCAGGGCGCTCAGCATCAGGATTTCTGGTGTCTTGAAAAGGAGTTAAGGAGTTCACTATGTCACAAAATTCTGCCAACTGCTTTAWTCACATTTTTAATACCAAAAATCTGGCCCTGCTGGTTTCATGCTCTAAAAAGTGTGGCACACTAAGTTGTTGAATAAAAGGAGCTGCTCCTCCAAATGCTACTAGCTTTCCATATTCACCATCCTTTTCACCACAAATTACATACATTAAACATGATTACTATGGTTACTACCACAGTTGCTTTCCCATCAGCCATGAGGATGCACAGGTGAAAATCTGCATTTCATGAAAACTAAAGTAACCAAATTACAACTGGTATGTAGTATGGTATGTGGAAAAGGGAAGAAGTAGCACTGGAAAAGTAAACATCAAAAAACAGCCATGAAAGAAGTACTACAAAACCCCTAGGAAATCTAAATATATTATACTGTATGCAATTGCGTAAGTTGAGTGTAAGAGGAGATGGAAAAAATGGAACAAATAAAGTAGGTGACACTGTTATTGCTCGCCTTTCTGGTATCAGTGAAGCCATTATGAAGGTAATAAATCAAAATTAACAGATAGCTCATTATTTTAATACAGTTGCTCCTTCACCCTTCACTGTTCCTTGCTTAAGCATAGTAGTATCTTTCAACTGTTAATAACCCCTTGGAAAATATTGGTGAGTAAGCGGAGCAAACCGCAGGTGTTCAATACAGATCGTTACGTTCCTCGGGCCGTGTAAGGACACCCACCGACAGCAGAGCTTGCACTCCTGGGAGTCAAACCCACCCCAGCACAGGTTCAAGTCACGAGGCAGTYCCCTCAGACGCTTGCAGGTCGCGGCCAAAACGCCTCCCCTGCCCCCTCCAACCCACCTGCCCGACCATGGAGAGAAGAAAACTGCGGCAGAGCCAGCCGTGCTCTGGCACTCATTCCTCCCTTCCTCCACTCCTTCGTTCATTCCTCACCTTCATTGTGAGCCGCTTTTCACCTCTAAACCCCTCCAACATAAATTCATTTGCATGATTTAAAAAGTACTCAGATGCTCGCTATTCAGGCCACACAGTCAGCATCCGTGAAGGTAAATGCTTCCATAAACCTAAATAATGTCTGCTACTAATTTGAGTTGTACTTCAAGAAGTACTTCCACTAAATCAGGCATCTACTCTTGTCCGAGTCTAACTTTCTTCTTCAACTACTTCTTGGAGGAAAATGGGGTCTAATTAAATGGCACTACTCATAACGAACATCTATAAATCTTAACTTCAAGCTTAGCAACTAAAATATATTTTTATATATTTATATAAAAATATATATCTCATATATATAAAAGATATATATAAGATAAAATATATATCTTATATATATATAAGATATATAAATATATATAAATATATATATAAGATATATAAATATGCATATATATCTTATATATATATATATAAGCTCCCAAGCTTACTGGGTTTTTAACCCTGTTTTGCAGAAGAGCAACCGACGATCACCCTCTTCCCCCTTAGCTCTGAGCCTGAATTTCTGTCACGCTCAGAGCCAACCTCTACCTGACTACGAGTTTCTACCTACAGGACTGCCAACTATTTGCTTTTCATAACCCTTTCCTTGAGTATTAAATATACCCCACAAACAAGGGTCTCCTCAGCAGTGCTTCAAGCACATTATATCATGCGTATTCACGATGTATTTTTATTATGTCATCTCCAAGGCTGATAAAATGAAAGAAGTAATAGATCCTGATTGACTCATCAAGGTCTAGGTTTTGTCCTTGCTGATTCCCTGAAATAAATAGAAAACTCCCTGCTTAGTCTCTTGTCTAGCAGTATTTTCCATTCTAGCAGTTTCTCTTACATTTTAATTCCCATATTTCCTTATTTTTTTATTTCACTTTTTTTCTTAGGAAAGAAAATATTGGAAAGGGAGTAAATGAAGATGTATGTGCCCAGTCCCTCAGTAAATACCTACAGGAAGTTCTCTGGAGAATCACAGGACAATATGGGCCCCAGTGCAATGGAATAGGAATAAGTACATTTTTCATTGTGTTTATTTAAAAAATGGACAATTCCATATTCAAAATTCTTCCTTCTCCAGGATGATAAAAGACTGGTATGGAGGAGAAATAACTACAGAATAGAAGCATTCACCTTTYCTGCAACATCCTTCCATCTCTCCTAAATTTTTTAGACTAATCTGCAGCCCTCGGGTCCTTCTAGATCCCTGGTGATAATTAATGCCCAAATAAACAAGGCAGCAAAAAGTCCACTTCCCTTTGCAGCTTGCCAGAAAAACTAAACCCATTCAAACAGCTACCAGCACAGCCACAGCACTCTATCCATTTAYGTCTAACAAGTTTACTTATTGCAARATATAGCAGTAAATACTGCCGAACTCCTAGAAAATATTCTGAGTAATAAAAATGAAGTAGTCTCTCTACAATATTTAAATAATTCAGAGAGGAAACACTCCTTATGGCCATTTCCCTTTCTACAGCCCAGCTTCCCAGACTCAGCAGGAGTTGTCCCTACAACCCAAGAGACCGTAGCTTGTCTCTATGTGCAAACTCACTTGCTACCACCCGCTTTTCAAAGGAGACAGCACTTTCTTACGAGCAGAGCCTARATTACGAGTCTCACTGAAAAACTCAAAAAAGAAATTTTAATTTTATGCAATTCTTTTTATCCTACCAAGACAATTACTCTGTTAGTACGGTTAATTTGGGAGACGTTTGCTGCCAATCAGAAGCTACGCTTGAGGTAATGCTCACCTGTTTACGTTCTTCTGAATTTAGTAGAAGGTAGCGTGGATCAAATACTATTTTGTGTAACTCTTTTTCCCATGTAGAAAATGCTGAAACCTGTGAAGTACACAAACACAGTTGCGTTAAGGAATTTTAATAAGGATGTGAAAGAAGAAAATGTTCCAAGGTGATGCAAAAGAGTAGTTCAGAAAGCTAATGAACCCTCTAAAGGATGCCTCAGAGCGGTTGGAAGTTGAATTTTAATGTTTCTGGCAATGCTCTGGTCGCCCCCACACCATTAGTATTGATTTGCTCTAGGACATCTCAGTGAGTATCCGGGAGACACTCATTCCACGTTTTTGAAGGAAAGAATCTGCAGCACAAAGGAARATGCCATTTTATTATCCCCTTTGTACAACAGAAGCACCAATTTCCACTTTAGCAATTACCTCAACTTTAACTCCCCTCCTCTCCAAAACCGAAATTATAACCCAAATGAGGCTGTCAATGCATGCGCACACTGGAGAACTAACAGCGAACGTCTTCAAAGCACCGTGTTTTTGTAGTAAATGTGCCGCTTCCCTCCAACAGCGCTGCTGKCAGATCTCCTCCATTTCGAGGCTTCTCCCCTTTTCCGCTGAATCCGGCTCTCCGGAGCGGGACCCCGGGCGCCCACCCAAGCCCCGTGCATCACCCGCCTTCCCGCAGCCACATGGAAGGAGAACATCACGCTCCTGCGAAGGTTCTTCCATCTTCTCCGAAGCCTCTTTACGGTGAGTGGACTGTAAGGACCCCCACGAATCCGAGCGGGTCCCTCACCCGCCCAGTCCCCTTTGCCCGGGGCTTTGACAAAAGGACAGTCTGGGAGCGTAGGACCGAAACCCCCAGCCTGATCTCGGTACTTGTACAACATCGCTGTTAATTAGTTTGTTACAGCAAACTCTGGAGTACCATAAAGTATTCTAATCACTCCATCTAATTACAAAGAAGAGTAAATTCACTAAAAAAATTAAGTATGTGAAGTATAATTAAAACAGAGTCATTAAGACTCAAGCAGGAAAGCTCTGATGAAGCCAAGTGGGTTTGAACGGACGGGTTTTCCCGCAGCGCGGTTGGCGCGGGCGCTGGGAAAGGGCGAGGTGCAGGCTGACCCTGCGGATGCGCGGGGACTCAGGGCTGCCCCCCCCAAACGCCCTCCCCTCGCAGCCTGCCGCCTGCCCCCCATGCCCCCCCAGCTGCCGAAGGCCCGAGGGATGGGGGCTTTCCCCCTTCGGAAGGACCAGCACAGGAACCCCTTTTCTTTGGGATGTCTTGGACATCAGCTTGGTTCCCAGTACAAAGGGAGGTTTGAACTCAAAGCTAGATAAGCTCGGCCTAATTTATCACTTAATCATTCCTGTTTATAATTTTTTGTTTAGTAATTATTACTTTTCACATACTGCAGACATATACCTAAAATAAATGTTGGCTACTGACATTTATAATTAAATTCTAGCTACACGTGTCACACGCTGTTCAGGATACTCATTTTGGAGCTCTGCAAATGCATATAAAATRTTCATATTCTGACTAATCTCCCAACATGTATTGTATTTGGTCTTCTTCCCTACCCTGGGACATTCAACCAGGGAACACATGCACYGGGGAGGTGGGGGTGGCATCTCTTCCCAGAATAAATAATGACTTCTGTGGCCTGGTATCACCACAGATGAAAAGGAGAAGAGAGATCTGAGCTTGTCGTGGGTTTCCAGTCCTCAACTCCTGCTCTTGACCAGAGTGCAAAGTACAGGGAAAAAACTCACAAAAATTCAACKTATTGAGTTTGAGCAGTATGTTTAGAAGGGAAAGGACATCTATCTGAATAGCTGATTTTATTTTTAATTCACTCTGGAAGCCCAGCAACGGTGGTAGGTTGAGATTTTGGCTTTGACTAAAAGATTTATAAGAACAGAAAGGTGAAGTGCCTGATATTTTCAGCAGACACATTTATCTTCATCGGCAAAGGATTCCCAGCTTCCAGGAGACGTTGTTCCGGGAGGGAACGATGCCCACCCCGGACACAAGCTACCGAAAGAGGCCAAAACCAGCAGGAAGGATGGAGTGGCAAAGGGCTGGGAGGAGGCACCGGGTGGGCAGCGGCAAGGACCACCCCGCGCCGAGCCGGGAGCCCCCCCCCCCGCGTCATCACCTGCATCCCAAACCGGCCGGCGACCCCCACTGAAAGATATGAGAAAGGGGGATTCCGTGGCTTGTCCTTCTGAAAGGGGCTCTTTGGGTCTGTCTGAAAAACAGGCCGGGGGRAAAAAAACCAAAAAATCCCTGTTTATTTGGTGTTTTTAATTTATTCTTTAAGATAACGCTGAGGCTGCAAGAATTGTTTTGAGAYGGGAAGGTGGGGGTTAGGACTCCCCGTACCCCCTTTTTTCTCCCCAATATTAAGAAGGTAAAATCTTGAGAAAAAATGTCATTTGGAATCCTTCAAAAAGTCTTGTTTCACTGACAGCATCCCAGCAAAGAGAAGTCTCTTCTAGAAATGCAGACTGTAGAACGTGGGTATTTTGATGCCGTGGCTGTGAGGGAGCCMGGAAGAGGCTTGAATTTTCCCCTTTCCTTCAGGATTTTGTGGAAACTTTTAAACTTCCAGAAGGATATCAGAGATGACATTTTTACGTAGGAAAACTTGCCACAGACTTAAGAATAGTGCCATTGTCTTGGAGCTACACCAAAAACACATATATTTTTAAAATGTTACAATAAATATTCTTCTGTAGATAAAATTTATGTAGGAAGATTTAGAACTACACTGAAGAACTCCACCTAGTTCAAGCTCTTTGTAATGCCATCAAGTAACTTCTTGAGAAATAACAACATTACAAGAAAATGGCAGGAGACGTTCATTAAACAATCAATTTAAAATATCACTAATGGCCTCACTGCATTTCAAGCAATGCCAACCAGGTGGTGCTAACCAGCAGCTTGCCTGGAGATTTAAAAAATGCTCAGGGCAAAAGCAAAATAACCTATTATCTATACATTTTTAACTAATAGCAAAACCAAACAGTTAATTTCCTGAATTTCTCATTTTTATGAGCAAGTCTGATGCTCACACTGGAAACACTTGAGGAATCCTATTATAGAACATCCCTAATACTTTCAAATTTTGACTTATTGCCCCCTGACTTAAAATATGCCAGCAGAAGTCTTCAAACAGTATTCATTTACTGCACTTATGCATTTTTCAAGCATAAATAACAGAATTTATTAACAAAGCAGGTCTGGTGTGGAGATAATTTACTGTTAAGCTTCTGAAGCTCTAATCATCTACCTTTAAAGTCTGCTGATTATTAGTGACAAATTTTATAGGCCTTACAGCCTAACAACAGACACCTTGGATTTTTTCTTTACAGAAATTACATGAACTTCTATGGAATACATATCTGTTGGAAGGAGGTATAAAATCTGCATACACTGCTCCGTTATACACCCACTTACATTTGCAGGATTAGGATCTAAACCTGGTATGCTTTCTAATTCCATTCATAGAATCATAGAATCATAGAATCATAGAATCATTAAGGTTGGAAAAGACCTTTAAGATCATCAAGTCCAACCGTCAACCCAGTACCCATCCCCACTAAACCATGTCCCAAAGCACCTGATCCACACATTTTTTGAACACCTCCAGTGATGGTGACTCCACCACTTCCCTGGGCAGCCTGTTCCAATGCCTGACTACCCTTTCAGTGAAGAAATTTTTCCTAATGTCCAACCTAAACCTCCCCTGGCGCAACTTGAGGCCATTTCCTCTTGTCCTAAATGCTCAAAGTTGTCAGTTCTCTGGAAGAAGGGACACTGTGAGATGAACTTTTGTGGAGGTGATTTTACATTTGCAAATAACTGTATACAAAATTCCTCATATTGACAGTAATCTTTACGTCGCCAGTTCAACAAAGGTTTGTAAGTCCTACCACAGAAAAAAAAATTCAGTCTGGAGCTCTTTACAAAACCAGTCACTGGATGCTATTGCGTGATCTGTAATTCGTATTTCAGCATTGGTCACGAGGCTCATAGCGCTGATGGGTTCTATCTGCAAATTGAATTTATGCTCCATCTATTGACTCCTAATCTTGATGAGGTCATGGTAAAATGGCTGTAACAACCCCAAGCCCCCCCGTAACCTGCACCAGCTCCGCAGCTGCCAGGTCTGCGCTGGCCGGGGTGCGGGAGGGAAGGATGCTCCAGGTGCTCTCGCCCGGCTGGCCACGGAGGGGCCGCCTCTTCTGGTCCCTGTTCAGCCCAAAGCCCCGAGCATCCCACGCTCCCGCACCTCCGCCTCAGCTGGAACCACCAGCTCTTCCCAAGGAAGTGTAAGGACCGTCAGGGAGGTCCAGGGAAAAGGGCAGGTTTTCTTAACCATCCCGAGACTCCAGCGCATCCTTTCCTAACAGACTGGGCAGATTTCGGATGGCCCGTGAGTGAATCTGGCTTCCCACTGCTGGGRTCATTGGAGTTTGCGGCGATGAAACCTCTCTCATGCCAAAAAAAACCCAAAGAGCTTGCCAGGAATGTTTCTGAGCCGGGTGCTGTCTTTCAGGTGATACACACGAGACATCTTTCATCCTTTGTTCATCATGTAACGAACACTCCCGGGCTCCGCGCGGGACCCCCGGGATGGCGCGTGGCCGCGGTCCCCACGCCCCGCTGAGCCACTGGTCTGTGCTGGAGGAGCTACCGCTTCTGSCTATCCTTGGGTCTGGCTATCGGAATTTATTTGGAACTGCACCTGCAAAGTGCTGTCAGTTCTGCACGGCCAGAAGTAAAGTCGCAGTAAAGTACCACAAAGCCTACACGGTTAATAGACAGAAAACCCYTTCTCAGTAATTCTTCCTTTGACTGCTAAGTCATAGTTATGAAATGATTCCGGTAGTGGTCCTAGATGATGCCGTATTTTCGTAAATGAGAAATGCCAAAGAAAGCAAACGCATTTCTTACCCCTCTCTCCAGAAGCATGTCTCGGAAATGAGTGATGCGCTCTTCTAGGGGAGGCGTGATCTGAGGTGCTGACGTTTCCTCGTTTTTCTCCTCCGTTTCAGCCTTCCCCTGGTCAGCAGCTTGGGAATCCTCTGTTCTTTAACAAGGTAAGATAGAAAATAGTTCAGTAATTGTCAACTCGGGAGGGGATTTTTAACCCTCTCTAGAAAATCCTCCAGGACGGCAGGACTTCCTCGCGTGCACGGAGCAGGCGGGGAGCGGACGCCGGGAGCTGCGAAGCGACCCGAGCCTGCAGCCCGTTATTAAACCGCGGGGCTCGAGGGCCCTGCCAAGGCACCTCCGACAGCTCCTCATGTGGAAGGATGGTCTATCGGTGTGATCAAAGAGGAACTCAGCAGCAAAATACTATGCTATATTTCAAGCTACAGAAAAGTGACAGCTTTATATAAAATTTGTCAAGGAGTGGAGACTTTAAAGGAGCGACTGAAGAGACTCATCTTGTTTTATTTTTCTTCCCTGTTTTTGTGCCGGCAAACTTGAAAGTCAACACTAATCTTTATTTTATGTTCTCATGCACCCCACGAGCTCACTCCTAAGGGAATTAATCTGGCAATGCACCGCATGCACAAACCTGCAATAAAGCATCAGCGAAGAACCTGCCCTTTGTCAGTGCCAGAAGGTCTATATTTATCCTGACAGCCTTTTTCCAAGATCGCACCTGATTAGAATAAATAGGTKTTTCTGAGAAAATACTTACTACGTATTGCCTGAGTCCCTTCGCCTACAAGAGCCCCTGGATAAAGGCACGGACGTGGCACCGCTGTGCTGGTTTCAGGGAAGGACAAGCCACAACCATGAAGTGGCAGCGGCGTGAGAGTGATGCTCTCCTCAGGTGCAATCCTACATGATTGGTGTCGGCACTGGAGCTGAACTGCGTCACACCAGGTAAATACCTACATAATTCTACCCGAGACCATTAGAGTTAGGTTAGAGAGCTGCACTCTCACAGCGCTGGAAGCCAGCACCTATCTCCCGACTGTCCGGAGGGCTGAAGATTTGCCCCCGCGAGCATCTGCAGGGAGAGGTTAATTAGATGGGAACCTCAAGGGTAGGAAGGAGTCTGCTCCAGGAGGGTGACGGGATCTGAGACGGGCATAYGAACCTCCTGACTTCAAAGAAGTTGGCCAACTCAGACCTCGAAACCAGACTTCTGCTCTGGGTCCATCCTGCTGTTTCTTAGTGCTTTGAGCAATGAATGAGTTCAGTACAAATTAAGGCTCTTTCTGGAAAGATCAGGAGTCTTAAAGTCATCACAAGGTTCAAGTGAGGATAAGGAAAGTAAGGCGATTTGATTTTTAGCCTGCTACTAGGCACAACTGCATTTTCTACTGATGCAATTTTCACCACTACAGAATAATACTTAGTTTGAAATTTCAACAGGAAAACACTTTTTTATTTCCAAGCAAATGAATTAGATCGGTATGTAATGTGAGCTCTAGCGTATTATCTTCCTTCTACAAATAATTACATTACACTTACATTTATCCTAAAATGATGCTGTATTACTAGTGATTTGAGATATCAAATTGCTGTTCTTCACAGAATGRCAGTGACTTTTATATTGTAATAGCAAATTTTATTCTGTGACATCATCCATGAAAGGCCCAATCCAATTTCTAGTGCACACAAAGAGCTTTTTCAAGCTGAAACTGAGAGAAATACAGTGCATTGCTCTACCAGCCAAGCCCCAGAAGAGCCCCTCTTTCCTTCAGTCCTCCTTACGCAATTGAAAATGATGCTGCAAATCACACAGATTTTTTTCTCATGCCAAAARTGACAATAAAGAATATAATTTTCTTTAGCAAATTATACAATAATCTGCGTAACAAACTCTGTGACTTCCTACTCAGATGGACACATATGGGCAGCCTACTGCACGACCTTGGGAGCCTGCAAATCTCAAAATGAATAGGCGGTGAGACGTTTTTGTATAACCRTGGTACCCACYGCAAGGAGAAGAGGCAACRGGCACAAACTGAAATACAGGGAAATCCATCTAAGCATAAGAAAAAGCTTTTTCACTGTGCGGATGGTCGGGCGCAGGGGCAGGCTGCCCAGGGAGGCTGTGGGGCTCCATCCTYGGAGATGCACAAACCCACCTGGACAGGTCCCTGAGCGACCTGCTGGGAGCAGGGGGGGACAGAGACCCCCCACCCTTCAGTCATTCTGTGAAGAAAACCCAGAAAACCTAAGTTTCTCTGAAGATTGTTTTTCTTTTGTAGAGAGTAAAATCAGAGCATTGCCTGAGTAAGAATTTGACTTCGGTATTTTTAAGCAGCTTCATTATACCCCAACGAAATGTAAATAGAAGTGGAACAGCAGCTCCTAAACCTGCAGATGCAGATTCTGGCTGGAAGCACTGGACGGAGGTTGTGTAAAGGTCCACGGGAGGAAGAAGGGAGTCCTGCCACCTTCTGCAGCCGGCCTTGGGCCAGGCCCTCTGCTAGCTCTGCCACCGAAGCAAACAGCAGGAGAAGCGAAGCAGCAGATCTGTTCTTACCAATGTGAATTGGTGATCCAATGTCAACCCCTGTGTGAAGACCCTCTAGCTGAATTATACAGAATTGGGCTGGAACCTTGATGCAATTAGATCTTATCATTAGCACWTTACCTGTATAGCAGATGATTTACCGTATGTCAAAGGAACAATATGACTTACTAAGTAACTTTACTTAAATAAAAGAGGGAATGGAGCATATTTAAAAACAAACCCTGAAAGCATGTAACACCTTTTTTAGTTATACTTAAACAAGAAAAAATGTTGATACTGCAAAAATAATTGGATAATRGCTGTGTGGGGGTAAAAATGGGGTTCAGCCTCCCGTTGTGCTGCAGATGTCAGGTGCAGGGCTGTGAAGGTCCAGCTGCAGCCTGCGGCTTGCAGCGCATCCCTGCCCGCCGAGCCCTGCTCGGGGCTGAGCCACGGCTGCAGAGTGCGGGGCCGGCTCGGGGGCACTCCGGCCCCGCCGCCCCCCCCCGGCCCCGGGGCACTCCGGCCCCGCCGCCCCCCCCCGGCCCCGGGGCACTCCGGCCCCGCTGCCCCCCCGGCCCCGGCCCCGGCAGGGGACAGATGCTGAGAGCACCACGGCACGGCGGGATGAGGGTGCTCCCTGCCTCCCAACGGCACTCTGTGTTAAAGGTAGGGAAACGGTCACTGTCTTCACATGCAATTATTAATGCGGATATGACAGCAATATAAATCGATTTTCTGTCTGCTCAGCACCAAAATGAAAATTTGTTTAGTTTTCTGTAGAGACAAATCTTTTTTCACCTCTGGATTCAGTCTGGAGTGAGCAGCACTTTGTCCGTTCCCAAGTAAACCAAAGCAGAGGAAACAGAAAGTCAGATTTGGACCTTGTATGTGCAACTYGGAAGATGAAAAGCTGGTGATGTGTACCCTCCTACCCCAAATCCGTGCCTGACCAGCACTTTAGTAGACTCTACATCTTGAGAATTCCCCTTTTGCTGTTCATGGCACGGAGTAACTGCTTTTCTTACAAAGAATTATGGGCCACAGTTTTTAAATCAGTTCTTTTGGCTGACTAATTCAGACACACGCAGATGTAGGCAAGTGAGACCCCAGCGCTTAGAAACAACAACATCGGTTCCAAACGCCGATGGCAGGAGCGGTTTCAGCCCCTGTGCAAACCACCACTACTGGGTCTCAGCTGCGGAGACGGGGGGGTGCCCGCTGCAGCGGATACCCAGCTGGGACGGTCCCACACAATCTCCAGTGGGATGTCTCAACCACATTAAGGAAAACAATCCTAGTATAGCAAAAGGGTTTATAGAYGATTTTCATCCTGAGGATAACTAAATTCTAGTTTGAAATGAAAATCCTACAATATTTTACTTTTTCATGTCATGAACTGTTAGCTATAGCCTAATATTAATACATTTAAACAAGCACTTAGACTGCATTTCTTTAGTAAAAGGTCAGTATTTTAAAGGTCCACCCATGAACCTCTATATTCTGTCACTGTTTCAGGGCACAAAGCAAAATGCCAGGAAACCATCACGTTATAAAAGAGAATTTAAAATTCAAAACGGCTGTAGAAATCATGCAGTAGTTTGGGGATATATGTTCTGCTGACAGAAAAATAAACACTTCATGGCTTTTTGGTGACAGGTCAAACTTCTGGGGAATTGGGAAGTCTGAGAAAATGCTGTGTTGTCAAGCCAAAGCTTCCTTGTTTATTATGTGAATGTTGCCCTTGACTTTCATAGGACTAATTGCCCAAATACAGCAAATAAGAATTGGTTCCTACTAGTCTAAAGATTTATTTTTAAAGTTAAAGATAGAACTTACGATAGCGTTCTCGGAGACGGATGGCTGCATGGCTGATGCTTGTATGTGTATATGTAAGTATCTACGTATATACCACAAGAAAGCTGTTACAAGGCATTAAGGCAGGAGTCATGCAGCAAACTCTGTGATGGGCTGAGATTGCCCAGCTTGAGCTGTATTTACCTGTTTGCTTTGGGGAAAAAATATGTATATGAAAATCTATTTCTGCAAGTGAATAAAAATAGTGAAAGATAAATTCTGCAAATATATAAAAAGATGGTCCATATTTGGGTCTCAAAATTTTGACAATGTCCTTTCGAGTGTAAAGAAAATAAGAGACTAAAAAACCCAAAGTTAGTCTTTCGAGTGAATAAGTCATGGAAACCCAGTGAAGATGAGACAATATTCCTTATTCACAAGTAGCCAGTGAAAGAGGCACTGCCTGACCTTCCRACACATGGCACAGTAAGCCCAAGAATACTCTGAGTAATTTTTGTGTAAGTGCATTTTCTGGAGTTCTATGAACAAGCTTCTGGAGTTTTAGAATTCTGTTTATGTACACTAATGGAAAGACGTTTTCACATTTTCYCAACCATTCACTGAAAGGAATCACCTTAATAGCACAGGTCATAATACTGGCCCATTATTGTCAGAYCCACTGATGTCAATAAATATTCTTAAATACTTTTATACTAATATAAACTTTTATACTGTTTATAAATACTACATACTATGTAAAGAGTAAAAGTCCATATTTAGCATATATAAAGTATAAATATACTCTTTTATACAAAGCCTTGAATGCTTAAATAGTCTGAGTATTGAACGTGGAGTAGTATCTGATTCTTCCTTCATAATAATACAAATCCACAGAAAGTCTTAACGAGGTCAAAAGAACCACCCAATGTAATAGGATAAGAATGGCAATACACCAGAGARTAGAATTATCTTCAATGTATTCACTTGGAAAATACAGAAATTTGTTSTGCTTACTCATCACAATGCCCTGAAAAATATAACACACTATCTATGCAGATTTATTTTACAGATTTATTTTTTTAATGGTCCAAAACAGTATCTTAATCATAGCCAGCCCGCATGAAGAGCTAACACTATATGCAGTTACTGGCCAAAGGTTAAATGAATGAAATGTCTTCAAGGTATTCTTAAAACAGAATTGTTTACTTCATTTTCTTGCTGTTTTGGCAAAGGGTGAGGGAGTTGCTTATTTGGCACATGKTTTTTTTGCCTGTTACTTCATGAGAATTTGAAACACACACAGTAATAAAGGTCAAGTAAAAGCACAATAACAGAAATACCTCCGGATATTTCTGAGCCGGTAGCCTGGAAACCCTGACACCAGTGAAAAAAAATCTGCTTCACATCAAGGAAGATAAAGCTTTTATCCAATGTCTTTGAAATAACTACTTATCCATACAGTCTTTTTTTTACCATTTCAAAGTACGTAAGAGTTACTCGGACAAAAATGGATGCTGTTCATGAGAAACAGRTATTTTAGAGAATCATGGAGTTTGATGAAGATTGGATACCTTAGAAATTACTCTCATAATTCATTGGTGTAGTTATCCATACAGAAGAAAACAATTGTATTTCTCTTTGCGCTTATTTGTACCAGACTTTCACTTCCCAACGTTACATATAGATAAGTAAACTTTAGAACTTACTTATTTCTCTTAGTTTTGATGCTAAGATCATCATTTTCATCCCCTGGACAAGAACTAACACATTTATCTGCTAAAAAGAAATAAATAGTTATTAGATTTGAACTATATAAATGGGAGTACAAATTCTTCAGATTAACCTTTCATTTCTTGCCCTTGGCCGCTGCTCAGGTATTTATATTTTTCACTCTCCACAGTGTGTTTTAAAAATAACACATATTTCATCAGATCCTCAGAAACACCTTCATCCAAATGAAAGAGATAGCAATAAAACTGACCACTTTCATTCTGAAAAATTGCTCATTGTTCATGTTGTGAACAAAATTGTTCTTTGTTCACTTGTGACATGATTTTATTTAAATCTTGTTATTGTTTCACCTGATACTCCCTCCTCCCTTCCCTTAAAAAACACAACTACAAAGACATTTCTGCAAAACTAYTTCAGCCTGGAGGATTCAATAGCGTTAACTCGCGCCAGAACTTCCCTCCTTACCCATTTCTTAYATAAGCAAATATAACGCTGCTTTTCCAGAAATCCAGCCGCCAGTATAGCAAGGCTACGGGGATGCCAACAGCCTCCACCTCCCGGGGCTGCAGAGCAACTCCACAGCGGCGTCAGGCTCCCGGTTCAGCCCGGACACGCGTCCCTGAAGGACTCCCAGGGTGCGTTGTCAGTCGTAACAAACGTGAAGCATATGGAACAGAGACCTATTTCTGGAATCTAAACTTCTTTTTCCTGTATACAAACTGCAGTTTTCATCAACATTCAAATGGACAGACCACCAGAAGTCATGTCCATCCGGTGCTCGGTTTGTGCCGGGGACTCTTCAGTCGTTCACCATGAATTAGTTGAAAAATATAAAAATTGAACTGTATGTGGTTAGCCTGGGAACGTCAGAAACACCAAACCTCACCCTTTTTGTATTAGACTGGCAATGAAGGCATGTCTTGCTATTTAGGAAACTATGAAAAAATAAATTAAAAATAAATATAAATATAAAATTGAACTTAGSTTATGGAGATAAAAGGTTTCAATAACTTGATACAGTGAGGTCTGATCTCACTGAAATCAGATGAAACGCCAAGAAATCTGCTAGAAAATGACTGAACACAAATAGAGATCAGTGGCTATTTTGAAATTTATAAACTAATTTCCAGTGCCTGTTATTTGYCTAGGTCCAATCATCGTATCACTGAAGCTAGCAGAAATTTGGCCACTTATTTCAAGTTTCGATTTAAGAATGTTGTTCTTAGCTAATTTTGTTTCCCTATTTTAGGGAAATCGCACTTTTATTAGTATGCTTTCAGTAAATGTTACCTTCTATTTTTTTTAAGTGCATGAACATAGCATACACTAAACCACTGCAAGAGGAATGATGAAAACCAAACAGCAGCTGTAACGTTGCGGCACGGGAAGACCAGGAACAGAGACCACATGAGGAGGAAAGACACAGCAGATGCAAACGGACGCTTTACTAACTACAACTTAAAATGATAATACGGAGAAATGAATGGCGTTCCAAAATAAGGAGAGTTTGATCTCAACTTTCCTGACAATATACGAGCATTATAAATACATAAATGAATTTAGTGATGCTTTAAATACACATAAATTCACTGGAACTATTACCTCTTCTCGCTAAATTCTTCTTTGGGATACTCAAAGAAAAATACAAAGTGATAGGAAAAAGAACCTCAGAAGGTGGAATGYAATTCAACGGAGATATTATAAAGCTATTGATCAGGAGCTGAACAACCCACGGAGGCAGCGTAATAATGTGAAATGACAGAGCGCGTGGTGGAGTTTTGAGAGAGATGAAGATGTCTGTAGGTTCAGCGCTGACTGGGCAAGCACCGTCCTGTTCCTGCCAAATWTCACCACTGTCAAAGAGAAGACAAAGCCATGCCCGCGGGGCACCTCCTGCGTTTGTCACCCTGCCAGAGCCGGCTGAAGGACGCACGTTGTGGTCCGCTCGGACATTCCGAATCCCGATGGGATGCGCTTTTCGGAAAGCAGGCAAGTGGTGAGCAGTCTGGCCCAGGCAGTGAGCCCCTCCTGTCCGACATTTCCACAGGACAAGAGAGATCTCACCGGTGATGACAAACCATTATGTGAAGTTCTCCAGCTACCTGAAGGTGAACTCAAATTTGAAGTCATCTCACGACAAGAAGTTTCACAGATTTCTGAAAAGACATATCATTTTTAAATTTTGTTGCGAAAAATACGTGAGCTGGGCATTTATAAAACCAAACCCTAGCTACCATATAGCCTTCAGATAAAAGCAATGTGATAGGATGCACCCCGGTTTGAGTGTTGACTTCCATCTGCTGGCTCCAGCAGACTTCCATCTGCTGGCTTCCATCTGACCGAGCTCCGGGTCTCCCGGAGAGCAATGGCAGCCCTGAGGCAGGGACACCAGCCCCCCCTCGCCCTGCCTGCSGGGGGGACTGCCGGGGCTGTGCTGCCTTGGGTAAACGGGACAAGATCAGAGTCAGCATCATCGCTTTAAATTTCAGCGCAGTGGAAAACTCAGTAAAACATGACAAATGGTATCTGTACCCTCACTCAGGAACCTACTGAATCACATCGCACCGCTGGACCTCTGGTAAGATTATAAACTGACTTTGAAAGGGAAGAGAGGCAGCCGAGCACAAAATCTAATAATTGATTTAAAGCTTTGAGAAAGAATATTACTTGACAGTAATCTTCCCATGAAATCATGAAGCGGAGCGCTGCCCCAATCTGGCGGTCTATCAAGCTTAGTGCTGATTAATTAAATCATTCGGCTAATCCCAGCCATGTCATGAATTCCGGTTCATTTTCCAGAACAAAGAGGAAACACCACCATTTACCAGGTGAGTTAAAGCGTTGTCAATCCATTGGCCACACGCAAAAATCTGATTTGCGATTTTGTAAAGAGACCTGGCACCCAGGTATCGCACGTAAGCCTGGGAGCTCACCTACGCTGGTGCTAGGGACCGTGCTTCCTATTTTTGTCTGAATGCTAAAGGGTCCAAAATATTTGTGGGGACAGAGCAAACTAAATCATAACTGGTTTTGAATGGGGATCATACCAAGTATGAATCAACGTGCCATTTTCTGTAGTCAGAATGTCAGTTTTCTTTTAATTAGGTGAAAAAATAACTTCCTCAGCCTAAACATCCGGACAAACCATTCGGCAGGTGGAGGAACAGGAATAGATAAGAATGTTTTTCTCCACTGCAATAAGACAGAAACGTTTTAAGGAATCTTTGAGGGATGTTATGGGCTGTCTGTGACCGTACTGAGAAGGAGGAGTGGTGACAGTCAGGGACAAGAAGCGAGAGCTGTCACCAGGAGCGTTGCGCCCTGCYGTCAGACAGCTCTGAGGTGGGGACAGGGAAGATGGAGGTGTGAAGGTCCTGGGCACASCACCTCTGCCCTGGCCCGGCGCCTGGTCGGCGCTGGGTCCCTCCACCCAGGCGACGTCCCCGCCGGAGGGGCTGGGGTGCTGCCGGCCGGAGCCGCGCCTCCTCCCCGATTCCAGGGGGTGGCCTGATGGGAACCCATTAGCAAAGAGCCACGACACCTTCATAAATCTCCCTAACAACTAATACTTTGCGGAGGCGGAGTAATTGATAAATGAGTAATTTTTCATTTATGCCTAAATTATAAATGCACTTGATCTTTCAGCGGAGCAATGCACAGATAACTTATAGCACCCCATGAATAACTACGCTTGCCAACTTTTTTTGTGCCTCTGATTTAAAAACTCTAATTAAAACTCAGCAGCAGCAACTAAGCTAAATAAATTTGGCAACCATTGTTGCAAACACACGGCTCATGTGTGTTATTTATTTACTCGAGATTACAAGCTAAGAGAAATGGTAACAAGTAATTCCTTTAACCTCAGCAGCTAATATATACTAATTATAACCTGACTGTCTCAAATACTGAGCAACCGCAAGTCCCAATTATATCAAGGAAGATGAAGACTATTAGCAACAATGAAAATCATGGTCATAAAGAAACTGGTGCATGAATCAAATCTTGGTGGTACTTATAGATAACAAGAAGGATGGAACACACAGCAAAAAACAGATTTTTGAAGTGGCACATATCAACAATGACTTTAGGCTGTTCTCATTAATTAATTATAGACCATGAACAATGACCCTCAGTTTTGTCTTTGGCTATCATTCCCCCTTGTCAGTAATTAACTGATCTCTCAATATATCCTGTAATAAAAAACGTATGCTGTATTTTTCTCCTGAAGAATGAACTTCAGCAGATACACTTTGGAATTATTAGACATACAGCTAAAGTTGTTCAAGCCATATCCGAAAATGATATATATACAAGCATCTGACGATTGAAATTTATATTGAAAAATGTAGTGACATTATGTGTTGATAAGGACTACACTAATAGAAAACCACTCTCTGTAGCTTTTCTTCAGTAACCTTCTGCTAACACTGAYAGCATAAATCCTGATTATCACTCTTTTGTCTGCCCGCAGACGTCGTGTTTCACGTCCGCAAACGCAGACTCACAGCCCCTGCCTCGCGGTGGTCGACTGGGAGCTCTGCCTGCGGACCAAAGCCTGCCCACAGCCCCCCGCGCCTGCGGGTAAAAGGCAGGTCACTTCGCAAGGCTGGCAGCCCGACCTTATTTTCAGTTATAAAATACTACACTTTAAAAGAATGACGAAAGTCTCGGGTTTTGCCCCCTTCCACTTTTCTAGACCTCACCGCTAAAGAACAGGCATCACCAGCTGAAGGAGGCTCTCCAGTGAAGCTGCTGTACAGCAGAATACTCAAGACTTACAAGCAGCTCCTCAAGACAAGCAGCGTCTCAAATGACTGCCACGCACCCAGATGTCCTCCCAGTAACGGCAGGTCGTACTGACACGGCTCCCACGTGAAAGCCCACGTAAAGCCTSGGGAAATGGGAGGACTGACACGGCACGGAGCAGCTCCCAGTAACAGGGAGTCCACAAAAACTGGTGAAACATAATCTTTGGAGAGAAATGTGGTGGAACAAACTATGGAGCCGCTACTGCACCGGCAAGCACAGGCTGGCATGCGGGGGGCTCGGTCACCAGCACAGGCAAAACCTGGACGGAACAACCGAGGTACGGAGAGCAGAGCAAAAAGATGGCATGGCGAGGAGCACGGGATGGGAAAGTCAGGCTGGGAAAACGGCCTCTGCGAACTGGTCGTCTCGGGGAGGACCAGAGAGCAAACACCTTGGATCACTGACAAGCCAAGGGGTCTTTTCAACTACATTTTGAAGCACTTAACGTGTATTACTGCAGATCAGCAGTTATTCTTTAACCACGACTGTCCCCTTCAGGAATCCACAGCGTTTAGAAGGTGACTGGCAAGTCATGTTTAGATGGAAGCACCCACCAAACCTTTTAGCACTCATTAGAGATTTACTACCGGGATTTCTTCTTCCCCTCTACAACTTGGTTGGATAATCGTTAGCTATGGATTGTCTGCTTTCATGTAACAGCTGAATAATGCATCGATAATGCATTCCTAATGTACATCTTGGAAATAAGTGTAATAAAACATAAAGACWGCGTCTTCCAAGATGTATTTTATACATCAAAGATTCATCCGATATAAGAAGTCACCTATTTCTTCATTGCCAATAATGAGAACGCTGTATCCCCCAATTCAGCATTTCAGCGAAAATAAGGATTTTGCAATAAACATCAATTTTAACACAAAATCTGAAAAGGAAAACCCTTCTAATTACGGTTATCAAACTTTCACTGAACGTATTTAGCGACCAAGTTTCATTCAACATTTTGAGTTTAAATAGAGGCAAATAATCACAGGGCWTTAGTTACTTGCTGCAGCTTCCAGCTTGCGCTTGTGAGGAGGATCCTCAATGATCCGGTTTATGTCGCCGCGGTGCTTCAGGTCCACCGGCTTCTCCCAGACTGACAGCTGCATTGTAGGGTTGAAGAAGAAGACCCGGTCATCTCCAGTCCAGACTACACACCTATTCCAAGTGATAAACTATGCTTAGATCATGTCARATACACCCACAAACAAGAAATTAACCCGCAGCTGGCTTATTGCACCTCCGTTTGCAGGGCTTGGGTGAGACCCCTCCTGCCCCAGGCCCTGCCAGCCCACCCCAGTCACCTCAGGTACAGAAACGCTCTCCACATCAATAAAATGCCGTCGAAATGCTCTAAACACCCCGAAAAAGCAGTAGGTGAAATATCCCATCACAGAAGGGAAAAAGAACCGGGCGAGGAGGAAGGCCGTGGTGCTCACAGCCGGAGAAGCCACAGGAAAATACATTTTGTGTTCTAAAGCCGTGGCTGAGAGCAGCAAGCGGCAGAAGCCTCGGCAGCGGGGCTGGGTGGCCGTGGCCTCGATGCCCCCGGGCTGGGGCTGTGGTGGGAGCTGGCGGGCAGCCGCGGGAGCCTTATCTGGCTGCGGTGGTGCGAGGAGGTGTGACCACGGCATCCCCACGGCATCCCCTGGCATCCCTGTGGCATCCCCTGGCATCCCTGTGGCATCCCCACGGCATCCCGTGGCATCCCCGCGGCATCCCCTGCCATCCCCACGGCAACCCGTTGCATTCCCGCGACATCCCCTGCCATCCCCGCGGCATCCCGTGGCATCCCCGCGGCATCCCCTGCCATCCCTGTGGCATCCCGTGGCAACCCTGTGGCATCCCCACGGCATCCCCTGCCATCCCCGCGGCATCCCCTGCCATCCCCACGGCATCCCGTGGCATCCCTGTGGCATCCCCGCGGCATCCCCGCCAGCTCCCACCACGCTGCGCTGGACAGGTACAACCGGCCACCGCAGAAGTCTGCCACAAAGGTTTAGGTTGATTTTTATGGGCTCTGTTTCAAATTTGAAAAATGCGACCAGGTCGCTGCTGTACAAACCGCAGTTTCTTGACTTGGTCAGTTAAAACACGCATGACAGCGGTTCAACTTTTTGTCCTGACATTCATTTTAGATCAGCTAAAATGATATGAAAATAAGTATTGCACCATCCTTAACAGACATTCAAAAACCTCCAGTTGTACTTCACTAAATCTATATGTAGATAAACAAACACAATATCAATCTCAAGCCCGCACTTTCTGAATCGTAATGAAAACTAACACACATCATATACACACTCTGCCTTCCTCACACACACACATACACTTATAATGGGAAAATGTGGGTCTCTCTGAAGAATAAATACCTGGAAGGAACCAATCTTATCATTAGAAGCTCTGCTGCTTAACTGCTATTAAAAGCAGGGAACAAAACTGGTTTAAAAAAAAGTCTGGTCTGGGTAAAAGACTGCAAATATGAAAAATGCTCCATCACTGCAGAGTACTGTAATGAGATAATCCAACATACTCTGKGTACCGCTGGCAAGACATCACCATTGATCCTGCCCAAACATGTAATGAAAAATACATAACCCCTGCAGGGACCCGGGGAGGGAGCTGCAGGGCCGGGGGGTGCCGGGAGCAGCTCGGTGTCAGCGTGYTACCGAGCCCGAACATCACAGCAATTATCTTCAGCAGAGTCAAATGTTCTCCCGATGAACAGGAGCACAAAATTGGATGTACAAACCCAGCCATTGACTTCAGTCACAGCCACACCCCGTGGAAGTTTTGGCATCCYGAATTCAGTGACACGGACATGACAAATATTTTAATAATTTTCTGTTCATTTTAACGCACAAATGTTTTGGATCACAAAACAGCCTCACAAGACAGATGCTCTAATCCTCTGTTAGGCGATGATTAGGTATAGTTACGGCTCCTTACTTTGTACCTTGGAGCTACGGGAACCTCTGTTCTCCCAGAAACACACCCAGAGGGACTTCTACAGGAACACTTCCCAACCAAGGCTCCCATAAATACCACGGTTGTCCCAGAAGGGAAAAAAATCCTGGCATTTAGGTGAAGAGGACAGACTTAGCTGATCGATATAAATGGGTTAGTGTTACCCTTTTATTAAATATTCAAATTACGGTCAGGACACAGGCCCAATCCTGCCCAGGAGTAACCGCCTGCCTGGGAATGCCCCTCGCTGTAATTTCTCTCATTGGCAAGTCAGCACACGGCAGAATTTGAACCGCTTGGGCAATCASTTGCAAATGATGGTAAACTTGAAACCAGCATCTTGTTTGGGATCTGCAATGCTGCCACATGCACACGGGACTGTCGAAGCCATTATTTGACAGGGATTATAACCAGTGGGTTTGGAAACGTGTGTTCCGTCTCTGCTGGTACGCTGCTGTGCTCTCTGCCCCCCCGGCCACGCRCACAGATGTTGACGGTGCTCATGAATCACCGAGTATCATCAGGTCTCGCGTGCCATCACCCCAGATCAGAAACTCTGGGGTCCCTCAGGACACCGCTTCACTTTTCCATGACTAAGATAATTTGACATTTAATTTAAAATTAATGTCCCTTTCCCTATGTAACATGTCACCTGTTCCTCTTCGGTATAATAACGGTTTCAATTATCCACAGGGGACACATGGTACCTTGTTTTAGTCACAGAGCATAAAGTGGAAATGGAGATATTGTTATGTTCATGTTTCTCTYTAGAAAATTGTAATTTAAGTATGAGTAAGGGCACAAGATGATGATATTAGTATTTTATTTTATTTCATAAGGTAGGTAAGGGTGGGTAACAATCCTGAAAATTTTTCTGCCATTAAAAATTATGGTCTAGCTACTTCTAACAGGTGCTTGGTGGTATCACATCAACCATGGGTCCTGCAGAAGCAGGGAGCCAACCTACGGGTGCGGATTGGTTGAAGTAAATTCAGGATTTGCTGAATTTGTGTTGCATATCTAGTTTCAACCTATCAGAAAAACCTGTAAATTGTGATTGAAGCACCCTACAGGCGTGCTCCACGTTCCATCACGAGCCATGGGGCAGACGAGACGTTGTCACCTCAGAACATGGGACAACTGTCAGCGCAAGGACTATGCCCCATCCCTCCGGTCCCCAGGACCAGATTTGGATGCCTTTTCTCGCACCAGGAGTACTCACTGGGTCACTAAACAGTCCTCTGGAAACCCAGAAATGTAAGGTTTCTCCTTAGAGATTAAAATATCACAAGTCTGAGAGTGGTGCACTTCAGGGGAGGTACGGCTGCCCATCCACCGCCCAGCAGACACTGCTGSAGAAGAGGGGGTGCTGGGAGACCCCTCTGCGGGTACCACTGGCTATGGCTCTCTTCTGTAAGGAYGGATGAAACCATAACCTGCCTAGGATACTGCTGGACTCAAATGGTTCCTCTGCACTACGCCATAAAACAGCAACTGTCACGAAGAGAAATGATTGATGTAAATCACATATTTATGATGTTAAGATGAAGTGGGACGTTGGACTGTGCTTACTGGTTTGCAAAATGGCACAATATAGTAGTAACAAATAATGGCTGATATCTACGTGGAGTGCCTCAGCCAAAGATCCTGTAGATGTCAGCCACTGAGTATAACCTGATTATTTCATTCAGCCTAAGAATGCGCATGAGTAAAGGAGGTAGAAAAATCCTTCTAGGCAACTGTTCAGGACAGAAAGTGAAGAAAGTTTTTATCCGTTTAGAAATCACACGAGAGCTTTAGTTACCCAACATGTAGTTACCTGAATGGGAATGTGGTCAGGAAACCTGGGTCACGAGACACAACCTATTTTCACCGATACAACCTGAAATCAACACTAATCTTGCAAGACAGTAAGAGTCACCCACTGCCTATGAAATAACTGGGAGAGAAGGAAGATCCGGCCCTAAAAAGCAAGAACGTGTCTGACGGATCTTGTATTTCCCCTTTGATCCACCCGAGCACCACCCAAGCTGGATCCTCGACACGGGTGAGGTGCGGTGGGGCAGAGCCCAAGGCGGGCGGCCGACCACCGCTCTGCTCTGCCCGCACGCCCGCAGAAGCGGACAGAGAAGCCCCGGGCTGCCTTCTGCCGGGGCCCTGGCTGAGCCGGAGCTCCGCAGCGGACTGCCCTTACCTCGCACATCCCCGGGAGCTGGCTCACGCCGTGCTCGCGGCTGCCTCCCTGCATTTCCCTTAAGTACGTGATTAATGAGGAAAAGCTCCAGCGGAAGCTGGAACAGGAACCCGGCATCGCTACTTAACACCCRGGGTAGCGGATTTTCCCCACGTACCAGACCGCTAATGCATGTTTGGCAYGGGAAGCAGCACTGATGAACGGCTTCTAGCAGGTCTGATTGCATTGGCTTACCATGGTGATCCTGGCACCGGAGTGGATGCCACGGGCTTGTTGCCGTTTGATGTGCTGTCATCCTCATTTACCAGTTTAAAAGAATGGTCCTTGAAAGACAGATAGAAATTAGTCAGCAAATAGAGCCGATGCAGAAGACTGTTGTTATACAAATCACTTTAAAGTGAAGTGGATTACCCTTATTGCCGTTATTCCACGAGCRGCTTTATGAACAACCAGCTACCTTGAGAATAGCCCAGATAAACGGGGAAGAATAAAAATGTCGCCCCGCTTACAGCAATACAAACGAAAACCCAGCAGACACGGTTCTGTCCCTGCCACTAGCCCAGGTGGGACAGCGGGTACAGCTCTGCGTATGGCAAAGGAGAGGCGGAGGGCCGGGAGTGACGCCCGCCCTAAGGAGGGCAGGGGCAGGCGGGAGGGGGCTCCGGCTGCCCCCGGCCCCCGGGGCTGCGCACAAAGCAGCAGTGCCCGCGGGGGAACGGTGGGGACGCGGCCGGGGAAGGCGTGCGGGTGGCACGGGTGGCASGAAGGCACTTGTGCTAGCTCCAGCACGTGAGGCGGCGTTTGGCCGAAGGGAACCGCTGGCACGGGGGCAGCGGGAGCAGCCGAGCGAGCCTGGGGAGCTCCACGGAGCTCAGCACCCTCGCTGCCATCTCCGGCCGCTCAAAGACTTCCCAAAGACATAATAATACTGGCAAGAGGGACTCTCCCTGGCTTCAGCCAGCAGTAACCCCCCCAGGACCCCATGGAGGGGACCCAGCCGCACTCCTGTCCCCAGCGAACCCTCTTGCGACAGGGCTGGGCCGCTCTGCATGAGGCTGGCCGTACGGATGGGGCAACAGACAACGCGGCAGGGGGGTATGGTACAGCCGGCAAGTACRGGCAGTGTTTTACCGGCTGAAGAACAGCTATTTATTGGAGTAGCTTACGGAAATGAACTGTGAGGGGGAGGTGTGGGAGGAAGGCAGYGATCTAGCTCAATGCGGTATCAAAACACAGGAAGCACGTACTCAATTAAAAAATAATAAAGCATTAGTCCAGAGGTCTTAATCTTGAAAGTACTTTACAATTTAAGGCCCTAAGGAATGTGCCCAAGTACCAACGCAGCTGCGAATGTGGGGAACGCCCGCAGCGCCCGGTACGCAGGGAAGGTTCGCTTGCAGAGAGCCTAAAGACGGCCGCGTGGTAGGAATGTGCCAAACGAAAATAAACTGAGCAGCAGCTCAGCCCACAGGTCCTCCGCCTGCAGGACAGTGCTCCTGAGCAAACAGCACGTGGGCACGGAGCAGAAGCGCAGGGGAACAGACACGCCTGCTCCAGGGTCGCAGGGTGGCTTCGAGCATCTTCTGCACTGCTGCTTTCTGAGCCTGAGATGCTCTTCCACGCTCCCATACTCAGATAAAGGTTTTCCCCTTTTAGCTTTAGCCATTTGCATGAAGGCTGCATGAGCTGTGCAGAAAGCAAATATTTCCATTTATTTCATAGAGTATGATTCAGGTCTCTCTCCTTCATACAATAATCTAGGCTTTTTTATAAAAAGCTAATGAAGTTACACAAGTATAGTATTACCCATCTATAAGTTGCACATAACTATTTGCTATCCATTTACGTTCACCTGTCAGTTGTATTTAAGGACCTTGCAATTATCTGTAAAGGTCAGCTACCGAAGTGCCCAGCACACTTGAATTAGTAACACCAAAAAGGTGAGGGCCATGAAAAAATTCCTCCTTGCACCAGGGGCTGACGCTGCGAAAAGTGGCAGGAGGTCCAGCGAGCCGACCCCGCTGTGAGSCAGGTCCCTGCCGCCACAGTGAGCCTGGGAAAATCACAGACGCTCTGTGCCTGCACGTCAGCTTCTCAGTACGTGACTTTTTCCCGGGGCTGTGTCACACCTCCACACTTGCACACACACACACGCATGCACACACACCCCACCGACTCCCTTCTCCTCCAGCATGGGCAGAAAACCAGCCGCGAGCATCCCTCCTCTGATGGTCTGACACCACAGCGGCAGAGCTCTTATAAAGCACCGAGATAAATTAAACAGATAGCTCTGTAAAATCAACTGTAGGAAACAATCCCGTATCACCAGCACAGCTCCAGCAGAGGACAGTCCTTTATACTGACTGATTTGTGCAGTTCAACAGTTTAAAGAGGTTTTTAAAAGAAGAAACTCCATCGCAGACCTTATCGCCATCGCTCTCCACGGGGGTACTCTTCCTCTCCGTGTGTAAAATCAAGGTCGGTGGGCAGGAGGATCTACTCGATTCTTTGCCATTATCTGTGAGGGGAAAGGATTCCTTTTTAATGGGCAATAAATACATTCCCAACAAGCCAAAACTGGMGAAGAAAAACCAAACCACTCCCTGTGTGGCCTCCTCTCCTCGCCCCCTCCTCCTCGCTCGGCCCTTTATTTACACGYATACGCGTGTGCCGAGGACCATATCACCTTTCTAAATGTCATGCTGTATTTTAATGGGACACATTCAYATACTTTAGAGTGAGGCTTTTATCGCATTGAGCTATTTGTCCTGCTTGCCCTCAACCCAAAACTTTTTTCCACGGGCACATCCCCTGCTGCCCGGGGGCACGGCAGCCTCCCCCCGCGGGGCGCAGGGCCGGCCAGCCCCCTCTCCTCCCAGGAGTTTACACAGTAAGAAATATTAAAAAAGGCATTCTTTTTTTTTATTTGTTTGGGGTTTTTTGTTTGTTTGTTTGTTTGTTTGTTTGTTTTTTCCCATCGTCTTGTTCTTCCACTGCTCTTAAAACACTTATCCGGGGGTTTGAGCAAAGGCACTCTGGACAGGCTGTACTCTCCGTACGCTGAGCGGTCGCGGGGGGAGCGCAGAGCCCCCCCCGCCGTCCTCCCCAGGCACGGCCACCGCCTTCGCCCGGGCGGCACGGGGCAGCGACGGCTGCGGAGCGGAGCGCAGCCGGCCGGCGGCACGCGGCCACCCAGGCTACCCGGCCTGGGGTGCTCCTCCGGGGACGAAAGCCTAAATCCCCGACCTCGGCYCCGTGCCGCAGCACTCGGGTTTCTGCCTTAAAGCCTGCAAACTGTTAGGCAGAGTTAAACAACAAAAAATGATAATGTTTCAACTCATTTATGATAAGAACTCCACGAGCAATAATATATAATCATAACCAAGCATCCCCGTGCCTGAAGAGCTCCAGCACAGCAGTAAAATTACCCAAGGAGGCTCAGACCACTCGGGAAGGGGACCGCGAGGATCCATCCCGGGCAGCAYGCCCGTGTGCGGGGCTCCGCGCCCCCAGCCCCCTGCCCGGCTCTGCAGGGAGACACCCCCCCACCCACCCCCCCCCCAGCCACCTCCCACGGCCCTCACCAGCTCCTCGGAGAGCTCCACTGCAACGACACACTGCAAATGCAGGGTAATATTGCCAGCATTAAGGGTGCTATAACAGGACAAGCCACGACATACCTCACCCCTTATCCATCTCACGGAGCACCTTCTGTCTGACAAACAGGCTAGAACTTTGGTATAGTAGCTTCAAAAAACTATTTGCAAGTACCGCTTTTCTAGGACTGCATATTATATTGCAGATTCACATGTCAAAATACCATTCTATTAATTTTAAAAYTACTCAGACTACAGAATAGGCACACATGTAACAGGAACTACACCGAGGGAAAGGCTGGAGTCTCAGCCATTTGACTCTGCTTCACCATAGAATATATCACAATAATAAAAATTTAAATATATGTCATTTTTCTCAGAAGATGACTTACTCAATTTTTATGGGTAGTGAAAAAGAAGATTTACAAACCATATCAATTAATTTCCCTATTAAAGGAGCTAGGAGCAGGGAGCAGCTAATACATATCAAAAGGGTCTCTAAATTTATCTTTCTTCACAAGACATCTGTTAACGGGGAATCAAAGCATTACCGGGCACGTTCGTCTCCGAGTGCGATAAAGTCACCCCCGGCTTCAGCCTGCCTGCGAGCGCCCACCTCTGCCTTCTCCGCTGGGCTTCTGGAAGGGTGAAGGGAATCCCGGCAGAGTGCTCGGGAAGGCCAGRGGCATCGGAGGGACAACGCAGGGACCCTGCCGGGAGCAGCCCCGCCAGCAGCAGTGCCACACGCGAGCTCCTGGAAAGGCTCCGGCCCCGCGGGAGGGAAGCCACCACAGCGAAAGGACACGCAGGGACCGAGGATGCTTCTCCCAGTCACCGCCCTGCGAGACCTGGGGGCACAATTACAGCACCTCGCTCAAATTAAACTCTGCTGATATTTTCTCCAGCTCTAAAACATGGCAGAAGAAAATGTGCAGTTTCTTAACTGTTTCACGGAGGTATTTCATTAYCTTGCCCTCTGTTTTCCCATCACTCCGACTCTCCCACTGCTGTTCCTCTGGAATACCCTCGGCAGTTCGGTCTCTGCTCCCACGCCATGCTACGCGCCAGCCCTCGGGCGCTGCCTTGCGTGGCACAGCAGGCACAATGTGTCCCGTACAGCCTCCCTCCTTTCTGACAAGGTGTTAAACCAAAATATGAGCGTGCCTTCTGGGAATACGATTGCAGAGGATGAAAGGAACCTTGAGACATCCCCCTCTACAGCAAATGGTCCTTTGCAAGTCACTGATTTTGCAGCAATTTAAAGGCAGCCGGAACAGCCCAGGTTTGGGATGGCTTTTGCAGAAACACACGCAGCTGGCTCCAGCCACGTTCTGCAGGCGCACAGCTGGCTCCGGCCACGTTCTGCAGGCGCACAGCTGGCGCTGGCCACATTCTGCAGGCACAGAGCTGGGTCTGGCCACGTTCTGCAGGCACAGAGCTGGCACTGGCCACGTTCTGCAGGCACACAGCTGGCTCCGGCCACGTTCTGCAGGCGCACAGCTGGCGCCGGCCACATTCTGCAGGCACACAGCTGGCTCTGGCCGCGTTCTGCAGGCGCACAGCTGGGTCTGGCCACGTTCTGCAGGCGCGCAGCTGGTGCTGGGCTCAGGGCACCACGGCTGACCCTGTGCTGCGAGCCTTTGAGGGCAACGCTGTTGAGCGGCGCAGTACGTCTCGGCATTTCCAGCTCTCGACTCTTCCGCTCTTGCCATGAAATAGTCCCGAAGCAACAACTCTGGAAGGCCAGTTAGCTGCCGATGAAACAGCCACCAACAAGTTGGTGTTCAGATTCTGTCACTCGAACACAGCAGCTGGACATGGAGCAACACGTTGGGAAACGATGCTTAACGGACCTGGGATTTATTTTTTCTTTTAATAGGGAAATCACATCAACACCTCTTCCAGCTCTGCTTCTTTCTTTTTTCTGTTTCTCTAATCCTAGGAAGAAAGCTTTTTACTATTATTAGAATTTTGATTCTTTTATAGTTTTCATTATCATGTTGGTTTAAGAAGTAGCCAAGATCTTTCATTCATGTCTATGCATGAGGAACAAGAAAACACATTTACCTAGCTGATGTCAAYTTTTAATTAATCATTACAAGCATTAATACAAATACATAAATGTCAATTGGCAGATTTAAACAAACTGTTGCACAAGTGAAATTTGGCAGAGGAGTTTCCCACAGCTGATGCTGAAGAAATGAATAGGCGAGCGAGCCTAAGCCACACTTGCCCAGCTCYGGGAGCTCCGGTTTGATGCACAGGAAGGTAGGACATATGGCRTTAAGTGCTTTTGTCACGGCTGCTCTTACCCTGCTCTTTAATAACTGAAGATTGGCTTGGAGTATGGAGCACGGACGTACTGGTGCGGACCAGGCTCTCGCGCACGGGCAGCCGTTCTCGYTCCTTTTTGAACCTTACACGTCTTTGGCACGGAGACACTCTGTGCTGCCAACGCCCGAGGCAACCTCTCTTTTTTCCTCCTTCGAAAAGCTCCCTCACAGCATCCGAACAGGAAAGCTGAAGCCCCAGGGAGGGACTTGGGTGCTGTAGCTTTTGCTCGAAATACAGCATCACTGGCACAGCACACGTAGGTGAACCTCTGCAGCACGCAGTTCATTACGCATTCACATGTGAAATATACTTCCACAAAATTTTGGACAGTCAGCACATATAAAATAAGATGGAAATAAAAAAAATAAAATAAAATAACAGAAGAAAGTCCTGAAAGTCACTGTGCACGTCAGGAGTCATTTATTTTTATATCTGCAGTTGAACATTGTGACTGTTTTCCCTAAGTACAGTACCAAGAGAAAAATAATTCAAGCTTGCGTTTCCCCCCTCGAGCCGACCTCGGGGCAGGGAGCGCTCCGGCTCGCCGTGCTCCGGGGGGACGCCGAGCTCCCGAAAAGCTGCGACGGCGGAGCTGGGGGGAGGGCTGCGGGCGGCCCGTGCCGCTGACCCGCTCTGCTTTCCGAGGGGGAGACCAAGCAGAGCACTGTTAGGACTTCTTAGAGCATTAAAGATTTCTTCTCCCCTGCGCAGGCTGGGAAAGGACAGCCAGCAAGGCTCATGTTTACCCTCTGTTGGCAGCTGGCGCACGTCCGCTCAGGTTTACTCTTTTCTCATTAATCAACCTTCCCCCCCCCCCCCAACTTAAACGCATAAAATAAACTGCAGTCTGACAATTAAACCACCACAACATATTTCCAACGTAATCACGCAGCTTTTTTTGCCCCTAAACTTAGCAGCATAATTACCAACGATGTGTTCCTGCACTTGCTGTAACACTGCCGAAGGATGCGCTGGAGACAGGAGGGTAAAGATATCTGATTGAAGAGACTTCTCTGAGGCTCCACAGCAGGCAGAGAGACATGAATAATTCACAGTATGAAAAGTAAAGGTGAAGTAGCAAAACTATCTTGGGTATATCACAGAGGATGTAGGTGTGTGATCATAAACATCTTATTAAAAGCAGAATTAGAGAGGAAGGGGAAGAGGGAAGAGGGAAAAGGGAAGATTGATTCACTCCAAAAGCAACTATGGAGGAGAGATAATAAAAAATTTGTTTTGCAACGGTATTTAGAGGCCAAACCTCCATTAATCTCAAAGGAAGTTAAAATTTTAGATTCTAAATGTTTCAGAGAATTGGATTTACTTCAAGTGCACCCATCTAAACACTCATCTTTTATTATCCCACCACTCTCTTTGTACATCAGTTTGCTCTCTCCTCACAACCTTATTGCTTTTGTTTTTTGAGATTAGCCTAAAAACCATATCTGACTGACTCACAATTCCTTCTCTGCTGCTTCTGGCTCGAGCCAAGTGTGGGATTTCAGTGCCGGCTACATCAGCCGGGTCCATGCCCGGCTCCCGCAGGCGGGACCCCACCTTCAGCCCATCATCACTGCATGGAAACAGATTCGGCTCCTGCTCCTGCCTGCACACTGCATTTCACCCTGTAATTCRTGTCTGTTTTCTGCTTTGACCAGTTTCTCTGTGCCCTGCCAAATGCTCCGTCTCCCGGCTTAGAACAAGCCTCCTTCAGCTGTGCTTTTTTCCTTCTGTAGCAATCTCTTCCCACTCACCCCTTTATTTTTCTGGAGATTTGTAATGGGAACAGTAGAATAACAAGGACAAATTCTTTGCCTACTGTACCATACCGTGGGCTATACGCCTGGTGCAGAGTTCAGGGACAAACTCATTGTTGGACTTCTCAGGCACACAGCCAACACTGCCCAACAGATGCTATTTGCCACTACCCTGAAAACAGTTTCTTTGTTAAAGAAGGAAAAGGTGAAAAACCCCTACCGGCATATTCCCCCCTTCTCGGCGCAGGGTGGGCAGCGTGCCATCCCCACCTCCCAGATGGCTCAGTGCCTTCATTTCCCTTCACAGAGCGGCACAGGCGGGAGCATCGCTACGAGCATCGCCACGAGCATCGCTACGAGCATCATCGCCACGAGCATCATCACTACGAGCATCATCGCCACGAGCATCATCGCCATGAGCATCGCTGCCCACAGAGCAGCACCAGCTCCCGGCACAGCACGGGGCCCCCGTTGGTTCTCCTCCTCCCCCCCCGAGCAGGAGGCAGCTGCCTCCGCACGCTCAGCGGCAGGGTATTTCTGTCTGGTTTTGCACTTCCCCCTCGTTTAAGCCTCTGTACCATTTCTCAGCCTCTCTCTCCAGCTGTTTCTGCACCGCTGCGAGCYGGCCCAGGCCAAGGCAGGCTCTGAGTCAAAGACCTTCTGAATCTTGCCTTCCTCTGCTCTTTACATGTGATTCTTTTTAAATACCAAGATCTCGGCCCTCATCTTCAAGGCACTTAATGATCTGAGCTCTGAGGATCTATAAAATGCAGAGCTCTGTGAGGGTGGTAGTTACAGTTCCACCTTTCTTGTACCTACTGTAATGCAAAAAAGTCAGATTTGTACTTGAGACTGGACTTTTCCAGCTTCCAATACAAAAATAAATGCTTACTAGAAGCCAGGACCATTGCAAAGTTTACTCTTTCTGCTCCAGAAATACAGAAAATTTTATTAAKTTTGCCTTCAGAGAAAGAGGGATTTGGTGTTGTCATGAGCAAAACCCAACTGTGCCAAGCCTCGCTGAACACCCAATTTTCCCTTTAGAAAGCAAGTCAAAGAAAGGCTTACCTATATTGCAAAACAAAAGCAGGGCTGTAATGCCATATAAAATCTGTATCCTGGCTTAATGCTGCCGCTGTAGGTACTGGCAGTAAAACACGGTGGCACGGGCCTCTCTATGTATGTCAAAGCGCTCTACATAGGAGATGATRCAAGATTCACGGCTTAACATGTTGCTATTCTAGCTGCCTGCCCCAGTCCTCTCTCAGAAATTACTGCCCCTGTGTTTCAGCGCTCCTGGGCTGGAGACACTCAATGAATACATTTTTCAAGGTCCAGAGCTTTTAAATTAAAAAAACCAAACCAAACCAAACCAAACCCAAACTCGGAGGACGGTACCTTCTTCTAACACCTCTCCACCCTACCTGTCCCCCTGCTAACGCTGGTGGCTCAGAGCCGGCGTGCTTGGATTTGCCCCCAGGGATTAGAGGGTCCCAGCACCAGGTCCTGCTCCGCGCGGCCAGGAGGCACCTGCCCGGGCTCCTGGTCACCCACAGGACGTTGCCAGGTTCCCAACATCTTCTAACGGCTTCCTAAACTGCACTTTGCTTTTCTTCACACACTTTGAGGCTTGTGTGTGAAAACACCTCTACTGCTGCCATTTGCTCTTAATTATGATTCCTACTTTGATTGTTTTTCCACTGGAGGTAATGACAGTTTGTAGCAACCTCTAGAAAAGAGTGTGATYTCCTCCAAAACATTAAAGAAAAATCCATACTATACTTGAGTGAAATTACCATTTTTCTCTTAAATGTATTTGGCAGCAAACCAAAGATGACAAACAGAGGAAGATGAAGGTGTTTTGTATTTTCAAAAGAAAGCTGGAAACAAAAATATCATGTTCATCTTGTTTACATTACTTGTACGCATATGAAAATGTAATGATTGCTCTCCCAAAGTGATGGCCTCCCAACAGTATAGCYACTTGATTTAGGCAACCCATCGACCAAATGTCACGCTGGCCTCRTCATCAGAAGCCATCTAGTCATCAAAAGGCTTTATACAGTTAAATCCTGATGATGGATAAAATCAGGAGTGTTTGTGTTTTCAAGTCTGCCAATAAGAAGATTATGAAATATATTTGATATGAAGTATATTAGGAACCACGATTTCAGTTTTCAACAAGCAACAAGCTGCAGATCAGCATGACCCTTGCACAAATCTTCACCTTTCTGTCCCTGCATTCTTTGAACAGTTTTAATATTTCCTCCGCCTCACTTGCTTCTGACAAGAAAGCAAGTCAATACAATTCTTGGTGACTTTAAGGAGGAGTATGCAGGTCTTCAAGCACAATAGCTGTATAGATGATAAAAGAAGTAGGTGTTTACCAAAAGCAAACCAAACCAGACAAGAAACTTGTCTGGTTTGAAAACTGAAGTATGTCAAAAGAGACATGTATGAACTTTCCTTCAGTTTTAAGGTGTCTGTGTCATAAAATTTTCAGCAACTTCCTGACAGAGCTGGAATACTCAGCAACATAAATTCAATTAGAGGATCTTATTCAAGACAGGTACARCAGCAGGCAGACCGGCTTCAAAGGGAGCCTCCAGCTCCACTTATGGATTTGCCTAGCACAGCCGACCACGAAGTATTTTATGAAACTTTTATCTTAGCCGTGGGTAGAGCCTGCGGTACCCACAAAGGAAACGGCTTAGCTGGACAAGTGAGAGCTTCTATACCAAAAACCTGTGCATGAACAAACCCAGTACRAGCACATTCATTTCTAGTACCCAACCCTTCAACACCTCCACAACCGTATTAATCCCTCGGCGTGAAGGATCGGATAAATCACGCCTGAACTGATACCTAGTAAATCCGGACAAATGCCAGTTTTTTCCATGAAACGTGGCTGGGGCGAGGGGCTGGCACCCCCCTCCGCGGCGGGGTGCACCCACCTCAGGCAGAGAACAACCTGTCCAGGCCCGATCACAGCATCGCACCTCCACTAACAGAGCTCCTGACTTCACGACGACAGTGTTSTAAGAGGAATTTCACCTTATTAGGAAAGATGTTCGCAATTTCCTATCAAAATCTGATCGCTTTCTGATGGTGATTTGCAACGCGTATATATGAATCTAAATAAAGCCACAAGACTTCCTCCAGCCTTTGGGAACARCATTGCCCCTCCTCTCACAACACCACACACATTTACATGACAGTGRATAAACCAGTTTTATCACACAGTACAGCATAAAGCATCCTCGGAGGCTTCAGCCAACGAGGCTTCATGGAGCAACTACCCAAAAGATAACCACATTATCACTGTAACGCTTGTGAATACCACTGGCATGGGAAATGAAAAGCCCAAGGACGTTTCACAAACTTGCCTTTTGTGTCAYCAAATGCAAAGCTACTGCCAATTGCCAGAGCAAGTAAACAGGATCTGAAACACTCTGAATACACTCGTAATTAGCTAAAGCAAATGTCATAAAATTTGAGCCGATTTTTTAAGGGTCCCCCATTTCTATGCAGTATGGGAAGCACGGTTTGGTCAGAAGTAGGCAAATATACAACATATGCTCCAGTAATATAATCAGTATATAGAAACATAAACACACCTGTTAAGGTCTGATCCACCAAATTGGTTGCCATGAWCGTCACGGCCGGTGCAGACACAGCAGTTACCCGGGTGACTTGCGTCGGCATCAAAGGACCCACGTGAACGTCCATTCTGGAGGCAGAACCTGCATTCAAACCATAAGGAAACCTTCTTTATTCTGCAGTAAACAAAAATGCCTTTAAAAAACTCACTTGTTTCAGCCTTATTTCACAGAATGCTCTTTTAACCTCCTGCTAAACATTTCTCTCTATACCCGTTTGCATGGTTAAAACAATAGGTTTTGTGTTTAGTTGAATTACAGGTCTAGTCTGGCCGTGACGTCCATTGATTCTCAGCAAACAAGCATCAGTGGAAATTTTAAATTAATAAAAATGCGGCCCTCAAAGTAAGAATTTGCAAGGATATATTAATGCTTTCAGAACAGATTACAGCAAGATCAGTTTTCTTATTTAAGACTAAATAGCACACCTCCAGTTCTACTGTTACTCATCACAAACTCTTTGTGTCCCACTCCATCCGTGGGAAACTATTTTGCCAATAATTTAAAACAGCAGCTTTATCTAAGGGAATCACAGTCTGCTCAGACAATTCACAAAATGGAAAAATCACTAAATTGCTCATATACATTATTAATGATAAAGCAGTAACCCAGGTCTGCTGCTAAAACTATGCTAATTAAACCAGGCTACTTAATCCTTGAGAATTCGTGGCTATTGCCGAATTTGAGGTCACACGTTGAACGTTAGTTTCCCATTAACTGTGCACGAAACCTTTTTTCAGAAACTGCAAGACCCACACCACATCATCTCATGGCAAACGTCAGTTCAGGTGTCCCATCAGCAGCCTCCATACCCTGTTTACAAGCCCCCATTTCAAACTAGGGACATATCCCTAGTTTAAGGCAGACTCTGGGAATAACATCTTCTTTCCCAAGCACGAGCCAAGCCGCAGAATTTACTGCCCTTTTGTTTCACTAACTACTCTTGTGCCGTGAAACGCTTCTCATCCCAACTTCTCTGCATTTCGCAGTAATATGGATCGTTTCTGGAACCTTCACTCTGTTAGAAAAAAACCCACCCGCACGCTATAAACCTCTTCATTGATTTTTTTGTTTCTCAGATGCCAGGTGCCAAAGCAGATTATTAAACGTAACTCCCACCGACACGGGGACACTGGCTGCTTTCTTGAGTGCAACTACAACAACATTTTCTCATTAAAAAGGTCACTGTTTCTTCCTGAAAACTAGAGCCTTGGGTATCGCCTGGGCTAGCGATAGCACGAGGGGGCATCTCCTCGCTGCTCCAAGGCATGGACCRGCAGAGCCGTCCCAGCGGGGGCAGGGCCGCCCTCCCCCTCTGCACCCCGGCACGACGGTACTGCACCAACAAGAATAATGACGGTGCTAACTACGCTGACCAAGCATGTATTTTGCTGTTAGGCAGACATATATCCTACTAAATATAATCCGAATTAGCTGTATGAGTAAAAATATGCCTCGTGAAATTCGTGGTGATTTTTCCTCTTCTCTCCTCATCCCCCCGTCTCCCACCCAGCGCACAGCAGCGGAAGCCAGAAACTCTCCAAGAAAAGAGAAATCTGAGTATTTTGTATCAGATTGTTCAAATGAAGAAGAAAGYAGAAATTGGGACCGCAGAAAGCCCATAGAAAACCCAGTTTACACCATCCAGAGACCGCCCGGCAGCACGCCYGGGGAGCTGCCGTCCCCCGCTGACCGGACCCCGAGGCCCCACCACGACGTCGGAGGCTCTGGAGCAAACCCCAGAGGACCCCTTGGCAGGGCGGGGGGCTCCAGGCAACGCTCAACAGCGGCTTTTGCCCAACAGGAACCAAGAAATCCACAATTACTACTGAAACAGGGAAAGCCCGTGTCTTCTACCCAGGCCCGGTGGCATTCTCTATGGAAATACAATTCCAGTGACTGCRGGGCTGTTTTCTTTCCTAGCCAGCACGTTTTCAAAGCTGCCTTTTTAATGCACTTTCTCATATCATCAATTACGTGTTCCTGAAGCAGACTGGAATTCAGGCTACCGCCGGACTTTGTGGGATTCACCCTCCTAACAGGTGAAGAAGAATTCAAAACCTAGTACGTAAGTTTAATCAAATTCCACTTTTTAATAATCTTTTACAACAACAGAAATGGATATAAAATAATAAGTCTGAAAGAAATAACATTTTATAAAATTAGAAAGTCATATTCCTATAAAGGGTTAACAAGGCTAAAGAACCACTCAGGGAAGAGTAAAGCTTTGCCAAAAARCAATCTTAGGAAAAAGTAGAGGTTCATAAAGCTTTAGGAATTGGKGCCAGAACGCCAAGTTCATTGAATGTTCAGTAATGCCTTTGCATAATACCAACTTGCTATTAGCCAGGGTATCTTACAGACATTACTCGGYAAAGGATGATTTATTAATTTTAAAYGCAGATGAAACACCRCAGAAAACCATGACCCCCATCCAGCAAGGAAAAAAGAAATGAGTTTCCAAATGTGCTGAATGGAACAACCGGGAGGACAGTTGCAATTTTTTCGTATGAGCCAGTGGAAGAGGATGATTAGTCCCAGCCAGCTGGGGGGGGATCCCCCCATTAACCTCCTCTTCACCCCCTCCCCTCAGAGGACCTCGGAACCCTCACGACTCGGAGCGATGCACRACCACAGCATCCCCTCTCCTCAGGAGCTGGCAGCGCGATGCAGAGCAACCCCTGAYGCAGGATCAGGCCTCGAGACAACTGAAAAGTCACCTTAGATGAGCATTTTGCAAAAAAATGCCATTTGCACCATACGCCCAGGCACATTTTCATGTGCACATRTACCCGTACGCACAGCAAGAACCACCGGCCCCGCCGCTATTGCACACCAGCATATCACTTCCCTGCGTTTTTATTTTGGTATCCTCCTCATCAGAGGCTTGAAAATCRTAAGAACGTTAGAAGCACATTTAATATTTTTAGGGGCTTCCTCCCACACTTCAGCCTTCACCTGCGCCTGCATTACAGCCCCCCCAGGACAAGGATTAATTAGCAAGCCACCGCCGAGCCAGCCAGCTAGTGGAAGGGGAAGAAAAGAGGGAACGAGAGGACAGTGCCAACACTATTTTAACCTCCCAAGCCCAGCGGAGGTTCGTACAGGATAGACAACGGAGAAGACTACGTGTCTCAAGGCACATGTAAAAATACATACGCAAAGCACGGGTTTTCTTAAGCAATAACTCAGGTGTCCATGTTCATGCATGGTGCCCCGTCTGAATGGGTGAGAGCCCTCCACGGACTTGTGGCAGTCTAGAACAAAGCAAAAACGGGTACCAAGAGATGCTCCCAGATCGTTAACATCAACAGAGCAGGGGGAGAGGGGAGACAGCAACAAGACCTCTGAGATCCACTGACTGTCCCAGCAAAGCAGCTCCGTGCCGTTCTCCTGGTGGTCTCCTCCCCGGGACAGCAGCACGGGCTACCTGGGGGGCAYGGGGAAGATTAATTGCAGCTGCAGGAAAAACACCAGAAAATGAAGCATTTTATTATTGCTCTCCCTTTTTTTTTTCTGCCATTAAGTCAGGATAAGAGAAATTCCTGCAAGACACGATCAGTAGCATGATAAAGAAACTACGCTGTAATGTACTGTGATAAATTTCATCCATATTTGCTTTGAAGAAAGAATGATAAATAAAGCATTTAGGGAAGAGGAACGGGTCAGTGTGATGTTTGTTGTGCTACCTACAGCACAATAATGTAACTGGAGGCACTTGTACCTTGGCCACCTCTAACAAGACAGTGAACCATTTTCCAGCTCGAGACGATGTTTGGACCTGAGGCAACGACAGTTTCTTTCTTCTGCTTCTGTCAAAGCCTCTGGCAAAACTATTACCTTTGATGAACTCTCTGGATATAAAGAAACGCCGAGGAACCATCAATTCCAACACTGAAGTCTAAGGTGCCTCTAATTATATGGAGCAATCCACGCAACAGCAGACTCACACCAGCCCCTCCGGTTTCACAGAGATGCCCAGCAGGACACGCACATGAACGGACTGAAATTCTGGTCTCCGTATCCTTGGAGACCATTTCTTAAGCTAGGATTTCCATCTGTAACTTAGACGTACATTATTACACAATTAATTCCACGAGTAATATTTTATAGAGCAAGAGTTGTTTGGTTTTCTTTGGCTTTCCAAATTAATTTTAACGACAACAAAAAGGACACTTTCATCCTATTGCTTCCAGAGTCATCAGAGACAGATTAAAATGGTATTTCATCATCTGGTCCCTTCTGATTCTGGTGAGRTACGTGCACATGAATGCCTTGCTGTCTACAACAATATACTCGGGAAAGGCTATGCAGCTATTCAAATTTATCCAAAATGACCATCTTTAAAGATAACAACAAATCAAAAAATACTGGAGATGAGCACGGCCAGGACTCTCTGGCTTGTCCTTTTCCACCTTTAAATTTGCAAAGGGGGAAAGGTTCACGCCCACAGATGTGAACCTGGGCCACCGAAGGGGCTCARCCCAGGCCCCCTCCCGCTGCTGAAGGTCTCCCCGGGGGGACAGGCTTGTCTCAGGCAGCCCCCCACTTCTGGGCAAGCTCTCTGCGAAACGCTGAGCTGCTCCAAAACCTGCCCCCGAGCACGGCCGGGCACCGCGGCTCACACCACCACCATTTACCRGGGGCTGCCCGACCCTGCGGGGGAGAAAATCACACCCGGCCCCAAAAGCGGGACCGCTCCGCTCCCGGCGCTGCTCCCCACGCCGGCGGGAGCCTGCCGCACGGCCGGGGACCCACGCGTGGCCTTCGTGGGCAGGCACCCGAGGGTTCACCCCCAAATTCTGAGGTCTAAAGGGACCCCAGGTAGACGTAAGCATCCATTAAGGGATGCACATGAATTTCAGTACACAAGCAATTCTCTACACCCAAAATTGGAATAATTATCATAACGTGCTTAATTATCTCCCCATAGTTAGACATATACCACTCGAGATGAGCTCTGCTCATTTTGTTATCACAGTGTATGCTGCATGTTGAACCGTGACTTTCCATTTTATAATTTCAACTGCTTCTTTAGTTGATTTATTATCACATCCAGGAACAATAAAATGATCAGTGCATCTTTTGATGTGATGGAAGCAATTAGCTCACAGCTTCCACCCATATTGGAGTCAAGCATATACACATATATACACATATATATATTATTTCATACATGCAGACAGAGTTCAACTGCTTAGTTTAATTATATCTGATGTTCACCAAATAAGCTTGTATGATTTAAGGCAATCATAACCTTTAAGGAATAAATATTTATGCTTTCTAGTTCTTCGTGCTCATAAAAAGCAGTCCTTGCAATAGACGGATTTGGAATACAAATAAACTCTGTGGATTGAGTTTAATGTCATAATGCAATATAAGCTTTCACTCTGAACTGAACATAACCTRGGCTGGACTAATACCTAAACGTGAACCATAAAGAACCTAACACCCACACGCACACACTGCGCATTTCATGATTAAGTTTAGGCAAATTTTACTACAAAACCRTACTGAGGAGGGGGAGGATAAAAGTGATCTTTTCTATGAAGTTTCTGATTATTGTTAGAGCCAAGAAGCCCTGACTAGCAAGTCGTGCGTTTTGAGAACATCTGTCCATTTTTAAGATCATTTCAGTGCAGATGCATTTCACTGTCGCTTAGAAACACAAGCAACCTACGCCTCGATTTAACTGCAACGAGGACATTACAAGGACAAAGGAGGACAACAGCAGATGAGTGGAAGGTTCAGAAATCTGAAGATCCTCTGCAAGTGACACACCGCCCTGATTTGCATCCCTGAGGAGCAGATGCTGATTTGCATCCCTGAYGATGGAACCCAGAGGGGAGAGCTGGGGTGCCTGGGGCTCCGCTGCCCGGGCTGGGGCTCCCCTGCCCCTGTGCCTGGGGGTCTGGGGGACCCACCTCCAGCTCGCTGCCGAGCCCCACCTCAGGAACGGCTGCATGCCCCCGGGAGCGGAGCAGAAGGACCGCGCCGGGCACAGCTCCTGGGTTGGAGGCACTCTGCAAACCCTCCTGCAGCCAAGCCCTTCCCGAGGGGAGCGGAGGGCAGAGCCGGCGAAGGGCCCGGAGCCAGGGCTCCAGGGCTCAGCTCCCCGCCTGCCCCAGCCTCGGGGCGAGACCAGCTTCAACCCCCGGGAACGTTTCCTCTCCTCTCTGCTCCCGGGCAAGGGCAGCCCAGGGAGGCCAAGTCCCACAGCCGCTCTGGCTGAACTGGGAATGGTTACAGCCGCTCTGGCCAAACTGGGAATGGTTATAATGGACAACCCCGTCACCCGGCACGTCTGAATCGGCATTTTTACGCTGTTGCTTAAGCACCTGAAGAAGCGAATGGGAAATTCCCCATCACATAACTGACCGCCTGTGCCTCACCTCCAGCAGAAACCGCCATTCCCAGGCATGCACCAGGAGTCAAACTAAATTAGATGGTAGATTTTTCCCGGAACAGACAACTAACTTTTCCACCTTTGTTATTTCTAGCAAACAGTATTTAAAGGCTATTTCTTTTTTTACCCCGTACCATAGAGACAGATAGATCACCGTTGCTAGCTCCCTCCTCTACTTGCTCGTGGCCAAAACAGACCTCAGGAGAGGGAGCAGATACATTACTGACGCTYGTGACCCGGCTGAAAGGGATAGGACAGATTTTCAGGGCAAAACTGTTCTTTACGAATGTTTACTCTGTGCCTCAGCAGACCCATCAGCTCTCATCACTCCATTACACAGCGCAGGGATGATAACGACCCRCGTTAACGGGAGTCATGCTGCCCATGGCAAAATAACGTGACTGGTCCTGGACCGCCCCGCAGCTGSCCACAGCAGCGGAGGTTCCCTGCTCCTGCTGTTCAGTTGTAATTCTTACCTTTCCCAATTAAACCATGGCAATTCCAACATTATCTTAAAGCTATGTTAGCTGTTCGGCAARGGTCTAAGCCTAATTTCCCTCATTGTGATTCAAGAAGCCTTTAACAGCACTGCACCCAAAAGAACAGGGGCCACATAATTTATTTTGATGTATTCATATCGAAAATATCCGTAGCATGGGCCTAATCTTACCCCCGGTGAAGTCAGCACAAGTCTCTCTTGAGCTTTATGGGCACTGAATCACGCTCCTGAAACCAAAGCTTTTCTTCCTGCAACACATTTGCCTCTTGCAAAGCTACTCTTYATGCCATGGGACAAAAGATCTTAATGCATTATTGAACAGCATAGTTTGTCATTCATATTTATTTTAGCTATATATATCTCAGAACTTGTTTTTATTAATGGCTYTGTAAGACTGCCTCATGAACAGCATCAACCGTAAGAGCACAACGTGCCCGGGTGACGGCAGCGGCACRGGGCACATCGCACGCAGAGCCCACACAGCGCGGCACTCAGCCGACGTGGGAATCAATCAGGATAACGTCTGTAAGAATTTCTAAAGTTCAACTACACGATCGAAATCCTTGTTTGGTGAGAAACCCACAATGAAATAGGAAATTGTGTTTCCTGCAGAGAAGGAGTGGAGGGACAGAGGGACGGAGGAATGGAGGAATGGAGGGACAGAGGGATGGAGGGACAGAGGGATGGAGGAATGGAGGGACGGAGGGACAGAGGGA